>RCWM02000414.1:0-600000 GCA_003667255.2 Euschistus heros | reverse complement strand
TCCATGTAGAGGCTGAGAAAACTACTTTCAAGACCTTCAAGTACTTAACCAAAATCTATGTAAGAAACTACTGATGCATTGAAATTTTTGTATGTTTTAGAACTGATGATGAATGTTTAATATTCGAAACTATTTTAAAAATTAAAAATGGTAATAAAATTGGAAATAATTCATCAATCCAAATTAGTGATCTTTCTAACAAATCAACAAAACAGAAATGGTCTTTAAGAATGTTCTTCACAATTGCATGGTAGAAAAAAAAAAAAGTTAATTGCAAAACATAATTGAAAATAATATTTTACATACCAAAACTAAAAATTACCAGTCATAATACCCCATCGGCAGTGTTATAAGTTTTCTATATACGACAGGATCCGGGATTTATTGGACCATTAATTAATAGTGGGAAGACGTTTTACTGCGCCGCGTTTCATATATTTAGGACGATCGGTCGCGGTTTACGGTCGTAACATGGCTGGGGATGATTTAGGGCTTTAAGGCCAATCAAAACATCGCGCACACGAGGGCCTATCTCGGTCCATTAGTGTTCGTTCCGGTTGAAATTTATTCGGGTACCCGCATTCGGTAATGGTGCCTCATGCACTTCCGATCAATCCAAATAGGAATCGGCAGTTAGTCAAGGTTCACTCTGTTGAGGACATTTCACAGCTGTTTACACAGCTAGGGAAACACTGGAGAATAATTTGCAAATGGCATTCAAATTGATTCGTGGAGAACGGTCTTGGTCGTAACAACAATGACATTTTTCCCAGCCAGAGACAACTTATGCTTTCATGTAGCAGTTTCCACTGAAGATTCATTCGTAAAAGTAAATAAATAAATAAGAATAATATAATAGTAGAATAGAACTCTATATCCAAGCCATATAAATAATGTACCAACTAATTACTGAGGTGTTTGATTTTCAAAGTTCCTTCTATCTGTTTTCCGCAGCAGTTTTTAAATTTACTTGATTCCTCATTAAAAAACTTAAAAAAACTTACGAAAGATAATTTTTAATCATTTTACAATCGTGTGGCTTGACAAATTCCTACCTCAAGTTTTATGCCGATGCATTATGGCTAGTCATTTATTAAAAAAAATAATTTTACCTGCATAAAAACATCGACATTTACATCTATAAAAACGCAAAATAAACACATAAAAATAATTTCACGATTCTGCGAACTATTTATCTAATCTGCTGTTTCCAATGAATACGTAACATTATGTACCAGAAATAATCTATATGATTTATAAATTCCAATACATTAAAAATATATAAGTGAGTTTAAAAATTGAATCATCACTGTCGAAACGATATATTTTCTATTTACAATATTTAAAAATCCTTCCAAGCTGTAATTATAGACAATGGGCATTTACTGAAAAAAAAAATAATAATAATAAATTATGAAAGGATATAAAAATTGTATTTGAATTTGATTAAATAAATAAAAAATAATTAAATTAAATTCCCCTTTCCTTTCTTCTTAATACTAGAGAAATTAGGGGATACATCACCAAGTCCAACCATTACAAAACCTTCCGATTTAGACCTGTTTCATATTCCTCTGCATTCTTCGGACCCTAAACAGTGAAAATTGGCGTTAAGCCTAAGAATTTCTAGGACAAGAATAGATGTGTCGAGATAAAGTCAGAACAAATGACGGAGATTAACTGAATTTTTGAAGAACTCACCACGGATATCTGATGTGTTCTACCAAGAAATGAAAAACCTCTGGCATATGACTCAGCTGGAGTAACAGATGCCTCATCATTTAGGGATTAAGGTCGCCCAAGATGGACTTCTCATTCGGGAAATTGAGAAACCTCCGGGATGTTTTCCGAGAAGCCGGTTAATAAAACGGGCAATTCAGGAATCGTCAATGGCCTATTTAAATTTTTGCTTTGCTCATATTTAGATGAAAGGCCCCATCACATCCAAGCCGAAAGGCGTCGAGGTATTTATGAATTCGGAGATCTGAGATCGACTTCGGCATTTTGATATTTCCTCCTAGGTTATAACAATCAGTAATGGAATCGATGTTTAAAAAAAAAATATTAAGATTACAGTATCTCAACATAAGTTGACACGTTTGCTCTTGTTGACGTTGACACTTGAAAAAATTAAAATTACTTTTAGTAGTATTTCTTGTTGAAATTTGTCTGTTTTAAATACATCAAATAACTTTGTTTATTATACCCATTAACTCTTGACTTATTCGCTAACAGTTAGTAGGAAGAAACAATAACGTTGGGAGTTATTGATAATTTTACATGTTTTCTTTTTTATTTATATTTAATTCAATTCAAATTCGATTGTTATGTCCTTAATTATATGATATGATTGAAACTTGCATATTACTATTATTTAAGAAGCAGGTAGAGTGTGCAGTCGTAGAATTGAACACAATTAAAATATAAATTTTTGTTTATTGTGCCGACGTTTCATCAGGGCAAGAAGAAAAATAAAACAAAAATATATGACAAAACTTGTCGTATCGTAATATGTTTTTATCTTTATAAAATTTGAAAAATAAAAAATAAATACAATGTATGTAACTATGTACTAGAATTAGAGTTTTTAATAATACAATGAGATTAAATCAAATTGTCATTTTAGGCCAGATTTCTGAAAATTGCAGTCCAACGTTTTAATTTTTTTTTTTTTTTTTTTTTTTTTTTTTTTTGTCTAAACTTGATATTCTTAATTTTCATACTGTTTTTCTTTTCTTATTTTATAGTTACCCCCTTTTTTTATCATATTTTATATTTTGCTTTTCTTCTAGCCCTGATGAAGGCCGAAACATCGACAAAATAAATTCAAGTTTTTATTTTAATGGAGTTTAATTCAGCACTTACTACTAACATTTTCATTATTGAAACAGTCATAAAATACCGCACCAATCTTTCTATGATATCAAGAGGGTGGAAATAGTAATTATTTCAATACAAATTTGGAATTACTTTAAATACTTATTTCACATCAGATGTTTAAAATGTTAACCCATTAGGTAATTTATTCTATTATAACGGAATACAACCTTCCTCCACGTGGCAAAATGTTACACCCACCAGCGGTGATCCAATTACTTTTAGCATCGACTTTTCGCAGGGTCGTCCGCAGTGGGGGCGTTCACACCTTGAGGGACCCATCCCGAGCGGTAACCTCCTAACTGGATTAAGTTGGGGAGGGACTTGGATTACCAAAGTTGTTACCATTCACCGGCGGAGGGCCAGGCTTCCCAACTCCGTATTCTCGACGACGTGAGAGAGGGGTAACGTGATGTGCTTTCACTAGACCGCAGAATAGAAGCCGCAGCCACTGACGCTTTCAAATTACGCATAGAAATGTGAGGTAGAAAGTTAAGATCGGCGATCGCTTCGAGAGACGTGACGAGGAAATATCGTAGCAGGAAGAAATTTAAAAATATAATATAGTTAACATGTATGTTGAAAAATAACGGTTACGTCTTCTTATAATAAAACATTTTTATTTTGTTCTTGAAACAAATTTAATTTATTTATTATTTACTCGGCGTCTTGTCCTCCAACTCATAGGTCATATTGACTACAATAAATTAATAAAAATATAAATTAGGGTTAATCATTTATTGACACCTTTAAGGAAATATTCTAAAATATTCATACTAAAATTATAGAAAGAATAGTTCAATAAAGTAGAAATTTTCAGTGACTTTTCCTTACTTACAATACATACTAAAGCTAAGCAAGAAAGTTCACACAACACATTACTGGAATGTATTTTACAAGATAGTGACAATAACTAATGTAAAATCAGTTATTGACACCCTTAGGAAGTTTTTTAAAATACGGATAAAATTGAAAGTGTTTTTGCTCAGTTGAGTTGTAGGATTTAAAAGAAATTTTATGATCACTTGAGGTACGCATGATGGGATAGAAGGATCAATACAATTAGAATTGATGAATTAATTGCCACTTCTATTGAGATTATTTTATTAGAACTTTTGAATCACTAGAAATAATAAAATCGTTTAAAACCAATCCAGATTTTTGTTTAAATGATCAGATGAGCATATCCTATAGCCCCATTTTAAATTTGTTTCCCATAGGAACGGAAAAATCTAATGAGTCATAAGGGAAACCACATTGTAAATCAAAAATTTAACCTACCTGCTCCCTTCTACTTCTCACGAATTCAGTGAGAAGTCCATTTCTGTTTTAGTTACCTCTAAGGTGAGTTCCCATGATTGATTTTGTGTCTTAACTTTTTAATAACTTTAGTGTATATAATCTATGTAACATAGTATGTGTTGAAAAAAAAAATTAGTATGTTTTAGAACTGAAGATGAATGTTTAGCATTGGAAACTAGTTTTCTAGGGGTCACCTGTGGTGTAGTGGTTAGCATAGCAATCTACTAAACCCAAGATCGCGGGTTCGCAGCCCGGCAGATGACCTTAGGATTTTTTAAAGGGAGTAAAAAATCTTTAGCTATGCCGTCCTTCGGAAGGGACGTAAAATGGGGGTCCCGAGCCTGTGCGATGTCAGGTACTCGTTAAAGATCCCTATCCTAATTATACCTGGATAGGCGAAATTGAGGACTCCCACCGTAGCATCGTCCGATTAGCCATAGCAGCATAAAGTGACGTTAAACGATATAAACAACTAGTTTTCTAATAAAATAATCTCAATAGAAATGGCAATTAATTTATCAATCCTAAATTTTATGATATTTTATGTTTTTGCTAAATATGTTTTTTACTAATTTTTAAGATAGGGTGTCAATAACTGCCTAATTTATCCCACATCCCTCACTTTTTAAACTCGACCTTCAACCTTAACAACTGAAATGGAGCGTCGATCAAAATTCAAAATCTATTTTTTACTATTTGAAAGTCTTCTATATCTATTTCTTTCTACCTACGGCAAATAAAATATACAACCGTATATTTTGAAGATCAGTATATTTTCTTCTAGTGAAACAAATAACTATTACTTTTTTTTACCTCGAAGCAGAAACTAAGAAAAGACTTGATTTGATTTTCCGAATACTCGATACATACCTGAAACAATAAAAAGAAAGAAAAATTAAAATCACTATAAAATATACAAAAGTAACTAACATTTTTTTCTTGTGTTAGAAATGATTTAATTTAAATTTATAACTTAAGTTACTAGTTATTAGCACCATATTGGTGTTAACATTATTAAAGATGAATAAATATATTTTTAAAATGCATATCAAATAATAAAAAGGAATAATAATAATATTCCTCTACCGAAAGCTAAAAAGAAGCTAGATGAGGTACCAATGGGTACTGGCCACCCAAATGGTTTAAATACCTTTTTTATAATAAACTTTTTTCAGCACATTCACTGGTTTTCTTCATTAGAAGAAAGGTGTAAATCAAACAATAAAGTTAAAAAAATAATAATCATAATAATAAAATATGTTATTATTTTATTATACGGAAAGCTTATATGCCTCTGAATGTTTGTTACTCAACAAAAAAGGAGAAATGGAAAATATGAAAAAAAAAAAAAAGAGAAAAAAATATTAAGGAAAATATTGGGACCAAGAAAGACTGAAGAAGTGTTTTAACTAAAAAGTAATACGGAAAGATATCAAAATATTGAAAAATTAAGTGATGCAATGAGGAAACGCAGATTGACATTTTATAGACATTTGATGCGAATGGGTGAGAGAAGACTGACAAAGAAAATGTTCCAACACAGCCTCCAAAAACGAAAAAAAAGAATACATGGATACGGATGGCAAAATAAGATATGATGGTGGCAAACAGTGGAATTCAATGTTGGACAGAGACAAATTTCGGACAGCAGTCGACAAGATCAAATTTTCGGAAATGGTTAAAACACATTTTAATAGACAGTGGTCAGATGAAAGGAGAAAACATCAGGCAGAGGTAATGAAGAAATATTGGAAGGAACGGAAGAGCAAGGAATGAATTGTTAAACTCGAAAGAAGAAGAAGAAAATATGGTAAAATGTTTTTCTAATGCAAAAAATTAATATAATTTGTATTAAACTGAATATTAAATTTTAATATTTAAATAAATTTTAAATGTTGTATCAATAAAATAAGTGGATATTTTTAAATATAAGAGAAACTCGCCTGCATCCAAAGCGAATGCTAGGTTGTTTGCAAGGTAAACTTTATAAAAATCTAAAATGCTAGGAAAAGCGGTCGAGCGATTAAAGAGGTCTGAAAGGGCACGAACGATAAACGATAATCATAAAAATGAAATATATTTTATATAAGGGCCACATTGGCCATCATATTCGACCCTATGAATCCTTTCCCAACCAACAATATATTGGCTTTGACGTTTAGATTGTTACGGATAGAAGAACTATTTGGCTATAAAATATATATATAGATATATATATATATATATATTATATTTATATATATATATATATATATTTTTAGTTTCCAAGGCTTCCAGAGTATTTTCGGAAAAAGTCGTCAAATCTAACTGGTAATTGTTATTATTATTATTATAGTACTGTTAAATTCATTTAAACAATCTACTTGCAAATGAAATATCGTTATTCAAGCCATATCTCCAAGCAAGAGCAACACACTATCTCAGCAGAGCTCTGCATGACAGCTCCGTTTTGGATAACTCCGGGCAGCTGCCTCCATCGAATAGCCTTGGGTAAACCCATCCATCCCAATGGGTACTGTCCCCCGGGCTAGCCACCCATGGGATAATTGGGTTCGTCCCTGTTAATCAAGGTGCGATGAGAAGGACCGCCTAAAGCCTCCTTCCCGCCAATTTAGTTACGATTCAATTTGGGATGGTCCCTCAGGGTACTTCCTCTCCCCCCCTTCCCAGCTAATTGTTTCCCCCTCCACTCTTTAAACAGCGGGGATTAAGATTTTTTTCGGGGCTTAGTGATTTTTTAAAAGTCTATTAAAACCCTGGTCCTTAGGGCACGCCGGTGTTTTCCCCGGTTAGCGCTTCCAATTAGTAGAACAATTTTCTTTATTAAAAAAAAAAAAAAAAGAAGAAAATGCTACTATAGAGAGAAAATGGGGATATAAAAAACAAAAGAAGTGAATAAAAAGGGATTGATGTTTATAATTCTATAAGCTATTTTCGTAAAAAGAAAAAGAAGATAATTAATTTTTTTTTCTTCTATGCAATCTATAATTCAAATACATTAAAAATAAAAAGGCAGTTTGAAACTGTTGTTGTTATTTGAAATATATCAACACAGTTTATTGAATCTGAGAATAGCACTGCTAACAAAAAGTTTAATTTGAACCGCTTGCACACACTAGAAACAAATGCAAATTTTAATTACCATCTTCTCGTTAGATAAACTAGGAGATAGCGTTGTTAGCAGTAGAAAAGATGTGTCAAAACCACGAGAACACAAAACGATAAGGCATGTTCTTCTACTTTCTCCTTCTGTTATCACGTAATTTTATAACGCCATAATCATCTCTCAGATTCAACAACAAAGAGAAATTACAATATTTTTCACGGAATTGGAGACGTTTTGCATTCAGAGGCGGGGAGGGATGGGACGCTATTCACACCGCTCTGTTGTCGGGCCTGTAATGACTTCGGTAACGAGTTGGCAACTTTGTTACGCGCTCGCTAACCTGGCTAGGAACAACACGCGTCTCTTATTCCAAACTGTTCCAGAACCACTCCTTCCAGTCTTTGTCGAATAATTTCTCCAACAATGTGCCAGGATACCGCCATTAATTTAAGGAATATTAATTCGACAAAGAACGGAGGGAGGAGGTTGAGAATGTATTTAGCCGCCGCGGGGAAAAGTTAGTAAGGAGTGTCGGAAACTCATCAATTGACGAACCAACTTCAAACTCTGCTCCAGAGGCCACTTGATTAATTTTATACCGTTGTGGAGGGGGGAGGAGAGTTTTCAAAATAAATAAGGGAGTTATAAATCATTAAGGTGATTTATTAAAATCTAATTTATAGGAGCCGGGTAAATAGCTTAATTACTAAATGGATAAGCTAAGTACTGGAGTAAGTAGTTCATTAATTACCGCTTCCTTTCCCATTAGTGGAAATCAGGCGATGGAGAGTATCGGCGGAACGTTTTCGGCTATAAAATCATTTTAATCTTCAACCTTACATTCTTTTATAATTCTACACATCAAAATAGGCATTTCATAACTAATTATTAAATTTCACATATTAACTATTATGAACAAAAACAAGTGATATTTACTATATGTGCTACAGTAGGAAAACAGTAGCATATCTAACAATAAAACCTGAACAAACACAGGGAAAAAACAAAGTAGACTTTTATCAAAGGAGGATGAAGTTGTAAAACTAAATCCACTTAGGGGGCACTGTAAAAAGGAGAAGGACAAAAAATATGGGGGCAAGAAAATGAACGATAAAACGGATAATGGAATCGATAAAATGTAAAATAGTCACTTCCTCCGAGGGGTTGCTTCCAGAAAAGGTCATACTCTTCTGACTCTATCTGTGAGAGATCGGGGGGTCTGAGGCAATACGGGATGACTTCTTTTATGGCGGAGAAAGGGTCATTGACTTGCAAATCGGCCGAGTCCCGAACAGACTATCTGCCGGGACACGCGAGTGTTATCTACAGGAGTAGGACACTAACGAGGAGATTCGGATCTGGGTGACTACCGGCCGGTGGGTGGTATCAGTCAGTCCCGGCTCCTCTCTGCCAGTCTACTAGGGATCGAATTAGTAAAATTATTGAAGAGAAATAAATGTTTAATTAGGATTGATGAATTATTTTCCACATCTAATATTCTATTTTTGTTTTTAAACATGACTGTAATGCTAAGTGATTAAGTTGTAATGGAAATGTAACCTCAGTTATTTTCCTAAACGCCATTAATGTAACCCACATATATGTTGATATGGAAATTTAATGAAAAAATAATGCACCAATTTTAACACCCTTTCAGATTTTGGGACATCATCGGAATTCCGAAGCAGTTGATAATAGAAAGATCGATAGGTAATTTTTTTGTTGGTATTTTTTTAAATCGATGAATCAAATATTTTTATATGAAAACTAGTTTCGAATGTCAAACATTCATCATTATTTATAAAAACATACAATTTCAAAACCACAGCACTTTGCTACATATATGAACCTTTTACTTTGAAAGTTGTCTAAGTCTAGTTATACTTAAGATATTGATTATTAATAATGTCCGAAGGAAGTGATGAGGCTAATTTTAATTAATTAGTATTGAACAAGTTATCCTCAGTTTTTGTGCAATTTTATTAGTTAAGTAATCTGTATGCTTAATTAATGCATTAAACAAAGTAAATATTAAACTTCAGATTTAAAATTAAAATAAAATAAATGGACTTCGGCCATTTGCAAAATAAATGGCTCATATTACATATACCAAACTATGTTGGATATAAAAAAAAAATTGATCCTTCAGTACCAAAAGCGAAATGTTTAATTGAGTGTGCATTTGATTCATCGGATTGAAAAAAAAAAACATAAAAAAGAAAATCATTAAGCTGTCTTTCTCTTATCAATCGTTCCTGGAATTCCTGATAGAAAAATTGGGAATTTATTTTTTTATTTTATTCATTTTACAACTACACATTTAAATTTACATAACAACATATCGTACTCGTATTTCAAAAGTAACACAACTCAAAAATTCTTAATTAAAAAATATAAAATATAATGTGTACCAGAATTATCTTTTAATTGATCAGGTTGGATTTGAATTTGATTCGATACATTTGTGCCATTTTAAAGAAAACTATTGAACATATCCATGATGATAACTCAAAAATAGAGATTCTATTCTTGAGTTAAAATATTAATTAACTATACTAATCATATATAACTATTTAATGTAATACTAGAAGAATTGAATATAATGCAATCAATGACTGTAACGTAGCTTCTTAAATTTGTTTTTAATAAGTTTTATTTCGGCAGTCTTTAACTTTGATTCTAGCTTCAGATCTGCCAGGATATAATGATAAAGATAATAATAATAATAAAAATATATAATATAATATAATAGTGTAATGAAGCAAATTAATTCCTCGATAACTTTATAACTATAAAATACTGAAAGTGCTGTGATAACATAATTCAGCAATTTTATATTTTCAGGCTCGCAAAATTTTTATTAATAAATTAAAGAAGATACGATGTTCCTTCAAATGAAAGAAAATAAAAATACAGACAGAAATAAGATAAAAGTCAATTAGATATTTCAAATCTCAGGATAATTCGGCAAAAAGAGTCCGAGATAAGGCTGTTGGATTGGATAAGTCGATAGGGGCCCAAGTGTCGAATCTAATTTATGACGAAGAATCGATACCGGAGTTATCAAGAGCCGACATCGAACATGTCAGCCGCCAAATGGTTTTCGCTTGATATATACCTAGCGCCGTCTTCTCGAATTACGGAAATGATATCTTCACCTTCATTATACCGGCTCAACTGCACAATCTTCTCCCGGTGATCGCTTTGCCGAGCTAATTCATCACGGGATCAGTCGAGCGGGTGATTCCCTAAGCCAACTTTATCAATATCAAAGCTGTTTGATATTAAAACACTAAGTCTATTTATGATAATCAAATTAATAATTATTACAACAAAACTCTTAAATAATTATCTACATGTTAACCAATCGATTCAGTTTGCGTATATTTTAATTTTTTCCGATATACAGAAAGAATCTCTTGGGATTTTTTTTTTTATTTTCATTATATTCTTATTATTTCTGTATGTTAGTCGTCATAAACTCAAGCTCACCAGATATGTAAGACTGCGAAATCAGAGAATCATATACAAAATAAGGGATAGTAAGTAGTCAAAAAAAAATATAAATAAATAAATATAATAAAATATAAATAAATATAAATAAAAACTAAATAATAATAATAATCAGAACCAATTTGGTCATTTTTGAAAGTATATTACATTGGAAATGTAACTAGAGATGGTTTTTTAAATATTATTTATTACCTTCACACGTTAGCACATAAACTTTTAAATTTTGTTAAAGGATTTATAAAATTTAGGATAAGAAAATATGACTTTTAAGACTCATAGATGTGTAATAGATGCAAGGGGCGGATATAAACCTTAAAAATAAAATTAAAAAATCGTAAATTAAAATTTTTTAATTTAATTTTTTTTTTTAAATACTGTTTGCTTTCATTTAATATTTTTTTAAAATAATCCTAATAAGTTTCATAAGCCGTGGTTAAAGTATAAACGTGAACCCCTAAAAAAAAATGAAAACAATTGGATGGAATTTTGTCTGTCGGTATATATGTATACTATTTGGTTTTCAAAATCATTAATATAGTATTATCATTATTATCATCATAAAAAATAGTGTTATAGAATTTTAAAAAACTTTTTATTTCAATTCAAAAACATTTTATAACATCGTTGAATTTTCGTAGGATACCATTATTGGAGAAATTCTTCCTGTCCTACAGCACCCTTTAATGATATTTCACTAGCCTCTGTTGAACAGATCCGCTACCAAGGACTCCACTTCGACAAACGTCTTACATGGAACCCACATACAAGACTAAAATGACAAGAAACTGCTCGTCGTTACAGACTACTTCAACATTTACTAGGCAAACGTTCAAAGCTCCCAATTAATTACAAAAGACTTATTTACATGACTGTAATTAGACCTATTTTTAAGTACGGAGTTGAGCTTTGGGTCTCTACTAAACCATCTAATTCATCCCGTATCCAATCCTTACAATCCGAAATCCTTTGAAAAATCCTAAAAGCTCCTTACTTTGTCACCAATAAACTTATCCATACAGATCTTAATGTTCCAAATGATGGTGCTTTAGTCCAAACAAGATACCTATCCTTCCATAGTATGCTCCATAACCATGGAAATCCACTAGTTTCTCAACTTGCTTTCCATTTTATTCCCGGTTATCCTCTGAGGCGTCTGAAAAGAAGATGGCCTATAGATCTAGTGTAGAATTTTAATTGAAGTGCTACTGATTAGTAGTCCTTATCAAGTTTTGACATCTGTATATATATATATATATATATATGCAGTTGTAAATATAAATAAACTGATATAAAACAAATAAAAAATTGAGGGAATTCGCGCACCAAATAGGGTCATTTCATATAACTAAAATGTATTTTTTGATTGCTTTGAGGAATTAAAATATATTCATCGAACCAATATCTAGTCTTGTAAACATCCTTACAAGCCTTGAATACAAAAAAGGATCCGAGTTCATTTAAATGGATTGAAGTGCTATAAAACAAAAGGGTTACTCCCTCCCATCAGAGCGGGCGAAAGCTTCAGTGATACGAGGGACTGAATATCGTAAAATAATATTTACGCCGGTTGTATAAACCTGCTGCGAGGCTGTCTGTCCGTGTTACTATTTAATGCCTCGTATTAATTTCCGACTCGGATATTCAATTAAAACTCTTAAACTGAAAACAATGCTGTTACTTTTCATTTTGAATAATTAAGACGTGCTCTCGCTCTTCGTTTTGTTGCGAATTCCATGAAAAATATTAATGTATTATTCATTTAGATGTTTAAGCAATCATCTCCTTTTATCTATATTAGCCATTAGAATAACATCTGATATTGAACACCCCCCGCCCCTCAGTGAATCCATTAAGCGTACCTTAATGTCTTTATAAAAATCTTTAATTCGTACATAATTTATGTTTTTATATAAAACATAAAAATATCCTAAAAATGATAATATACTTAACATTTCATAACCTAATCCAATTATAATAAATTAATATTACCCACACCTCTTAAGACATTTAATATAATTGCTTACTTCTCAAATTATATATATATATATTTCATTATATTCCAATGATCCCAGTTGAACAGATCCGCTAACTGGGACTCCACCAAGACAAACCTTGGAATCCACATTCCAGACTAAAAAGACAAGAAACTGCTCGTTGGTTTCGAATATTCCAACATTTACTAGTCAAGCGTTCAAAGCTTCATATAAATTACAAAAGACTTATTTACATGACAGTATTTGAGCTTTGGGACTCCACTGAACCATCTAATTCATCTAGTATACAATCCTTCCAATTCTTAGTAAAATCCTCAATGCTCCTTATAATGTAACAAACAAACTTATCCGTAAATATCTTAATGTTCCATATGAAGCTGATTTCGCCCAAACCAGATACCTATCTTTTTATAGCAAACGCCATACCCGAATCCACTAGTCTCCTAATTAGATTAAGGCTTAATTCCCAGTAATCCTCTAAGGGAAAAGAAGGTGGCCAAGAGACGTTCCAATGTATAGTTATAAATATCAATAAAGTACTACCAGTGATTAGTTATTGACATGTCATTTTAATAATTTTCCTCGAATTTACTTGTTATATATAATGTATATAGTTGCTGATATCAATAAATATTAAATATATATATTTCTTTTTTTTTTATTAATTATTTATTGATATTTACAACTGTAATATAAAAGTATTTAGTTATATACAATAAGTAAATTACAGAAAATTATTACAATAGCTTGTCAATAACATGTGAAGAACCACTCACTAGTAGCACTTTAATAAAAAGAAAAAAAAATCTATATAAAAAGGTCTCTCGGCCCTCTTTTCTTCAGACGCCTCGGTGGATTATCGCGAATAGAATGGAAAGCAAGTTGATAAACAAGTGGATTAGAATGGTTTTGGAGTTTATTAAGAAAGGATAGGTATCTGATCTGAACTAAACCAGTAACATATGGAACATCTTTATGGATAAGTTTATTGGTGACAAAGGAAAAAGCATTTAGGATATTTTTAAGGATTTTGTATTGTAAGGATTGGATACGAGATGAAATGTATGGTTTAGTGGAGCCCCACAGCTCAACTTCGAACGGTCAAATCACATTCATGTATATGAGTCTTTCGTAATTATTTGGGAGCTTTGAACATTTGTCTAGTAAATGTTGAAGTAGTCTGTAACGACAAGCAGTTTCTTTTCGTTTTAGTCTTGTACGTCAAAGTTAGACGTTTGTCCAAGTGGAGTCCTAGGTAGCTGATCTGTTCAACAGGGATTAGTGGAATATCATTAAAGGATACCGTAGGACAGGAAGTCGTAGGTTTACGACGTAGAGTAAAGGTTATTTGGTGGGATTTGTTTGGATTTATTTTGATTCTCCATTTTTGACATCATTCTTAAAGGTTTAGGGCATGGTATTGGAGTGTTTGAGAGGCAATAAAGGGATCATTGTTTACTGATAGCACACATGTGTCATCAGCGTAAGTGGTGAGGACAGTGGTAGGATGTCAGCTGAATACACTGTATAGAGGATAGGACCTAGGATACTACCTTGAGAAACACCGGCAGATTGGGTAAAGAGAGAAGAATAGGAAAAGTTATGATTAACTTTGAAGGTTCTATCGCTAAGATAAGAACGGATAATTAGGAAGTATGTTGAATTTATAAATCTAAAAATGAAAAATATTCATTATCTCTAAGTGGTTAAATATTAACAAATAATAGTTTAATAATTTTAACTAATAGCCATTGCCATTAAGTTTGTACTTCAGAGCAATAAAATAAAAAAATAAATAAATAAATTAAAAAAACTAATAACATCTGTTGTAGGTCGTGTTATTGGAAAACATCTGATGAGATCGTAAAGCCATGAATTATTAAATTCCAAACGTGTGACAGCAATAAAAAAAATATATATAGGGACTTATACGTCAAAAATTTACCTAAGATGAAAGAATCTCGAACCGAACAGAGGCAATCATATTAGATTAATAGGAAGAGCCCATAGATCAAAAGCAGTCTAAGGTCAAACATAAGCCCTAAGTCAAACATAAATCAAACACACACAAGAAGAGCAAACGCAACTTCCCAACCGCCTCTACCCAGGTGGCATTCCACTTTCCTTAATTATGACTCATATATCTCTCATCTGCCTCGAGGCATTTTCATATTAAATTCTAACGGGGAATTTATAACATACTTAAAATATATTAGCCCCTCCAGTCCCAGTGGTCGGCCTAGTTCTGGAAGTACAATTGTATTCTCTCATGAACGTTACAGTAGTTCAAAACTATCACCAAAGAAGAATAATTCTTGCTAATAGTGCTATGTTTTAACGTATTAAGTAACTTTTTATTTATATTGTTCTGATTAATTCTTGTACTATAGAAAACATTAAAATCATTCCTGGAACGATATTCAATTATGTTTAAAAATAGTTATTACATAGTGCTTCGTGTCAAATAATAAATTTGCAATATTCTTAAGAAATTAATTTTTTTTTTTTTTTTTAATACAAGATAGTGTGTTACTACATTTAAGTTTTGGACGTTCATCTTTATAAGTATAAGATCACAAATCAAAAACATGGTTGCATTTTCCAAAGCAAGAGAGAGATGAGAAAAGTACAAGTTTTTTTAAACTCCGGATAAGGAATGAAACATGTGATAGAAAAGAAGGGATAGGCACTTACATGATTGGAAAAACCTTTAGGTTTTCCACTATGAATTTTTCCGTTCTTACTAGAAATATATTAAAATAGGACTGTTTATAGGATTGGTTTTGCTTTTGCTTTAATTACGTTTATAAGAAAAGTTTTTTTTTATGAAGCAAAAAAATTATCTTGGCTGTCTTCCATTGATGGGGAATTTCTTCTAGCAACATGTTCAAACTCACAGAAGAATTTTGCTTGTAAATATTATGATAATTGTGGACTTATTTGTATTTTATTTTTATTGTATTTATCTGAATTATGGTTTATTTGTTGAGTTATGGAAATAATAAAAGGCTATTATTATTATTATAAGAAAACTATTTTTTCGACTCCTTTACTTGACAAACGTTGTAACCTTTCGATTAATTACAAAAGACTCATTTATTTCACAGTAATTAGATCTGTTCGGACATATTGAGTTGAGCTTTGGGTCTTACAATATGAAATCAGAAAAACCCTCAATTCTCCTTAATTGTCGCAAACAAACCTATACACAAAGATCTTAATGTGCCTTTCGTTTCTGACTTAATTCAAACCACATATCTATCCTTTCACAGTGAACTCCATAACCATTCAAATCCTATAGCGTCTCAACTCGCTTTAGATAACCCTTTGAAAGTTTTAAAGAAGATGGCCTCGGGACCTTCTTATAGAAAACTTATTGAAGTACAACCAACGGGTTTATAAGCAATTGATATATTATTGCGAGCATCGTCATTTCATTTACTAGATCCATTTTTATTTTATTTGTATACAGTTGTAAATTTTAATAAATAGATAAAATAAAATTTTAAAAAAATAGTTGTCCTGCAGTAGCAATGTTTGCTCTCTGAAGGGAGTTGTACTCAACAGCTCATCAAGAAACGATTCTTTAACATATGAAAATTATTTAAGTACACAATAACAGAGACATCTATCCATATCAAGGGATCGATACATCCTAGTTATTTTTAATTATTTGATTTAAAATCCTATATGTGAAACAACCTAATAGGGTTTCCTATAACTTAACACATGAGATCATATATGGGATTCATTATTTGAGTTTGTGAAGACAAATATCGCCGCAATATGAGTACAGTGCATTCCCTCGCTACTCTGAAAAAATATATAAACAAATATAGGAAATTATATGAACATGTATATCTGTAGATTCCTAATGATTGATTGTGTTGCATTAAGGAAATATTATTGATGTATTGTAAATTAAATCGGTAGTCTTAAATATCAATCAGAAGGTTCGTAAAGTTGAAATTGGATGAGGCGAAGGCAATGATGTAGCTTAACTTGGAAATTGGAGAAGAAAAAAAAGAAAAGTTACTCAACGAAGTAATGCATTTCATAATTAGTGACTGAAGGGTTAATTTCCTCTGAGAAAAGATCTCCCTAAAGAACTAAAAGACAAGCCCTTTGAGGAAATACTTCTAATACTTGCACAGCTCCTTCCCGGACCGACACTTCTCTCTGGGGAGGGTAGAGGTGGTGGGGGGGGGGGGGAGAAGTGTTTCCGTTTGTTTTAAGGCAAGTCTCATTAACACCTTTTAATTTAATATTTCCTCCAGTCACTGGCAACGGGCTACTTTGATCTCCAATCCTTTATTAAAAATACAAAAAGTCAGACTCCTGGTTGTAAATTGGATTTGTGATCAGATGGATTGGATTTAAAAAATAAAAGAAAATCATACGCCAGCCGCAATGGAAAAAAAACACAACAAAATCATTAATAGCATTTTACATAGCTTATACAGTCGTGAAAATCAGGCATAGAGACAGCAAATACTCGAAAAATACCCCGATTACCATTGAAGGGTTTGGTGGATGAAGGGGTTATCTAAGATTTTTTTAAAACTACAATCTAGTTCTTTGGATAAAGAAGTTATATGTAGAAGTGTTAGGTAGCAAATTCGGAATATTTAAAAAAAAAAGAGATATGAAGATAATGGGACTAGGTAACATGTTCCTGCTAAAGGGAAATTAAAAAAAAAAAAAATAAACATAAATTACTCAAAATTGTGTTTTGTTACATAACCCTTTCATCTGCCAAGTCTTTCAATTCTACTACTCATCAGTAGCACTTCATTAAAAAATCTACACAAGAATATCTCTAGTCCATATTCTTTTCAGATGCCTGGGATCAGGAATTTGAGCTACTGAGGAGCTCTGGAGTTTACTATAAAAGGATTGTGTGGGAAGTAAGTTGAGAAATTACGGGATTAAAGTGGTTATGGAGCTTACTATGAAAGAATAGATATCTGGTTTGGGCTAAATCATCAGCATATGGAACATTAAGATCGGTATGGATAAGTTTATTGGTGACAAAGTAAGGAGCATTGAGGATTTTTCGAAGGTTTTTGGATTGTAAGGATTGGATACGAGATGAATTGGATGGTTTAGTAGAACCCCAAAGCTCTACTCCGTACTTACATTTAGGTCTAATCACAGTCATGTAAATGAGTCTTTTGTAATTAATTAGGAATTTTGAAACTTTTCTTAATTTACATTTTAGAACTAAAACTATCAAATTACTTCAATAAATAATTAAATCAAATTAACAAATTTTCATTATTCAAAAAAAAAACAAAAAAACTCTCCTTAATGATCGGTCCTATCGAATAATGATACAAAACAATAATTATTCTCTATTAAATTTCTGATAAGGAAACTGTCGTTGTTCGATCCGAGCAACGTTGACATCCCAGATATCCTATTTGTCGTTAATCATAAATTTTTTTTTTTTTAGTACAACGTAATTAAAAAAACAAAATGTGATTAGAATTCAAGAGAGTTTTCTCTATTATTAATTATGATGTTAAAAATAAAGTTTGTAGAATGATGTGAATTAAAATTGTACGGAAGGAAAAAGAATATTATTGAAAGAAATCGCTAATATATTTATCATATGCATTCTACAACTAGACTTCGCGTGTCCGGTAACATCAAGTTCGGTTTAGCGGGATTTCAAAGAGTGTGGATTGTTTATTAGAAACTACAGATGGAAATGTACATAATTTCGAATAAAAAAAAAAAAAAAAAAAAAAAAAAAAAAAATCTGCTAAAATCGGAAAGCAAGGGCAATATAATGCTGAGTAGGCTGTGCTGTAAGAACCGACGAGAACGGGCTATCGGTAAGTTGGCATTCCTTTTCTAAGTGCGCTTCTGATGGCCAAGAAGTGGCCGGTCGGTGGATACTCTTTACTCGGCTGCTGTAAATTCGAACCTTTTATAGAGCCTATACTCAGGACACTTTCAGATATAGCTCCCGCGGTGTTTACCAACAAGAAGAGTGACAAAAAACTTGAGGTTTATTGAGCACTTAGCGTGAGGGTCAGCTTGGGAAGGCTGTAATTTCACGAACATAAAGCAGGAAATGATTTTAGTCAGGGAAGATTGGAATGAAAATTTATGGAAATACCCTTGGAATAGTTTTAGATAGGATAGATAACTTAAGCTGTTAATGAAAATTAAAGTATCTATACTATTATATAAAAGTTCAATCCATTTATCGTTTGTGATCACTACTGAACCAATCTGTACCAAATTTTAACCACATTATCTTTATAGTTCCAGGAAGGTTTAGCAATAATAAATTTTAAAGATTTAAAATTATATTTCCATAAAACAGCGAAAAATATCTGGTGCGCAGTGAACTTTAAGAATCGACCGATAGATGGCGAGCACCATTCGAGAGAGGTTACATGGATACGGTGTTATATAAAGCTTCAAATTTATGATATAATATAAATATTTTCAATTCAATTGTTTTTATAAAACTATAAATATATAGAGAGGTATGTGAATTCCAGTGCAGTTTAAAAATCTACCGATATGTAGATTTGCGATGGAAAAACTAATGAACCCAACTGTACCTAATTTTAACTAGATCTTCACAGTTCTAGAAAGGTTTATAAAAATAAACTTTATTATAATAATTAAAATGTATAGTCTTGAGTGGCAGAAACGAGGTTTGCCAAACTGTCACCTATTAATATGGTTAGAAATTAAAATACAACCAGATGGGTCGATGAAATTATCTCTGCTAAATTGGATGTCTAATTATGCTTTTACTTACTCATCAAACACCTAATCAATGCTATTTTATCCAGGTTAAAAATTACTGGTATACAAAAAATTCCATTAAAGAAATGATGCTAGATTCCATACTTCAATACAAGATTGTTATCGATAAACAAATTCAATTCAATTATTAGTTAAAATAATCTAAGATCTTTATTTATCAAAGCGTTTTTTCCTGCTTCACAGCTCAGATCGGAGGAGAATTCTGAAATTACAAACAATGTTGCATCTTATGTAAAATGTTTTTATCACTTTTAAGATATAAGTTAGTTTATTCAAAATGTCTTTGATTTTTTTGTAAATAAGATAAGAAAACTTCATTAATGAAATTATCCATAATTGAGGATGGTTTCATGTATAGTATTATTTGTCAAAAATTACATAAATAAACGTTTAATTCGAATTTCCGTTCTTTCTTAGAAAAACGAAAGGGTACGGTGTGGCCATACTCCCTAAAATTGCACCCTTAAAGAACAAAAAGAAAAAAAAAATTAAAAATCATCTCACCCTCTATTCTCCGAAAAAAAAATACTGAATCATAAATAAAGAAAACTCTTTAAACGAAAGCAATTACCCTTCCAGAAGAGGTTTTGATTAAATTTATCTTCCTAATTAGGAGCCAGCCTTGTTTTATAAGGGCTAAGTTTTCTGAAATTATTTAAAGCAGAAAGCTATAAATTCCTCTGTACTGCCTTCTAGAGAAGGTAAAAACGACTTTACGTTAACAAACTTTAAGATAATCCTTATTTATTTTTTTATTATGTTTATAGTCTTTGGCACTCGGGATAATTATAAAGAAATCGAGAGAGGATAATTATAAAAAAAATTATAATACATCACAACTATAGGAAGTAAATAGTTTTGAAATTTCCATGTGGGCTAATAGAAACTTTTTTTTTATGGCTAATAAAAATTATATTTATATATATTTTTAAAATAATATTTTGTTTTTGTTTAATTCAAATAAATTTTAGGGTGGTAAAATATATAGTACTAATAAATTAATTTCTGATTGATTCTGAAAGATTTTTTGTAGTTAATTTCAAGATAAAAATATTTCTACGAATATAGACAATCCTTTAATCTTTCAAAATTTAATCCCAACACGTTCTTATATCACTCCTTACCATTTTTCCAGTTAATAAAAATAATGTTTATATAAATTTTAAAACATTCAACTTTAACACCTAATCATAGTTTACAACTAGCTTGATAATTTTTTTCCACGATAGCATGCTTTCTATAGCCAATAATGATTCGAAAATAATAATAATAAGGGAGATATTTCAAAATTAAATATATCCACATAACTGTTTGCATTCCCATTACAATCTACTTTTATTTATTTTTTTTTTATTGACTAAATATTATAATTCATACTTCATGTTTGCTGGCAAATAAAATCCAGCACAAGATTTTCACGATGTGACAGGTATAGTATTTATTAGTTCAGAAGCTAGGACTCGGCTGGAAAATATAAGTTCGTTTATATAACAGCCAGCCTCTGGACCTTATTTCTTTTCGCCCGCTTGTCTGTTTATTATAAACTCCGATCCGGGCTTGTATTTTATTTCCTGCAATTTTCTCGCACGTTCAATCAGGATCTTCCACTTACCTCCTAAACTTTACGGACTGTTCCGTGCCGAGCTAGTTTTATATCGTGAAAAAGATATATCAAATTTATGTAATTTGAAAAAATTATTGTTGTTCATAAGGCATGATTGAAGCATTCCTGGAATTGGATTATATTATATTATATTATATTACCTATCTATAAAGATTTAAAAAAAAAAAATGAAAATGATGATGAGTTGTTAAATTTAAATAAAGGAATAAAATAAGCAGTTAATATATATGCAGGTTTTTTAAAATTAGTAAATGTGATGCTAAAAATGACATATCGATTACTTCTAGAGCAACTACCCATTGGTGGACTTCTCCTATTTGAATATTGGTTATGGAGTTTATTATAAAATTACAGTTATCTGGTTTGGCATAATTCAGAAACATACAGCACATTAAGACCTTTGTGGATAAGTTTGTTTGTGACAAAGTAAGGAGCAATGAGGATTTTGGATTGTAAGGATTAGATATGAGACGAATAGAGTGGTTTAGGATCCCTAAAGCTCAACTCCGTATGTCCAAATAGATCTCATTACTGTCATGTAAATGAGTCTTTTGTAATTAATCGGAAGGTGTAAGCGTTTGTCTAGTAAATGCTAGACTAAAAGTCGAAAACGACAAGGCTTTTCATGTCGTTTTAGTCTTGAATTGGTTGGTTGTTTTACAAGTTTTCATGTTACTGTATTCATTTCCCCACACATTAACTATGTGTATAACTTCTATACAGTTGTAAATATCAATAAAAGGAAAGGAAAAAAATCAGGAAAAAAGAGGTGGCTTGTCCCTTTTAACAGTTACTTTTCTGTTTAACCGATGCGCAATCTAGCGGTAGCCATTCGAAATTAGAACTCACAATAACACCACACAATAACTTAGCCCCGATGTTTTCCGGTCCGCGTCTTTAGCAAATGCAACCATAGAATGTTCATTTATTATTCCAGATAACTTTTAAACCTAAAATAAATTCTTTGTACTCATATATTATTTAGCCATATAATATACGATATTGTATTATAATGTACTACATTTATCCATATAGTGACATACTTTGGATTTTATTTATAAAATATTATTCTACTATTAATAACACAATGTTATTAGTTTTCAATAACGTCATTTTCGCACCTTGGCATTTATTTATGATTTATGGCTTCTTAGGGTTTTTAATATTGTAATTTTATTATAAATTGTTCTTTCGTTTCATTTAGAGACTGTTTATAAAAAAAAAAAAAAATTTAAACACTTTTATTGATTTCTTTTTTCTTTTTTTTTAAATTTATTTTTTTTTTTTTTTTTTTTTAGTAAACATTGAAGTACAATTTACAATAGCATGTAGAGTGATTTTTGTTTGGATCTGGAATAGAATCTCGCACTGAAAGGAAGGAAATTTGAAAGTTTTCATTTCGAAATTCTACCGCTAGAATGAGCGCCGGTAAAATAGTAACTGGTTACCGAAAAGTAACTGTTAAAAGAAGCAAACCACCTATTCGCAAGTAATACTAAAAAATCAAATATGTTATAAAATCCCCCCCCCCCCCGCACTCAATGGTTTGTGATATCACACGTTTTGTCAATTATCGTTATACTTTAAAATTACTAGACCGAAATAGACGATTTTTTTGTCGTTACTCTGCTTTCATTATTTTTCTTTAAATTCAAAACCTGCCCATAAGATTTATAGAGCAAAAGCTATATTCGCTAGTTCACGTGGAAAAAAAGCTGCTGATAGGAATTGAACTGTGAGAAAGCCGCTACAAGAGGCGGATGTTGTAATGAGGGTTCGGCTTTTATCTCTTTTGCCGGGGCCAGGAGGAAGGAGGGCATAAATACAACCTAGGTCATTTAAATAATTGTCTTTTAGCCTAGAACCGGCCGAATTAATTTTAATTACCCTCCGTGAGAGCTTTTCACAGGGCCTTTCTTTCTTCTTCCTTTTTTTTCTTCCAAAAGACAGATAACAATCTACAAAAATTATTCTTACATATAATTAGACGAGTCCACGCCCCGCGGCATCTCATTGGCCGGGACACCGGAAGGAAGTGGTTTTTTAATTGGCCCGTCCTTCCCATCCCACCCTGTGTGAGGACAATGTGCCCCCACCCTCAACAACCCTAGTCGCCATCTTGGATCTCTAGCCAACCCTCCTGCTCTGTACTCCACAGGCGAATTGATAATTCAATAATAGCGGGAGTGTTAACATTTTAGAGTATTCATATGCAGCGTCAACAAATTGGTGCCGGCGATAGAAGCAAATAAAAGAGAGTTGGGAAAGCTGCAAGACTTAAAATCGATGAAAGGAAGGACGGAGCAGAAAAAAACAAATCCCTTTATCCACTTAAGCCCAAACCTTCTTAAGGAGAAAGTTAGAACTTAACAATTATTTAATGAGCACAAAACAACCATAAAATATTTACAATTCCCTTCTTATGAACATTTAACAATTATGTACAATTTTAAAATTCTTAAAATATCGAAAGGTTCTGAACCTGATTGCAAAACTTCAATCAATCATTAAAAGACATATTTAAACGCATGTTAAGGAGATGAGATGAATAAATTATGAGTGAAATAAAAAATTTAATAACTATTAAATAAATTAATTAATTAGTAATTACAAAATCAATTCAATTTAAAACATGAGAATTTAGAAATTATTTTATATTTTTATTTTAAAAAAGCATCTTTAAGTATTCTTGTCTTCACTGTATCTAGTTATTTATAATTATATATGTATAAAGGGTTTTGGTTATAAGTGTTGTTTTTTTTTCTCATTTTTCCTACTGTTTGGAGATAAACTTTGAATCGTAAAGCATATTTCTTATTAGATAAAATTATATTAATCATGTAGAGGATGTATGCCGGACCATGAATACTTAATATGAATTGTAAATTGTAAAAAAATGTAAATAAAATATTATTGTCATTATGTATATAGGGCTAATACTTCTGATATAATCTGATAATACTTGCAACCAGAATCCTGCAAAATTTAATGAAATAAAATTTCAATCATCTAATTAGGTCATGATTAAATTTTTCAATTCATTTTGCAGACAATTAATGGTTTAGTTAACTGAAAAATCAACTAAACGATTTAATCATGAACAAATTAGATAATTGATTCCAAGAAATTAATTGTGAAATATTTAGTCACCATTAAATTAGATGATTGATTCCAAAAAATTTTATGTAAAATATTTAATTATGATTGAGTTTTGCCCAAATCTCCTTGCAACAAATTCCTAAAGATACTTTAAAACTCCATTATATTACTTGTTTTAACTCTTCATTTACATAATAATAATGATAAAATGGTGTTAAATATTTTATTATAAATATTAAAATTTCTTAGAAGATAATAATAATTATGCACAATCTATTTTTAATCCCATTTCAGAAACTAAATTAATTCTGTTATTTTAACTTTTTAAATTACATGTTATGATCAATAAAACTATTAAAACAACAACAAAACATAATGAATATGAAAAACAAAAGATATAAATTATGCATTAATATCTAATAATTTCAACGTTAAATAAATAAAAAACAAAATGCGAGAAGTCAACTGCCCTCAGCGTTAAAAGACTCAGATAAATCATATAAAAAAGGCAAGAGGGAGGGAAGAAGAATTACTCCAAATCTAGGTTTGGAGTAATTAATCTAATCACTTTGGATTGAGTGTTTCAATTACCTGAATTCCTTCTAATGAAAAGACCCCTCTTAACAACCCGTTTCACACGTTAAGTTCTGTTTTAAGTTCGTAATGTCACCCAAAGTTCTTCAAACTAGGGATGGTATTAATAATTTCCGTATAATAAAAAAATAAAGACTATTTATTTACTTTTAATTACCAAGTTAAGGTGATTATGAAATCAATAATTTTATAAAATAACAGTTTGTAGCCCTATTCTTTAAACTTAAAGTTTAAATATGTATACTTGTATACACATTAATAATCTTTTTACAATCGGTGGCCTCACAAAATGTAATCATTCACACTTACAATTAGATTAATTGAATAAAATAAAAGTTTTAGAAATAATATTTATCTTAATTGATTATCAATTAAAAACATTGTTATATATGAAAAACCCAACCTCTCCAAACGAAGTGTTTAACTAGTCCTCTTAAGATTTTGTAGATTAACGTTTGATATTTGCTCCAAATAAGATTTTTAAAAAGAAATTTCTATTTTATTATTTATATTTTAGCCTATAAACGAAGTAATTTTTATCACTGTTTCAGAACAATTAAACATCTAATTAATTTAAATGAATATTTTTTTGGTTGGGGTCCTTGAAATATATATTGTATTTTATTTTATTATTTCTTGTATTTTTAAAGGCTGTTTATTTCAATGTACTTACTTCATTTTGTATCATTGCACACATTGTACGAATGAGTCTTTGTCATCCATATAACTCATTACCCTTGAATGAGGCAGCTTGTAGTTATTCAAATAAAAAGTTTAAAAAAACAAAAAAACTATATACAAATATATAGTGTAAGAGCACTTAGTAAAAAAGATCGTCACCAGCGTAGCGACCTAAATAAACTAAAGATTCTAGGTTCGAATCCGGCAAGCGTTCGATGTTGCCGAACAGTGCATGGAAAGGATTTTTCACAAAAAAAAAAAAAAATGAATACATCATTGAATAAAAAGAAAAACTTTTTAGCCGGCTCCGTTCCCATCCACGATAACACAACTGATAAAACGCTGACTATTAGCATATGTCATATTCATGTTTCCCTCTAAGTTAATTTCTAAGGCATGGCTAACTAACGTAAATAATTAATTGATATCAACAGACATAAATCTAAAAAAAAAATAAAAATAAAAATAAAACTGATATATAAAATTCTCGTAGAAGAGATCAAGATGAAGTGGCAGAGCACCTATATAAGGAGAAGCAGAGAGCGATAGCAGGTGATGGATCGCAGCGACATGCGTTCTGGACAGGCGACAGTCCTCCGCCCCGAAGAAAGGAAGGGACGGCCTGCTCCGGACAGCACAAGAACAAATTAGCCCAAGCATCATCCATCAAATCCCTCAGGATCTGTCTTTCAATCCTTAGAACAAGAGGAGGCAATACGGGTTAAACCTAAAGCGGTGAATTTTTAAAATAGGTATCTGTAAGTCAAGTGCGTTTTTATATTTTATAACCCCTAGAAAAAAAAAAATTGTAAGGAGCATTAAAAAGTTCCAATCAAACCCTGTTATTTATAACGTCATTAAAACTACAGTAATTATTCACTTTAGAAACTCATGATGGTACAGAAGGAGCAATGCAGTGAGGACTGATAAATTATTTACCAGTTTTACTGAATTTTTTTTTTTCTATTCGAAGACTAGTCATCGGCTAGTTAGTGACAAACAATTCATCAATCCTAGTATACCATGCGAAAATAAGATGTGGAAACCGAAACTGTTAGAAAAATTAGAATCTATTTTTTTTTTTTTTTTTATATCATGACGATACACAGGGTATCATATTAATATAAAGGAGTGGTGTTCGCAAATATATATTGTTCAGTAGCATCAAAGCCTTAAATTATTTAAATTTTTTTTTTATTCAACTATGGTACTACATCTGGAAAATAAAGATAGGAGAATTCACATTTTGTAGATCAGAATTATTTCAATCGGATTAGGCGTCGTATAATTATTATAAGGCAATTTATGTCGACTCTTTGGAAAGATAAGATATGTCAGCCAAGTTCACAACTAACAAAATACTAAAACCATGTACTAGATAGAAAAGCTAAAATAATATTCGCAAATAATCGAAAAGCCTTCATAATTCACAGTATATGATGCCACCGAGGAATAAAACGAAACTTATATACTAAGAGCAATAATTTAGAAAAAAAAATAATAGTAACACTTCTTAATCCTGTTCATTCAACAGATGTCCCATCGGATTGAAACAGTCTCCTGACTGATATAACTGTTCACGATTACATGGCATATCCAGTTACTGTTGGCGGAACCTGTTATTTCGTGGACGTGGCCGATAACTGCCCTTATTCGCATAGTAATAGCAGGCTGCCTTGAGGAGCGGATGTGTCATCAGGCGCTTGGCACTATCTGAACTGCTAAGGATGGTAATCGGCTTCAGGTTCTAGGATAGCAGTTAGCAGCATCCGCTATGGCTGTAGAGCAAATCGGATAATATTAACCAGCTTGTAATCGCGTCGAGAAATAGGCGGGGGCTTAACCGAACAAGTAGGACATTAATTAGAAAACAGCCGCCGGGTCCTCTTTCACCAAGCAAATGTTTAATATTTTTAGGGGAAAAAATAATAAGTATATAGATTATTTTGCTAGTAAAATCTACCGCTGAATAATGTATTCAGGAAGGGGACATATTTCGGGACCGAGCTGAACAAACATATGTGCTAGGATGCCTGCCTGCCCTTTTATGGCTTTTATAAATACCCCACCTTGGGTTCCAGTTTCTGCATTTAATAGAATACACAAACGCTTTGTTATGGAGATTTCAATATACATATTCAATTAATTTATCTGTTGTTAACTATTACGAATGTTTACCTCAGTATTTATATTTTACTGCTTTAATGTAACAAGAGCTCTGGCTACAGATAGAAAATAACAAATATAAGCAAAATATTAAAATACTAAAATTGTATTTACTAATATAATAAAATAATAGTGTTATATAATTGTTATAACAATATAAATAATTCACATCGTATAACGAATACTATATAATGACTGGACTATTTCCATTACGTCTAGATGGTAAAATATATAAAAATTAAAAACAATAAAAATACAGCACCTCTTTTCCTTTAATTATCTATTTTATATTTTACATGATATTTTTTTTTGCCATATTTACATTTACAAGGGTCTACCAAACCATTCTGAAACCGGTCGTATTGTATAGAAGTGAAACCTGGACGCTCACTGCGAAGAATGAAGGCATTCTAAATAGATGGTAGAGGAAAATTTTGAGGAAGATATATGGCCCAACCAAAGATGGAGATGTAATGGAGTATAGAAAGCAATCAGGCAATAAAAAACATGCACAAAGTTCCAGATTTTCTTGCTACAATCAAGCAGAAGAGATTAATATTAAAAAAATAATTATCAATTCCATACAACCTCTTATCAGGAAGTTTTACCTAGGAATGTAAATAAACGAAACGCAAATAATAATAAAAAAAAGAAGAAAAAAACCTATAATCATGGTACATTCCATGAGGGTTCGGTCGGGTCGGAAGTCAAAGGACCTCTATATTACCCTGGACAGAAGACTTCCCTTTCCTACAAAGAATACTTTGAGGCAGAATAACCTTTAAACCCTTCCAAGGCGAAAGATATTAAATTTCAAATATCTCAAATCAAATAAGTTAGTGGAAAATGGGGGGAAAGTATTTTCTATTGAATACTTGTTATTCGGAGATATTAATCACGAGTATTGATATTTCAATAATGCTTGTACAAGTATGAATAAACATATATAAAAGAAATAAAATTCAAACTGATATGCAACATGAATTCCAAGTCTCAATAGGTCTGTGATGTCCGATTTTCGCAGTTAATATAACTTATTCCCACACCCGAAATATAGTAATAATATGATATAAAAACATTTCTACCATCACAGATTTAAATTAAAAATATGAGGAAGCATTGATTTTTTGTTTTACATATTTGTTTTGGGAAGCGGCGAGAAGAGGTAGCTATGGGATGCTTCCTGTTGAAGAAACTGAAGAGAGACAGCTTTTAAGTCCGGATGTTAGCCCACCGCTGGGTTCCAGAAGATGTCAAAACTTTTTTTTATGCCTTCTCATGGTTTATGGTGGCACTAAATTTCAATATAAACAAACACACTTCACATTAAACATTTTATAACCGATTTCATCCCGGTTATGGCGTAGGGTGTTTATAACTTTGATGAGTATCCATAAAGCGATCTGGGACGATCCCAACAATATATGTTGGTTGTGCTGCATATAAAAAAATCAAGGAAGCAGTTTTTTTTTTTAAATACGTGTTTTGTTTGCGAAAGTCTTCTGAGCAGTATAGAGCTCATAAATACTTAAGAAATATAAATGAAAGCTGATAAATGTTGTTCGACAGAAGAAAACTCAATAAAATCAGAAAAATACATTCATTTATCAAGAATTTTGCCAAGAATAAATGCTGCCGTATTCTATTTTTTTTAATTTTTTTTTTTATTATTATATATCCCGGGACAGCATGGAGGTTGAGAAATACTAAATTTTCAAGAACTAAAACAAATATCTACACTTAATCGCAGAGTCTTAGGAAGTCAAAAATTCTGTTGATTTTTTTTCATTCTCTAGACAGTATACTTTGGTCAGAGTGAAACTGATCATCGTCAATCACTGGTTGTAATGCAGAGTAACTAAAAAAATAAAAAAGTTAAGCAAATGATTGTTAATCATACTGAATTTGAAATATCTGTAATTGTTACTTAATTTATTGATTTTGAAATAGGATAGTATCACAGACTAATCTTCAGATTTTAATTTTACTTTATTATTATTTTTTTTTTAATTTCAAATATAGATTATTATATTTATTATATAGTATTAGCAGTCATCACATTATGGAGTACTCGCTTCGAATGTTCGTTCTACATAATTATTTCTCTTATAGTGCTACGTTTTCTAAAGATAACACTGTAAGTATTGGTGATTGAGACGGAAAAAAGGATTTTTTAAACAACATTCACAGGAATAAATAATAAAAATGCAAAAAAGATTGCTTATAATATGCCAATAGCTCAAACAAATAAGCGGTATTTAGTACAACTTCGTCAGAAAAGATTTAGGAAAATTAAGCATTATTATTGGTGTATAGGGGGCAAACCAGACAGTTACTGACACCGTATCTTCAAAATCATAAAAAAAATATTTAGTCAAAAAAAAAAAAAAAAAATTCCTTTTAAATCCTATAACTCAACTGTGTAAAAGTAGTTTTGAAATTATGTCCGTATATTAAAAGATATTTATAGCGTGTCAATAACTGATTTTACATTACTTATTGTCAATATCTTGTAAAATACATTCCAGGAATAATTTTCGGTGTGAACTTTCTTGCTAAGCTTAAAGTTAAGAAATTAAGGAAAAATGACTGAAAATTTCAACTTTATTGGACTATTTTTTCTATAAGTTTAGGGTGTCAATAACTGTCTGGTTTTCCCAGCTATTATAAAGCATATTTTGCAAAATAGGATAATATCGTTTCTATGGAAACACCGATGGAACCTTTGTTAAATATTTTTTTGATTTATGGGAATTTATTTAGAAACTTATAAGAGATCAGCATTTGTCTTTAGGTTTGTTATGTAATGAAACAATCAATTACAGCAATTCTCATATTGTATAAAAGAAAAAATATTATTAAACGCCTATTCTTAGAACTCGTGAGGTTAAACAGAAGATGGCAAACACAATAGCGCGCAAGATCAACAGACCTACAAAATAATGAAGGCCAAAAATATATTTGTTTTGGATCTTGTGATAAATATCCACTATCCGTATCCTCCTTGGGCTCTATCAATATCTCACGCAATATCAATAGCCTTCCAATAAGGGAAGCTGTGTCAACACAGCTCTGTTTGGTTATGTCATTGTATCACGGGAGGTACCACCATGGCCGTAAACAAAATCTGGATTACGCCAGCTGTGTATGGAGGGTGAGAATGAGTTTATACTCATAGGATTATCACTAGTTTATTAACTCATAAAAATATCATAACGCCATAATTCGAGGGGGGAGAAAAAACAGAAGGGAGAAGAGACCGAATATATGTGAATGTGAACGTGTGCCTATGCACATATTGCATATTAACAACACCTGTTTTCCTAGACTAAGAGCACATCAAATATTCTGAGAACAGATAAAAATAGTGCGCAGTTCCTTATTAAAAGATGCAAAATAAATTTGCTTACTTAATATGTTTTTGAACAGTATGCCTACTCTACCGGTAGAGTAGATGGTATTTTAGTATCTGATTAAAACAGAGTATAAAACTTAGTTTTTAAATTAGGAGCAATACAATTTTATAATCAAAATATTACATACTAGCATACCCTGTCGCGGCGTCACCCACTCTCATACGTATAAAACATTGATTATTTTAACTAATAGTTGAAATTCATTTGTTTATCGATAAAAATATTGTAACTAATTAAGTATGGAACCAAGCATTATTTCTTAAATTTTTAACCTGATTTAAATTGCAATGAATGAGTATTTAAAGAGTACGTCAAAACATAATTAGACATCCAATTTGGCAGAAATAATTTTATCGATCCATCTGGTTGGATTTAAATTTCTAACCATAAAAGTATATGACAGTTTGACAAAACTCGAAACTATACATTATAATTATTATAAAAAAATTTATTATTATAAACCTTCCTACAACTATGAAGATGTAGTTAAAATTTGGTACAGTTGGGTATAATAGTTTTACCATTGCAAATTATGTTGTAGAATGGCCACATATCGGTCGATTTTTAAACAGCACCGGGATCCACATGTCGTTTAATATACATATTTATAGCTTTTTTTAAAACAATTGAATTGAAAATAAATAAACCTTATCATACATTTCTAGCACTATGTAACACCTTACTTTCGTAACCTCTCTCGAATGGTGCTCGCCATATATTGGTCGATTATGATACTTAGTGCGCACCACATATTTTTCGCTTTTTTTATGGCAATATAATTGAAAATCTTTAAATTGTATTATTGCTAGACCTTCCTTGAGCTATGAAGATGATGTGGTTAAAATTTGGTACAGATTGGCACAGCAGTTTTCGCGGTTACTGTTCACAAACGAAAAATGGCTTGTCCTTTTGTATAATAGTATAAATTATTGCCTAAACAACATTTTAAAAACATAAATAAATAAAATTAAGAACCCTTGTATCTTATTTTATGTTTCTTTTCCATTTTTTCAAGAATTCGTCGATCAATCACCAAATTATTATGCATACATTATTCTTAATACAAACCATGATATGACAAACATTAAGAATATCTTTTCCAGAACACAAATCAGTTTTTGTAGTTCTTAGTAGGAAATTATTTTTTAAATTGGAAACATAAATTTCTAAAAAAAACTAAATATTTTAGGTGGCCAAGACATAGATGTGCCAAGACTAATTCAAATGTGGTCGGTCTTGTTGACTAAGTGGTTGTTAAATACAGTGGGATCTGCGAGATTAAGGGTAAGAGATGGAAGTGCTAGTCATTTACAGAACGAGAGATCAATAATTTAAGAAAAAATAATACAATCTCTTGATTGAATCACTATCTTTTCAATGAGCGGACCAAATCATGAGAGTGAATCAAGTTGTTTTTTCTTTGGCATCACTTAAACTGATTGAATTAGTTTTTTGAATAGTTCAGATCTCAACCCTTCCTTCTCTCTTATCTTCCATCATTATTTATTTACTTAATCACTGATAATAGCAAACCTGTACAACTATGACCTATAAAGAGTTCTGGTCAAGTACTTTTATGGATGTGCTGCTTGCTTATGAAGGTTGTGAAAGATGATTTGGTTGAAATCAGCTGAATCGGCAGGTTTTATCCCAAATGAAGGGTATTCAGTTTATAGAGGCTGGATGTGCCCCAGGAAGTCGATCTACGGCTGAAATAACAGAATAAATTTTTTTTATAACTTCTGCCAGACTCGAACCAGGTGTGCCTTAACCACTGAGCTACCACGCCTTCCTGATGCATGCAAAATATATTCAAATTATTTAATTATTTTGTTTAGATCTGATTCCTGATAATAACTGCTTTACCCAACTCGTAAGGTATGATCATGTATGTGTAAATAATTTCATGTTGAAATCCGGTTTTCTAATTATTATTATTATATATTATATTGCAATGAACGTAACTAAATGTGAAGTATAAAAAAAAAAAAGATAGAAACAAGAAAATATGATTAAGTATCGCCCTAAATGATGGTTATCAAACAACTTTTTCAAGGAATGAGGTCGCCCCAGTTCAGTAGCCTTGGCTGATTGATTCATTGAGATACATAATAAATATTATATATACAGCCTATTTTAATAATTATATATCAAAATAAAGGTTTAGCGTCTGACATATTTAACCAGGCGCCCGGAGGTATCGAGATAAACTGTCCCGCATTATTTTGCAACTTGGAAGCAATTACTAGCCCCAATTGAAAGACCGGGGAAAAAACCAGTTGTATAACTAATTCATAAACACGCGGGATATTTTATCCGGCTGGAATAAATAACAATTAGCCCCAGGGCTAACTAGTAGTTAGATTATCAAATAGGGCATATCGTAATATATCTATCAGGCGGTAATAAAAATGGAGGCCGAGTCGTTAAAGTGCATTTTACACTCGGGTAACAAGAGCGGGAAGGCAATCGGCAACAAATTATACATGATTCCTGTTTATTATGAACAAATTGGAGTCCTGACCGGCTAGATTGATTCGATTGAACAACAAATAGGTTAGTTTTGAGTATTTTACAATTAGCAGTTCTTCAAAGATAGCAAAGCTGGTTTTTCTTGTTTACTTTTGAATAACAAGAACAGTAGTAGTAACCATCTATTAAATCTATTAAAAACAAATAACTAATAATAATAGCCTTTAAAGAAAATCTTTGGCAAAAGAAGCCTTTAAACAATAATTATAGGAAATAGTTGTATAAGAGATAAAATTTTTATTTTATCATAACAGGAATATGAAAATACATAAATAGTAATTGATTACTTACAAAACTATTAAATATACGTATACAGCATTCTTACATTGATACCAACGCGTAACAACAAAGACAAACATTTTTTTTTTTTTTTTTTTTTTTTTTTTTATATACATTTATTGAAATTTACAACTGTACAAAATATATACATCAAGTAAATGTATTGACAACGATAATAATAACATGTTAAAACTTGAAAGGAACTACTCATCAGTAGCACTTTATTAAAAATTTTACACTAGAAGGTCTCTAGGCCATCTTCGGTTCAGACGCCTCGGAGGATTATCAGGAATGGAGTGGGAAGTAAGTTAAGAAACTAACGGATTTGAGTGATTATGGAGCTTACTATGAAAGGATAGCTATCTGGTGTGGGCTAAATCAGCAACATATCGAACATTAAAAGATAAAAATTGATTCCATTTGTGTAAATTTCAAAATTTTATTTCCTTTGAATCTTTGGGAAATAATTAAGAATTGTGGAGAAGAAATGGAAGTCTTTAAGTCCCGAATAAATGGTTTTAAGAAAAGCAAAAGCTATTATCCGATCTTAAATTTCAATTTAAACATACGAGAAATTACAGTTCTTATTATACGGATGCCCCATCATAAATGTCATTCTTTAAAATTTTCATTTAGATACAAAACACTAGGCTGAATTTTCATTTTCGTATAGATAATTTTTGATTTTTTTTTTTTAAGATAATTTTTTCCTATACTGTCATCCTTTCTACAAATATATATTGATATGGTTTACAATGTTTTATTCATTCTTTAAATGTTCCTTATATTTTTCTTAAAGTATGCATATTTTCTCACTTTTTTTTCCTTTTCTATTTTTTATTTTTTTAAAATTTACATTCTGTGATGTAATGTTAATCTTAAGGAACATTGTTCCAGAATAAAGTTTCCACCATGTTCTATTCCAAAAATATGGGCCGACCAATCATTAGGTGAATACTGCTTCCATAAGTACAGATAGTTTCATTATTGACATTTTTTTCCTAATAGTTAACGAATTGCAAAACTATAAAAGTGTCTAACAAGATTTACATTGATACTGAAAACATCTAACATAAAAATAGATAAAATTAGGAATTTAAAGTTAGATTAAATTATGAATGCTGAATTTTTTTTTTTTAAGGATTCAATACTGAAAAGTTTACAATCTTTAATGTATACACTCAAATATAAAAATAAACTCTCGGAACAATTTGCACTGAAAGCAGTCAACTCAACAAATACTCAGTAATTGATGTAAATATGAAGGAGAAATATTTTGTTCCGATTTTCGGCACTAACAGCTTTTCACATTCATTCTACAATAAGTGGATATTACACTTGATTTTGGAAGCTAAAATCAACCCTAACCATAATCACATAGACCCATTGTCGTAACGCTTATGGTCCATTGCAGCATCCTCTACGCTGTCATTAAGGGTAATAGTGCTTATCGAAGCACAGCATGCAGGCCTCTTCCATATTTCGCCTTGGTAATTAGCGAGTATTGAGTGTGTTCCTCCTTTCGGACCATCACGACATAAAATGATCTTAATTTATTTATAAGTATCAAACATTATTTAATCAATAGTAACGTCTATAAAATAAAAACAATCTTACGGCAATATAAATAAAAGAAAGCTGTATGTGCATTCTATAGTCAAGTTTAGATATATGAACAATGTAAACATGCATAAATAAAAATTTATTGAGTCAAAAACCTACATATTTTTCACAATAAAGATTAATTGGAAACGAAAATATGCAAAAAAAAAAAAATAATAAAAAAAAATAATAACAGATAAAATATGAATAATAACAATTATTGCTTGAGAAAATCATTACTACATCAAACAGCAATTAAAAATATTAATAGAATTATTACTGAAATCATGGTTACATAAATTGTGTAGGAAAAAATAAATATGTTTTGAAAGAGTGGCAAATGTTTTATTCATTACGTAAGTTCCATATTAATATAAAATGAACTTTCTTAAGGCTATTATTAGAACATACAACTTTATACCACTCAATTCTTATAAATATTTAAAATTTCATTGAACTAATCTCTGAAAAAAACAGCACTTGTAATAACTCATTGCAGAACTTATCGATTTCAAAGAAAGTAAACTGAAAATTTTGTAAAGATGAGACCACAACATAAAAAGAAATGTGACTTCCGAGCAGAGGTCGCATCAAAGCACTTACGCCACTCAAGATATTATCTGCAGGATGGAAGCCATTTTTTTTTTCTTTTTAATTTTTTTTTTTCTTCTTCTTTTCTTAACCCTTTCCTTGTGCACCCTTCATTGCGTCTTCATCTCCTTCCGTCCCGTTTCAAGTGGTCGGTCCCCCTTTGAAAGATCTTTGTCGGCTGGATCCCAACCCCCTTTGGTCTTGACAACGAGGGTTTGTGTGTTTAATATCCTAAGATAGGAGGGCAAGCAGCAGAAGTATCATACTCTTAAAAATATAGTCGGTATCATTTGAATGGGATATATGTTAACATCCTTAAAGATGAGAAGCTTATAAGTAAATGAAATAAGAAAATACTTTCAATCCTAAACGAAAAAAAAAAAAAAAAAAAAAAAAAAAAAAAAGCAAAGAAACTACTAGCTTGTAAAAAAGGGTTGTTAAAATGTATTTAAAAATTAAATTTTTAGTTGAGATATTTTTTTTTACTATATAAAAGGGCAAGCCTTTTTTCGTTTGTGATCACAAACAACGAAATCTACTGATCCTATCTGTACCAAATTTTAACGACATCTTCATCATAGTTCAATAAAGGTTTAGCAATAATAAAATTAACTGATTTTCAAACGAATTGTTATTAAAAATGACGATATATATGAGGATTCCAGAGAAGTTTGAAAATGGACCGATAGATAGGTGGCGAGCGCCATTCTACAACAGAGGTTATGGTGTTTTCTTCAGCTTTAAAATAAAATTTACCTATTTTCAATGAAATTTTTATTTAAAAAATTATAAATATGTGGTTCCCAGTAAAGTTTAAAATAGACCAATATATCCTTAGCAGTATAGTAAATGTTCACAGTCCGTCTAGATTTTCAATTATGCTTTTACCTGCTCTTCAACTACCTAATCAGTGCAATGTTACCAAGTCAAAAATTACAGTCACACTTGGAATTATCATTGAGGCTATAGTTCTCAGTGGAACAGCGACTGAAGAACTTGCATTTATTTCTAGAATCCCAACAATTTTTAATAATCTGCTATTTTAATTCTAATTATTAAAATTTCCAATTAAAGATTCTTTGCCTATTATAATTAACAAATCGCAAGGCCAGCCATATAAAAACGTTGTAGTGGAAATATAGACTCACTGTTTCTCTCACGTGTAATAGTATGTGGACTTAACCAGAACAAGTAAAATACACAATTGTTTACAAAGCAAGGTTTGAAATAATGGCATCATTCCTTAAAATTCAATTTTCAGATATAAATATTGATATAACACTTACAATAAAGTTTCTTAAGTCAGGAAGAACTAACAAAAACGGGATACATACCTGAAACAAATAATAAAAAAAATTAGTCTTATAAATACTACATTAACTCAATGTAAACAAAAATGAGAATTATATTAAATTAATCATTAAAACCAAAATAATAGATTATTTGCCCAGAGTTTAGTTCCCAAGATTGTTTAAACAGGATTAAACACTGCGTCAGTTCGAGTACAGCGAGAGAGGGTTGAAATTTTTTCATTGGAGGTTGATGTAATAATTTTTTTTTTTATCACATTGGCTCGTAACTTTAAAGATAACCAGCCCTTCCGGCTCCGTAGTACATGAGAGCGTAAAACCCAACAAACAAAAACCATTTAAGTAGAGTAGAAGCGATAAAAACAGGGGTTAAGATGCCATAGCATAAAAAAAATCATTCCGTTCCATACTCAGCTGTTAATAATATATTTCTCGTTATTGCTAAGGGCATTATCATTAATTGGCCACGAGATGGGATACCGAGCCACGGAAATAAAACTAGGATGTTACTGCTTGAGATTAAAACAGGTAATGCTATGGTATTAACAAGCCGTCTTAGCACTAGCCAACATATCCGAATTACTGGGAGCTTCAACACCTGCTCCACCGCCGTATCATCATCCCTAGGAGCTTAAACTGGGGATTATAGACTGGAGACTTTAGAGGCGTCTCATCTGGGCAGCCGCGGAGGTGTGGAGGTGTGGAGTCTTCGCTGATTATCTGCCAGCGGACGAATGGTTCGCACAATCAGATCGCCAGTCCAACACAATTAGTATTTCCTATGCTGCAAAAGGTTCATTTAATCCAAGATATGGTCCTGTGGTAGATAAATACCCTAAGGAAAATACTTAGGATATTCACATAAATACATACTATACGGCAATCATCCGTGTGCAGGCAGGAAAAAAATATTTCCATTAAGAAAACTGCCATTCCATCTCCATTAAAGAAATCCATTTAAAACGGAACCGTAGTAAAGAGATTTGATTGACCCATTAATAAAACAAACTGAAAGAAAAAAATCACTACTCCTAAAAGAGCCAACGTAGTTACTAGCAATCTAGCAATTACTAAATAAGGGACTAATAAAATTACAGATTCGCCCTCTATTTCCAATGGGGGTTTGATGAAACCAAGATCTCCTTCAATTTCTTTCCTTACTTTTTTATAGCTTTACCTTTTTAAACTCTCCCCTTTATTAAAACCAAACAGGTCCTCCCCTCATGTTGTTTTTTATTATAATTTTATACTTTTTTTTTTATTATTCTCTTCTTTCCAATTTTTTTTTTCTTCTTTTCCATTCCTTCGGTTTTAATTCCAGAAGATTTTTTCCCTCCGGCAGGATAAAAAAAAAACCGTTGATGTCTCAAGGATTTATCCCCGGCAACCATATTTGAGCTGATTGGCTGTTCAGTATTTCTGTCGCTCTACAGGCCATATCAGCTGACTCCTCTTCAGAGGGGAGAATGAAAAATTCAAAAGGGTGCCCTCACCGTTGACCGGGTGATTGCGTTCGCCGGAGGCAATACTTGCGGGCCCGAGTATTGAGGAACGAATAATAAATAGTATTAATAAATAAAAATAAGAACGGGGTATTAACACGTTTAAAAGTTTTAAAAATAAAGATAATGTCTGAAATATTTAAAAGTACGAAGTTATATACGAGCAACAGTATCAAAAATAATGGTCATTATGGAAATATAATAAATATAGAATTATATTATCCAGCATACAAATTCATTTTAAAACATTCTAAATAAGACCTAATAAAAAAACAATAATAAAAGAAAAAATTACTTTATAAATATAATTAATAAAAAAAAAAAATATATAGTAGAAAACATTAACAATAAAAAAAAATCATAACAATCTCAGATGAGTTGTAAGATAAATTTATAAATATATAAAATTAAAGACTAATATAATATAGATAAAATTATTAGCATTAAAAATAATAACAATAGCTATTAAAATATTAGTCAAACAGAGTAAATGTTAAAATTGCTCAAGCAAAATGAGTATTGAACTCGATATCACAGTTTAATTTTATCTGTAGAAATTAAATATTTATCCCTATATACATAACTACATGTAATTTACTTTTTTTATTTTTATTTTTTTAAATTTATTTATTTTTTTGTCCCGTTTAATTTTGAGACTTAATAGCGCTGTACTACCTCTGTCAGTGGCATTTACCCTTAAAACTGGGCGGTATCATCGAGTGTTAACTTTTAGAGTGATAAATTTCAATGTATAAATTTATTAAAACAACTAAGTATTAAAATTATGTAATTGAATAAGATGTTGGGTAGGATCAGTCAGAAAATAAATTTAGGCTATGTTCGAAAATTAACATATAATTTTTTGTTTTCTAATTTTCCACTTACCTGATGATGACCATCAATCATTTTCAAAAATTGGCCAATCAAATAAAATATGTTTGCTAATTTTCATACAGTGCTTGAAAATTTTTTTGAATGATCCCACCAAACATCTAATAGCTCTTCTATAAAATTATTCTATAAACGGTGCTAGCGGTTTTCTTTCCATTCATTTTTTACTGTACATATTGGATTCAAAATCATCCATACCGCTTTTTCCCCAAACGTGAGGTAGATTTTATAATTTACTCAATAAAAGCTTAAAAAAAAAATTAAAACAAAAAAAAAATAAAAAAGCAGTAATCATGTTAATAAATTCTGTATTTTTATATTGTCTTGAGCCTTATAAATTGCCTTTAATTTCAAGTCTTGAGCTGTATTTTTTTTCTAAAAATAATTTTTATCAGGCATAATTAAATTTACTGAATGAACATTCCATAGAGGTTTTTTTTATTTTTATTTTGGGAATTTTTGACTCTATACAACATGGAATTCTTATGCCTCAAAAATACCCCTGCAAGGTAGTTTATTCATGCCAAAACGGACAACTGACAGAGACAGATATAGGTTGCGGGCATGGACAGAGGAACAGAGATAGGATGTTAATGACTGAAGCTGGGGAGTCTTATCTGTCCTGGTCTTATCAGCGACCTTGGCCAATATTGATTTTCGGCAACCACCACCAGCCCTCGCTTGGTCTCATTTACAGAGCATCTCAGCCCCCTGGGGGTTGTCTCATTCAACGGGATGTTGGGAGTTACAATAGAAGTATTATGTATTGAGAGTTATTATAAGTTCCGAATCTGGTATATGTAGTTACATATTGGTAAGAGCAACAATTACATATTCGATAATTTTCAAAAAATCAATAATAAAACGTCTTAATGACTAGGTATTTTTTCTGTCAGGAACTCTAGCATTCTTGGAGCCTCAATTCAAATCCAGCCTGAACTAATTAACACTGATTGATGAATTAATTGCGGCTTCTATTGGAATTATTTTATTAGAAAACTTGTTTTGAATGAACTGGAGATGAATGTTTAGCATTCGAAACAAGTTTTCTTTTAAAATAATTCCAATAAAAGTGGCATTTAATTCATCAATCCAGATAAAAATAATTGTTTTCCTGTCAAATATTGGATTAATTATTTTATTATTATTTACTATTCACTAACTACATCATATATATTTTTAACACCTTTAAAAAAAAATGAGCCTTCAGGGGTTAATATATATTATTTTTTTATACATATTATTGGCAGATAATTTCAAGTTTAAGGTGGTTAAGGATGGATTTACTTAATATTAACCAACGGCATTTTTTTTTATAGCAAAATTATTCACCTATTATATTATTATTAACTATTTTATAAGCCCAGCTTAAATGGAAGATATACTGCTTCAACAAGTGGCAAAGTGACAAGTACTGTAATCCAGAACACAATGCAGAAAAACTTTTAATACCTGCACTAATAGTTTTACTACCCCTCTCTCCCATCAACCTCCCTCAGGCAAACCTCCACTAGTGTTATGATAGCGGGTAAGAAGTGGCGGTGGAGTTAAGTGCTATTGGGCCCGCTGTTGACAGTAACTGTCAAACCCTCCGGTGACGACTCAGAATTTATACGAGTAACATTCCATGGAGCAGTGGCAGAAAGGATTGGAGGGGCCCTGTCATATTTCACAGGGCCTGAGATAGGGCTCTAACCCTTTTCAATATCTTCCCCTGGGAGACGGCCCTTCGGACTCGTAGGAATCTCTCAATCTTCTCCGGAATAAACCTGGGACCTTGACCAAACTTTCTTGATTTACAGCTGCAAAGGGATAGCAACACTAAAATAAATGTGGATCCACTTACAAATTTGGAATAGAATCGCTTATGATCTTTAAACACTGACACAATATATTATAATTTCAAAGAAATAAAAAAAAAATAAATAGAAAAAAGTGTTAATGATATTGACTAGTATATGTATTTATCTAAGATGTTGAGGTCAAAATCCACGATGAACCCTCAAGGTTTTCTTTTATTCAGATATATTTTTCTCAATTAAGAATATACATACATTATGTAAAAAATGATATAAGATATCTTACAACTATAAAACATTTAATCATATCTAGCAACCATTAAATACCAACTTATTTATTACTTCCTTTAGATAGCCGACCAACTTGATTTATTCACTTTTAGTTTTCTAATTCAATACGAACATGGTAAGAATCTCAAAAAATTACCTAAACAATCTAAAACTGTCAGTAAAATATTAAAGAACATTTATTATCGCGGTTTGATAATAATCTCTGAACGCAATGATGTCGCATTGAATCAAAACAATTGTGAGCATTAACTATCTTGGGTAGGTTTAAGAGTGGGCTGCTATCCAGCACGATAAGCTGTCTTATTTATAAGAAAATAAACCTTAGATCCCAATATACAAAATCAGAAATTATGGGAATTAATATATATCACACAAAGGACACCTCGAGACTGAGGCTTAAGAAAAAATAACAAGGAACATGTATTAGAGGTTGCCCCCTTGACCGTCCAAACACATGTTTTCTATTTTTTTTTTTTTTTTCGAATATTCTCTATTAAAATTCTGATAAGCAAATTCGTCAAACTTTCGATTCAAGCAACACCAACGGAGCTATATAATCTAAAAAAACTCGTAACACCCTAGCGTTCCCCAAAAACGTACCACTTTTGACTAATTAGGCCACCGACAAGTTGAAAAAGTAGATTCATTACGATAAAGCAATCCCATAACTTCTCAGATTAAAAAAAAAAAAAAAAAAAAAAAAAAAAAATCAATTTGGATAAGTTTATGTATCCGCCCATACCCCAAAACGAGTGTCCACCCCTGAAAATATTAGTTCCGGTTGAATAAATTATTAGGGACGGATAGAGTAGAAAACATCTGCCCCATTAAAAGGCCATACATCTTGACCGGCTCGGGGCGACGGAATCAATCAGGCTGCCCCGAGGGGATTTTATAAAATTTAATGACAGGCTGGTGCACGGCAAGTAGCAACCGCTTCTAATGGTTCGGCAATGTTTGAAGGAGATCCCGGGGAAAAAATGGGAGAAAAACGGGGAAAAAAAGAAACTGGGAGAGCGTGATGAATGGTGGCAGCCGTGGATAGGGGTCAGCCGACTGATTAGTGGGAGAGGATCCGCGCCCTGGCCGCACTGCAAATATTTGATCTCCTTCTCCTAATTAATAGTCTTATCTATCCCATCTAGCCCTAAGTAGGATAAGCTACCATCAACATCCTCAAGATATTTAACTAAAATGTTTAACACGAACGACACAATTCACCAATACATTAGAAGTAATCGAGAATCCATTGATTTCATTGGTCATATCCCAAAAAAATACAATTATTACTGCACATGGATGTCAAGAGTCATCCATAATAGTTGTGAAACATCCTTTTGAAACGTAACGATGACAATATATGTATGGTTCAAGATTTTATTCAGTTTATTTATTACCCGAGCCTGTTAGATTATTTGCCATTTCGCTTTGATTTTTTTTTTTATTCGAAGACTAGTTTGAAATGTTAAACAAAACACGACATCTTTGCTAAGTAGATTACATATATTTTAAATTTTGAAAATGTAAGACAAATGATCAAATATATTCATAATCTCTCAAGAAAGAAAAATTAAAGGCCTTCTAAAACGTATCAGGATCCGAAGCAGACCGAGGCTAAAAGAGACGAAAGGGGAAATAGGGTATTTATAAAAATACATTTTGATTCAGGTTAGTCTTTAGTCCTATAGGTTTTCACTATGGCCGGTCGGTTTATTGTTCCTAATGGACAAATTCAAAATGGGACAATTGGAAATATTTCTAAAGGTAAATGTATATTCTAAGGAAAATATTTCTAAAGGTAATTTAAAGAAAAATCTAGATTGGTTTTGTACGAAGTTAAAAAATTTGTATTTTAAGTATACAAATGAAATAAAAATGTATTACAACACAATTTGATTTAATATGTTATGTCACATTTTATCAGAGATGTATATCCTAGCATGAAATCCTTCTTAAAGAAATCTCTTTACAGGATGGTACTTTCCCAAAACTGCAGAAATCAATTTTATAACCCCGTCAGTTTTATAATACATAATTTTTTTGAAAAAAAAAAAAAAAAATACAACAAAAAAAAAACGACTTCAAGATTAAATCTTTTATCTTTTTTAATCGTTTTTTTATTTTATTCTTAATATTTCAATTATTTCTGTTAATAATTTAGATTTAGTTACCATGGAGTAATATGTTTATAATGGAAGGATATATGACAGTGATTCCTTATTATTGTTTTTTTTGTTTTTTGCAATCAAAAAATGACTTTGCAATAAAAAAAAATTATCAAAATCTATTTATGATTGATGGAATAATCGTGTAACAAACATACAAAAAAAAAAAAAAAAAAAAAAAAAAAAAAAAAAAGTCGAATTGACAACCTATAAATAATCAATATAACAATTACTCTAATTTTGAAATAATAATTATAAATATAAAATTCGTTCAAGACAACTGAATTTAAGGAACCATTTAATTGATTTCTTTCAGCCAATATTTTTACATCAATACAAATTCTGATGAGAAACACCCATCAGTAGACCACAGAACCGCGTTATCCGGAATCAAGATCGCTACCAAATCGACCCCGAATACCCCAGTAGCCCATTTCAGCCGAAGAATTGATTGATGCCCTTATTTTTTTCGGATGCTGATAGATGGGAGGCCTTCTGGCCCGATTTCGGCTCGGGGCATCCAAATGAAATATCCCCGTCCAAGTTGCAATAACAGCAGTGGCACAAAACTGTCAAAGGAATACCTTAAAGAACTACACGTCGAACAGGAATTCTAATAGAAATAAAACCGAATGACTCAATAAACTAATCAGTTCAAAGTGAAATAAAATCCGGCTTTAAATAACACCCCCATTGCTTAGTGGCACTTTTGCTTAGAAACAGGCTATTCTCTTTAACTTGAATTTAGAAATCGACACCAGAATATGTCATCTTAATTCATTTAATAGATTTAATAGAGAAAAAATAAAATTAAGTACCGCTACAACCCATAAAGCGTACTGGATTTTAAAAGTAATTATACAATTATAATTATGCAATGACAACACAATATATTAGTTTGACATATGATATAGCAGAATATAGATTTTCTGATATCTTAGCTAAAAGTCTAGTGCCCTCCATACAGCTAAGATAAACTTTCTAGATTACATAAAATATGTACATAATACTCGTATATGTATAATAGGTATATTTTAGACCATAAAAAATATATATTATATAAAATAAAACGATAAATGACATTGTACAGTTGAAATAGTATTCGGAATGGTTAGGTTGTTGAACTGACCTACATCCAACTCAGCTATTTGTCTACTGATTCAAATTTTCCAAGAGCCCTCTTGCTTGGTCAGGAAGTCCATTCAACTAAAATCAGACTGCGTGTGCGTAATCAACGATTTTATTCGTTTTGAGAACTTCAATTCTACTAGTGCGAATTCCAAGAATAGTACTGGTAAAAGAAGCTCCTAAGAACACCTCCCAATATACTGCCATTGAGAGGTTTACCTTTCGTGACCAGAGACCTGGTCCCGAATCCTTTAGGAATAATATTGTCCTAAGAAAATGTCGATGGCCCCTACACTTCAACAACACAAGCGAATTATCCTTACACACGGAGCATCTATGCCTTGGCGCATAAGGTGTACTAGTATTATACCCGATTATGTAAGAAATGCAAATTCATACTCCTAAATAAACTTGGGACTCGATAAACTGATCCTTCTATTTATTTCACTTAATTGTGTATTATTATTATTTTTTTTCATCAAACAGAACATTTGGGAATTTTAGTACGAACATAACGGGAAGTCTGGAGGATAGAGGACGGTATTCTAAGAAACAATCTAAATTTCTTGCGTAGAAGGGTTTGCCTGGTTGAGAAGACACTTCAAAATCTTGAAGGGAGAACTGCTACAACATCGTTCGATTCGATGGTTTTCAGACAATGGAGATATCGTTCGGCGGCATAAACTACTGTACTTGAACAAAAGAAAATTAGTGATTTTTTCAAGCGATAAACCTTTTGATTTACATATGTATATTGGTATTGCATGCATAATAAGTATAATTTTGATGTTTAATAGATTTACGTACTACGTCGATTGATTCCCTTACTTTTTAGGGGTCTTGATTAACCGATTTTTTTTTTTACTTCAAAACATAATGTATCTAGATATAGTTTTACAAAGTATCATCCTTTTGAACATTTTAATGTAAATAGGGGTTAGTAAAACAGTGTTAAATATTTAAGAGCTACATTCAGTAGCGATAATAAACTGAGATTAAGGAAGAAACTAAGAAAAAAAGAAATAAAGAGGGATTAATAATAAAACAGAAAAAAAATATATATATATATATATATATATATATATATATATATATATATATATATATATATATATATATATATATATATATAAGAAATGATCCTATTTGGATTTCTTATTTCTTATTTATTTTAAATGAATTTATTAAAATTTACAACAGTACATATACATAAATCAAGTAAATGTGTCGATAACGATTACAATACATGTCAAAACTTGAAAAGGACTACTCATCAGTAGCACTTCAATAAAAATTCATCGTTCCAGACGCCTCGGAGGATTATCGGGAATGGAGTGGAAAGCAAGCTGAGAAACTTAAGGATTTGAGTGGTTATGGAGCTTACTGTGAAAGGATAGGTATCTGGTTTGGGCTAAATGAGCAACATAAGGAATGTTAAGATCTTTATGGATAAGTTTATTGGTGACAAAATAAGGAGCATTAAGGATTTTCCGAAGGATTTTGAACAGTAATAAGAGATGAATTGGGTGGTTTAGTGGAGCCCCAAAGCTCAAGTCCTTACGTCCAAATAGGTCTAATCACAGACATGTATATGAGTCTTTTGCAATTAATTGGGAGCTTTGAACGTTCGTCTAGTAAATGTTGAAGTAGTCTGTAACGACCGGCAGTTTCTATATAAATAAATAATTAAACAGAAATTAAAAGAGAGTTTTAAGACGGGAATTTGTTCTTTCATTGTTGGTTCCAATTGTCCAAGTTGGTTGACTTTGAAGAAGGATTTAAAGTAGAAAAAAGGGGGTTGGACAGGGTAAGAAGCATGTCGTAAAAGTTGATGTGACAACTTTTTATGTACTGAACCGAGTTTTACAAATTAAATCGTGATGCGAAATCAGTCAATCGGTTTGTACGCCAAGGGACTGTCTTAGTATAGTCATTAGTGCTATGTTTTTGAGAATGCTAAATTCATTGATGGTATCTTGGACTAAGTGTCGAAAGAGGGAAGCTGCATGAATAAGTCTAGGACGAAGGATAGCGAAAGAGATGCTATAAAGAAGTGAATGATTGACTGACGATTTGGTTATCCGAGCCTATCTTACTCAAACAAGTCGGTTAATCCAGTACCGAGGGTATAATTTTTTTTTTTTACATTAGGCTGAGTTTGGGACATCGATGATCGTAACATCGAACCTATTTTTCTAAAGATTTGAATTAAGAAAATAATTCTTCTAAAAATAGGAATTATAACATAGAAAGCAGTTAAGTCCAATAGTTGACAGGTTGGCTCCCGCTTGCTGACCCCTCTCCTTTATATTACCCAACTATAGTAATATCCTATAACTGCACTATATTACAGTGTTCAATATAAATAGCTGGGGGCAGTATGCTAATGCGGATGGACAGTAATACACCGCCAACCCCCACCCCTGGCGGAAAGGGCAGCTCCAACTTCAGCTATCGCTTGCTAGGTCACGTTCAGTAAACTGCGTTAATCTAAAAGTGAGTCCCACCTCTGCAAACAGCCAGCTGTGCCTGCCCTTAGCTCCAATTACTTTACCTTATTCAAAACGCTGTTTTTAATGGCCGCCATAACCTTAGTGGGGCTTCCAGGTGGCGGTTCTCCGGAGAGGCGCTAAACTTTTATACGCTGTCAAAACAGAATGATTTATGAGCATCAACGTGTTATATCTTATAGGGAAATATATGGTGATAGTTTACACGGTGTGCGCTACATGTGGACTCAATACCCTCTCGATTGTCGGCTAATTAAAATTAAATTTACATTACTGAAATCTTACCGACATGAAAAAAGTATAAATCAATGATGATTCGAATGAAAAATGAAACGAATTTGTATTTACCTAACGTGCTGAATAATATTTTTGAAATAAATTACCAGTGAGAAATTAATGTAGTTGCTGTATGGTGATGTGTGTGTCCAAATGTGTTGATCTTTTTTTTTTTTTTTTTGATCGAAAATTTGCCGAGGTTACCTTATCAGAAATTTAATGGAGAATATTTCTGGTTTCATGAGATTTGTCCTACCTACTTTGGACCTACCCTTTAGGAGCTAAATTTGTTTCAATGAAAAAAGTCACGTTTGAAACCCCTATTTTCTCTCAACTTCGTTTATTTTGAATAATCATTGATGCTAATTTAATCTAAGTATTAATCTAAGAAATTTTATCCTTTTAATTCTAAAACGTAAATTGATCAAAAGAACGAAAAAGCTGAGAAGGATTTTAAAATGTAACCGACAGTTGATTGTTATACATATCCCATGATCTATTGTTTTTCCTAGTCAGGGAAAAAATTAAATTTTATTTTTAATCTGATCATGAAGAAATCGGACTAAATAGAAAAATGAATCAGCAATCAAACACTAGTAAAGTCTTAAGAGTCAGTTCATATAATTGAGATTAATTACCGTTTATTAATGGATACGCTATAGTATTGGTTAATTAAAGTTATGGAATAGTTTTTAAAGAAATACAGTATAAGCACTGTCTAATAATTTTTCATAGTTGTTTCGCTGACTTGCTAACAGAATTTATGAAACTTCTTCCTGCTTACCCACCATGATATATAAATAAAAATCATACCATAATACTTAAATTATCACTACGGTTATCGTTTGTTTCCTATCAGCCAAACCACTAGGTGGCCCTGAAGAAGACATGCAGAGCAGGTCGAAACGTAATAATGATCGTACATTACTCTAGCATTTTAGTAAAGAAGTACTGTTTCTAGACCAAAGATGACAAACGGGAACAATGACGACACAAAAAAAAAGAAAAAAAGATTTCAACTAATACTTTTGAATATTGAATCGATCCCCTCCAAAGATTATATCTAAAATAACAGATAAAGAAAACAAATGGTCCGTACATTCCCATTCCAAAGGCAAACTACTGCCCCCGAATTAGTGGAGAGGAAGCGATAATGTCGACTGTGAATTATCGGCTTAAGTGATATAACTAAGAACGAAAGTAGTTTTATAATTCAATTAATAATAACGAGAAAAGTATAATTAACTGCTGCGTATGATATAAAAAGATCAGCAGTCAAAATAAATAAATAACACGTACAAGTAAAAAAAAAAAAAAAACTATAATTAGATGGCGCTTCGACCTACCTTGCAGATCTTCTTACCGAAATACACAGGAGAGAAGATAAACGGGACTCAAAATAACACGTCTAAGAGAAAACAAATTCGTTTAACTCTTCTTTTGTATTGTTCGGTGGCCCTGAAGAAGACCTGCAAGGTAGGTCGAACGTTGGCACTCAATTATTATTTTTTTACTTGGGTGTTTTTTTTTTTGTTTTTTTTTTCTCCTCTTCCCTGATCACCTTTTTTTTTTTTCTTTTTTCTTCTTATATTTAATAAATTATTGTTTTATAATGTAGAAATAATTTTATTTTAGCCAAATTGTTCTAACAAACTTAATTTCGCTAACAGTAACATTGGATTAATCAACTTATTCTCGAAACTAAAAATTAATGTTAAATTTGTTTTTTAATTATAAGTTTATTCCTTGACAATTTTATTGAATTTATAAAACCTTCCGTTTACCCACCAGAAATGTATGTAGAAATAAAATCCTAGCTACACCATACAATTATTTAATATTGTCAATAATTAGTTTATTTTATCTTTATATTTTTGTACATTATTGATTTATACATCACACTAATATGTTTAATTAGTAAATGTTTGTGACGAATGACAAAAATACCTCATTCCTTATTAAAACAATGTTATTACATTGATATTGGACAATAGATAGCTACGTGTAAGATTAATGCTATACTACTCGTCGACAAAATCAGCTACCAAATCAGCACATAAATAACTGCTAATGGGATAATTAGCAGCATATGACACAAGGGCTGTCCACTGCCCCATCAATCCAGAATGATGAATTTCCTCATGAGGATTTAATATCCGGAGGTCGAATTGGGGGTCTCGCCGTAGTGCAAGGATCATTAGTGGGCCCTCTCTGAGTCACTGTTTAATCTCGTTTCGACTGCTCCAAAGTGTCACCGTTTTGCCTTAATCTCGCGAATTTATTTATCGATTTTTTGGCACAAATATCGATCATATGTATGACTTGGCACACTGTATGATTTGCAAAGGTTTACTTAAAAATCTTTAAATTTGATAATCTCAGATAAAATGTCCGTTTTTGGAAACAGGAAATATTTGTTACAACTGTATAAAAATAATAGATCACGTAAATATCTAGTAATTAAATTACAAAGCAATGACATGACAAAATGCAGGGATGTAGGGAGACTACTTATTGGTAGCACACTAATGGCAATTCAACACTAGAAGATCCATTAGGCACCTCGGTAGACTGCACGCAATAGAAAGCAAGTTGAGAAACAGGTGAATTCGATTAAATATTTAGTTTATTATGAAAGGGAAGGTATCTGGTTCGTTAAATCAGCAACATATGAAATATTAAGATCATTGTGGATCAGTTTATTTGTGACAAAGTAAGGAGCACCAAGGATTTTTCGATGGATTTAGTATAGGAGTGAAAACGATGGTTTGGTGGAACCCAATAACTGCATAAGTCTGATAATGGTCATATAGATGAATTATTTTTTGTGAATCGGGAGATTACAACGTTTGACAAGTAAGTAATGGAGCAGTCGAAATGGACTTTTGTCCTTTAGAATAAAATATAAATATCTAATAACGAACAAATCATAAAGATTTTATTCAAAATATTAATCAGATTTTTCGACATAATTCTCTCAAAGGTTTTCAACGCCATTTAAAAAACTTTGAGTCACTGATGATACAAACTCAGAAAAGCAATTCTTATTGTCTGAAACATTTATAAATAATTTTCCTCGCATAAGGTTATCCAATAACATTATGCGGTCATCCAAGCACGAAAAAAAGTTGTAGTCTGAACGGGGATAGACCAGGAAAATAAGAGGTGTAAGGCAGGATTTAATAACTAGACTCCTTTATGTAATATATTGTCTGTATCGAAATAGAGTTCTATTTTCTATCCTTAAAAAACAAATTTAACTACATAAACATTATCATATGGTGACTGCTAGAGCGTTTAATTTTCATATATAATTATTATATTTCGCTTAAGAACCTAAGAGTATTTAATTATTAAAATATTATATACAATTTTAAAGAACTTAAATAATTTAAAAAAATAAATTTTTTGTGTAATTGAAGATGAATGCCAGGTTAATTATATTATATACTTATAATTATATTCTAATACCTTATTTTTAAACAATTACGACACACAAAAAAAAATACTGTGTGTATTAGTATGTAAATTTATTTAGTAAATGTTTGCGTGAGGTCCTGAATACGCAATTAACGCTTTTTCACCTCAAAAATAAAATATGAAATAATTGGAAATTGCATTTAATTACGTACTCTGAAACAATTAGTACATATTTACCTGGAGGGTAATGGCGGCGAATTACCTCGACTCCGAATATCACTAAATTGGTTGTGTTTGATTTTATTGTAGGGTTTATTTCACAATTTCTCACAACCGTAAAGTAATTGTATTTAAGCTTAATGAGTGCCACAATTGTTTAATTTTCCGTTATTAACACCTCAATTTATTTTAAAAAATTGTTGATACATAATTTTTTTCATTTCAGTTAACAGTAATAAATATATCGATATTTATTAACTTGTATATATTGTATATATATTTTTTTAATTTAGTCAGTATTTATATTTTAGTTTATATTTATATTTAGGAGTCACAACTTATGACTGTAAAAATATTTTTTTTAACAACAAAATTATTTATTAAAATATATAACTTTGGGAATAAATCAAGAAATGTTCATCCTAAATAATTAATAAAAAAAAAAAAAAAAAACAGGTTTTCTTTCCATTATAATTTTTTTTCAATTGATACAGTGGTCATAAGAAAAATAAAATTACGTAAATTCATTTCTTTTTTTTTATTATATTTAGTCATTTGAAATTAATTTAAACAGATAGTAACAAAATTTTGATACGTTTCTCTCTTCTATAACATTTCAGAAATAATAATTACCAAATATTTACTAGTAAATTAATTCTTGACAGATACTTCGATTTCAACACGTTTACATTCAAAGAAGCTATTGTATGTATCTGAATGGATTCGATAGGAATTAAAATGAAAGGATTTTTCGGAATAAATTTTGATATATTATTTTTCTGTAAATTTATTTATTTAAACTTATAACTGCATATATAAATACGTCCAGTAAATATGAGGGATAACATATATAATAAATGTCAATGAAGAGTAAAATAACACATCGGTAGCACTTCCATCAATATTTTATATCAGTTCCCGGAGCTATTTTCTTTTCAGACGCCTCGGAGTGTTATGGGGAGTCGAATATGGAGCAAGTTGGGAGTCTTGTGTATTCTATTGGTTATGGAGTTTACTATAAAAAGATTATTATCTTATATAGACCAAATTAGCAACATTTGGAGGAACGTCATGGATTTTCCTGAGTATTTTTATTATATTAAATAAAAAATAAAGAAATCGAAGAATATATTTAATACATAAATACAATTCGTATTCTTATATTTAATGAGATATTCTAGCTAACATCAAATTATAGCTTATAACCTTCATAGGAAACAACATTTAGACGTTTATAATTTCATCATCATTCTGATTACAATAGATTTCCATAACTAACGTCACTGGTATAAAGGAAAAAACGTAAATAAAAGTGCTCAATTGCCATTCTTCATGCCTGCTGAGCTCAAATATTCGGAGGCTACCAACTACAATGCTCTCTAGCCATAATGAAAGCAAAAAGAAAAAAAAACTCCATCCCCGATTGGGGAAACAATAAAACCTCTTGCCAAGAGTATTTGCCAGCCAAATACAGGAGGGAACACCCATAGCTGTAACACAATGGCTAATTGTTACACTCCCTTCGGAGAAAAATGGGAAAGAGGAAAATGAAAAAAGAAGCATAGCTGGCAGGTCCATTGTCAAAGATATGTGAGCAGGCACTACCTTGGTAAATATTATTTAAAAAGTTCCATTGTTCTCAATCAAGGACACCAGACGTCGCTCGACGCTCTTCTGACGACTCAATTAGTTGTGTTGATTAATTATAATATTATAAACAATACCCGAAGGCCGATAGGGCGTAATGATGGCCTCATTGAATGCATAAACAGAAAGGATGATGTCATATTGTAAGGCCAGTGCATGGACTTCGAGGAAGTAACCAAAGAATTACATTATAATGAAAAAAAAAAAAAGTTACTCACTAAAAAGTTAGTTAATAATTGAAAATCCTAAAGTTAGTTAATCGATAAAAATATTGTATTGAAGTATGGAATTTAGCACTATTTCTTCAATGATATTATTACACATGACAGTGATTTTAAACCTGATTAAAATAGCATTGATTAGGGGTTTTTGAAGGGCACGTAAAAGTATAATTAGTCATCCAATTTGGCAGAAATAATTTTATCGATCCATCCGGTTGGATTGTAATTTCTAACCATAAACGTATATGACAGTTTGGCAAACCTCGTTTCTGGCACTCAAGACAATACCGTTTACTATTGTTCTAGTAAAATTTATTATTATATGCCTTCCTAAAACTGTGAAGATGTAATTAAAATTTGGTACAGTTGGGTTTATTGGTTTTACAATTGCAAACACTGCTGCAGAATGGCCATATATCAGTCGATTTTTAAAATGCAGTAAATTGTATCTTAAATTTCTATTTAACACTGTACCTCTGTAACCTCTCTCGAATGGAACTCACCACCTATCGGTCGTTCATCAAGCTTCACTGTGCACCACGTATCGTTTTTTTATGGCAATATAATCGATAATCTTTAAATTTTATTATTGCTAAACCTTCCTTGAACTATGAAGATAATGTTGTTAAAATTTGGTAGATTGGTTCGCGTTTAGTGATCACAAACGAAAAATGGCTTGTATATAATAGTATAGATACAGAAACATATTTTTATAAATTTTTTTTTTTAATTAATCGAATTTTGTTTAGATAAAAAAAAAGAAAGGATAACAAGTAATTATTTAAACAAAAAACAAAGGGTTGTCAGTTGAGGGTTAAAATAAAAAAATGGAGACCCACAGAGGGTTGTGCCAAGCCGCGGGGTATAAGTCGTTTATCAATGGCAGTGTCTGTTTGGCATCTGTGGCCGTGAGGCTATTCTTCCCGAAGTAACATCATAACCTAAAATTAAAATAGACATAAAATTATATTTGAAAGTTTGTTTTATAATTTACAATTACTAATCTCTCCAGACCCTCTCCCAAAGAAAAAAAAAATTAAGTATTTTAATTTTTATTACATTAAAAATGATCGTATTACTTACATGACTTTAATGAAAATGAACTAAAGTTTTATTGTTGTGAGCTTAAATTAGTTATAAAACAGTATAATAATATTTTAATTTATCAAATTGACAAACCCACAATTTTATCTATGTCCCAGATGTGAATGTTGATGGTTTTATACGAAACAAATACCTTTCCTTTCATAATAAGCTATCTACACCCAAAACCACTAGGTTTCCATTTTATTTCTGATAATTCTCTAAAGATTCTAATTTAGAAGCTTCGTTTGAGAGCTGTATATTGCTAAATTTCAATGAATGAATGAAAATTACTGCCCACAAAAACGACTAAGTTTTTATTTTATTTTCACAGAATGATAATAAATAAGAAGTAGAGTTAAAATTTTTACTGTCACATAAAATATATAAATAAATTTAAAATTTATATAAAATAGAAACTAACTAAAACGTGAATAAAAAGTTTATTATTTCTGAAATAATTAAAAAAAACAAAAAAAAAAACTTTTTTCATATAAAAATCTGTCATTAAATAAGAACATTGACATATCAACACCACTAAAAATTCTGGCATCTAAACCTAAACAATTTAAACCTCATCATTAATTACAAACCTATAAAATTTATAATTGCATGGTTGTCTAGAAGAAGGTGTCAATTAAAAATGTTTTAAGACGTTTTTTTGTTTATTTATTTATTTTAATGCCATATTTCGTTAGTCTGAACACTAGTTCTTTCTTATTGTTAGTATTCAAAACTAACATAAAGACATCCAGTTAGAATGTTAGTATTTATCAAGAGTTTCAGACGATTAGGTTACTGACGAAGTGCACAACTATTAGTTCTTGGACAATAACTTAGACAGGTAATAATAAAAATAGAAATCTCCCTACAAACGATTTGTAATAAATGAATATATAAATAAATAATCAACTGCAAACACAAAAACAATTTAAATTTAAACGACCTACTCAATCTGGGTGAAAAACATCGGCTACACAAATGCTTATTGTGAACGGAGTCATTAATTTCCATTAGAGACGTCGCAGCCACCTAAACGGCATTTTTAACACAAAACCCTATTTAGAAGGCCCTGCTGTTGATTATTGTGTCCTTTCTCGACATAAATTTAGATTATTTTCATCCCCACTTCTTGTTATTAGCGTTTAAACCTTAGAACTTTATATATTTCAAGGACTAAATAAGTTATGTTTAGATAAATATCTATAGAATAATTTTCTGATAAATCCCATTCTTGTTTGACGTATGAAGTTAAATATTTTGGTTCTTTAAACTACTACTACTGATGTATAAAAAATCGAGAAGAAATTGATTTTATTTTTCAAATTTACTAGACTTAGAATACATGAAACTGCTCGTCTTTTCCGTCGACTCCAACATTTACTGGACAAGCGTTACAAAAGTTACATAAATTACAAAAGACTTATTTACATGATAGTAGTTAGACCTATTTGAGCTTTGGGGCTCACTAAACTTTCCAATTATCCTCCTATCAAAACCTTACAATCCAAAATCCTCAAAGCTTCTTATTATGTTACAAACAAACTTATCCATCTTAGATATTAATGTCCTATACGTTGACTGCAAACCAGAAACCTGTCCTTTCATATTCTGCTCCATAACAACTCAAATCCACAAGTCTCCTAACTTGCCTCACATTCAATTTCTCCGAGGCGAAAAGACGATGGCCAAGAGACCTACTAATGTAGAACTTTTAATGAAGTGCTAGTAGTCAGCTGTTCTTTACGTGTTATTGACATGTCACTAAAATAATTTTTCAAATTTACTTGTATATAATATACTAGCTGAAAGTACCCTGCTCCGCTACGGTTTAATATCATTAGGATTAAGGACAACTTAAATTAGTAAAAGTTAAGCTTAACGTTGATAATTATTATTACTTAAATAAACCTAAAGAATTCCAATCTTAGAATAATTTCAATAAGTAAATTTGACAATTTGCAAAAGTTAATTTTATATTATTTTGATATTCCTCCAGTGAAGCTTCGAGGCAGCACTACTACCATCTTACCCAGCTCTGATACCAGACCATCAGCTTTTCTTATGGCATACTTTAAGTGAATATAGTCTCAACTTTTCAACTTTTTTGATTTTTTCGAATAAAGTTTAGTCTTTCTGTTTCTATTTTTGCGTACATATCAAGCATAAATTGGTTGAGGAGATTACGAAATTAAAGTAAATGAAATTCTCCTCCTTGCTCCATCAACATTTAGGCGTAAACATCAGCTGCAGACACAGTTTTCTTAAGTGGCATATTGGTGTTTGGGTCACGCTGAGGGACGTAAATTCTGTACCCATCTTCTCCATGGTAGGACATGAGAGGGTACTGAAGAGAATCATACACATGATAGAACTCACTGATTCTTATCAGTTTTTTGTCCCTACATCGAACTGGCCTTACATGTCAACACCAGAGAACATAAGTCTTTTAACCTCCTCTTTAACATAAGTCTTTTAATAGCTTTTTGTCACGAAACAACTCAAACTTGTAAGGGTCCACCTCTTACAGATCATGAGTTTACAGAAAGTACCATATAATAAGGTTTAGACATCGATCGTATTTTTGTTTGTTTACAATTATAAGGAACTTAATTTGTGGTCAAAGTGTGCGGCTTAAACATCTAACCTATTTTTTAACTTAGCTTATCTCCAAATACCATATGACAATTAATCAATTATTATTTACCCAATAAAAATTGTAATCGCATTTTTCGCGAATTAGCCGCGATCCGGGCCGATTTTTTTTAAATTCCTTTCTTAGCCGGCACCTAAGGCCCTAGAGGAAGCTACATATCGAATTTCATTCCAATCCGTTCGGTGGTTTCTGAGATTTCGTGTTAAATGAGTGAGTGGTATTTGACAAATATATAGTAGATAAGTAAATATTACAAAATGACTATTTTGACCAGTTTGAAAAAAACACAGCAATAATAATATCCAAGCAATCCGCAGGAAGATTGGTACAGCCCAATTCCAACAATATAGGTCTAAATAGGTAAGAGAGAGACTCCACCCTAGATAACACTAGAAATAGCGGCAATTAAGAAATAAACGATTTATTATGAGTGATTCTCCTTAAAAATAATTCATGATTGCACTATCCCAACTTATAATTATACCAATTAAGCCTGCTAGAACCCCTCGCGAAAGAGAGACAGCCATCTGCAGGCAAAAATAAAATAAATTCTTTGTTTTTGAGCGGTTAGCAGGTAGGGTAACGAGGAGTAATGCAGACCCGCGAGTCCCATGTTCCTGTTTATGTTTCTCGACAACAGCCAGAAAATTACAAGCTCCGTCATAAAATATGCTAATTTAACGACTGGTCTAAGAAGGGGGTTCAACAACAGACTCGTCCGGGCGCATTGTCGCATCCTGGGACAATCGCGATGCGCCCACAATGCGCACCCAACATCTGTCCGTCTGCCCATAGAGGCAGGCAGCGCATAATGAGCATTCTTTTGACTGTTTATACATGGCTATTATCCGCTCAGAACTAGTCTGTCTCTGAGAAGGGTATCGCATCGGAACCTGCGATTTACAAAAGGCTTTTGAAACGGAGTTATAGGAAATTTAACAGTCTGATTCTCATTTAAGGTTCACTATTCTCAGCTCAGGACAGCGTGTTAAAGAATATTCTTCACCTATTGTCCCAAGATGCGATGCTGAACTGAGAATACTAATAATTTCGGTGCGAAAATGAGTTTGTAACTTCGATTCAAGGAAAATAAAACAGGTTTTAATAATTTTAATTTAGATATTATTACGTAGAGTAAACCAGACAGTTATTGACACCCTTAAGGAAATATTCGAAAAAAATCATACTAAAATTATAGAAAGAATAGTTCCATAAAGTTGAAATCTGCATTAATTTTTCCTAGGTTATACTATATGTACTTTAAGATGAGCAAGAAAGTTCTCATCAAACATTTATCCTGAAATGTATTTTACAAGATAAGGACAATAAATAATGTAAAATCTGTTATTAACACTCTATGAATATCTTTTCAAATACCAACAGAATTGAAAGTACTTTTACACAGTTGAGTTGTAAGATTTAAAAGGAATTTTATAACTTTTTTCTTTTGCTAATTTGTTTTTTCGAGTTTTTAAGATACAGTGTCAATAACTGTCTGGTTTGTACAATGAAAATATACACTAACGTTAACAGTAGAACATGGTAATAAACAGTATTACCAATACAAATACAAATATTGATATCTAAAATCAATTCATATCTAAGTTGCAAGTTGTTCGATGATATAATAACTAAAATTAACGTATGATTTTTTTTTTATACTAACTTTTACTATTGACGTATCTAATGAAAAATTGTAAATAAATATATAAATAGTAAAAGAGATAAATTAGGGCTCTACTAAACCACCCTATTCGTACCATATCCAATCCTTATAATCCAAAACCCTTCGAAAAATCCTCAATGTTCCTAACTTTATCACAAACATTTTATTCATAAAGATCTTAGCGTAACATATGTTGTTTAACCTAAACCAGTTACCTATCCTTTTATAGTAAACTCCATACTCGAATCCATTAGGTTCCCAACATGCTTCACTTGTTATTTCAAAAAACCCTTCGAGCCGCCTGAAAAGAAGATGGCAACGGGACCTTCTAAAATAGTACTTTTTTATATACAACTTATTGAAGTTTTTCTTGAATGCGCTTTGACAAGCAGTTGACATGTCATTTTCAACATTATCTTCACATTTACTTGATGTATTCTCTTTCATTCAGTATACAGTTAGTACAACTTGCAAGTTGTAAACCTGTAAATTTTTTGAAATTTACAACGGTATACTATAACATTTGTAAGTTTTAATAAATAGCTATAAAAAAAAAAAAAAAAAAAAAAAAAAAAAAAAATCATTTAGAATATACCAAATATAAAATAATTTTATTTTCTTGTTTTTCCTCATAACCTTGTAAGATGGGTTCATTTAAATATTTGTATATGCAACTCGCAACTAGCATTTAACTTGTAACTATTATATTTTTATGTGAATATACTATATTATTTAATAACTCTTGCTTCTAGAAAGATGTTGCAAACACGTCTATTGCGCCCCTCATTACAAAGTTATTTGCATACTTACTTAACCTTTGACACTTCAAATGTTTACCAGCTCCCACCACCTCAGGTCTTAAAACACCTCAGGTCTTTTTATTTTAACTCGAATTCATTTAATAAATATTTGTGTAATGAAATCGAATTATAATCAAGCAAGAATGTAAACTTGTAACTAAATGTGAAAAATCTCCATTTTTCATGAAATGAAAAATATAATGAAACAAACAGAATGTATGGACTTTTCACTCATAGTATAATCAAATCAAAACTAAACCCAAGATCTTTAATAGTTTTTAGTGGTTCAGATTTGTTTTTTTGTTTTTAATAGTTAAAAGCTTTTTCACGCTTGGTGCAGAAGGTCGTGGGGATATTTATTTATTTATTGGCGGACCCACGGCATAAGCTTGACCTTACCACCCTGGCTAGAATAAGTTAGTAACCCGTAGGATAACCGATTCCTCTGGCATAGTTTGAGTATATAAGGACGTTAAGACACAACAATGACAACCCTTTTATTTTTATTTTTACTTATTTCCTTCCATGGTCAATCTTTGAAAGAAACTTTTTGTTTATTTTTACTAGACTGATATTTACAACTGTATACAATAAAGGGTTTCTTCTTTTCATACTCTTCAGAGGTTTATAGGGAATCCAGTGAGAAAGAAGAAGGAATACTGGTGGATTCTAGTATGTATGTAGCATGCCGCGGGAACTATAAGGTATCTTGTTTGGGCCAAATCTGCAAAATATGTGACATTTAGATCGTTATGGATAAGTTTGTTTTTATCATAAAACAGCATTTTGAAGGAAGAAGGATTTTGGATTTTAAGGATTGGATACGAGAAGAATTGGAAGGTTTAGTGAATTCCTAAAGTTCAACTCTTCTGTGATACAGTAAAATCATATTACAAAAAAAATCCATAAAAAACTATGAATAATATATACATAACACCCCCAGAGGATAAAGTTACCCCGAAGAAATATATTTTGAACACTATTACGGCCCAATATTCACCAAAGTAGGAAAGTAATTTTTAAAACAATAGGTTTAAACCCTGCATTTAAAATATATAAACTTTTGTCATCATAAATCCCTTCACCTAAAGACAAAAGAGCCGCTTTTCAAAAAAGCAGTGTATATGAACTAAAATGTAATGACTGTGAAGCAAAATACACGAAAAAAACTGGACGACAGTTAAATCAAAGAGTAATATAACCTGTAACAGCCTACAATAATAAGACCCTAAATTCCAATTTCGCTATCCATCTAAAAACTACCCTAAATGTAATAAAGACTAGGGAGTAAAAATACTACATCAAGTAGAAAATAGCCTATAATTAAATATTTATGAATCATTAGAAATAATAAAATAGTTTAAAACCGATCCAGATTTATGCTTAAATGGCCAGATAAATATTTCCAATAGCCCTATTTTAAATTTGTTTCTAATAGGAACGGAAAAATCCAATGAGCCATAAGGGAAATCTCATAGTCAAGCCCAAAAATTTAACCTACCTGCCCCCTTCCCCTTTTCACGATGGATATATTTCGGTTATCTCTTAGATCTCCTGAGGTGAGTACTCATGTTTGATTTATTGTCTTACATTTTTTAAAACTTTAGTGTATATAATCCATGTAACATAGTGCTAATAAAATAATCCTAATAGAAGTGGCAATCAATTCATCAATCCTAAAAAAGTCTTTTGAAATTTACTTGCAGTTCCTTGTCTTTTTAGTCTCGTAAGTGGGTCCCAAATAAGAGGTTTGTCCAGATGTAGTCCAAGGACGCGGATCTGTCCAACGAGGATCGATAAGTGGAATATTATGAATGAAACTTAAAAATTAAAAAAATAAAATAGCAGGTGTATACCGGCTAAAAGTTATGATTAGAAGAAGAAATAAATGGAAAGAGCTCTTTGTAAAATGCACAGAATATTAAATACTAAAGTTTTACCACACTTTTAGCCTTACGAAGTCTTAATAATTTTTGATGTCGTACCACAAAGACTATAATAAGATGAATAGGTTTATTATCTATCGAAGACATTAAGGAATCCAATATAAATATTGCATGCAGTTGCAGGGCGCCATTAAAACTCGCCTCCCGACCGGGCAGATTACCGGCGGCCGACCATTTGTCAACGTCAGTCTTGAACTTTTTCTAATTGATAAAGCTGGGGGATCCGGCCTTTTTCAAACTGTCTTCTTTTAGAACTTAGTTGTCAAGGCGGGAAGCTTAAAACATCAGGCAGCGATTTCTGTTCTGGCCGGGCTTTATTTTGAAATTACAAAACCCAAGATGCAAGGAAATGTAATAATAATAAATTATGAGATCTAATAATAAATATATTTGACTAATAATATTTTAAATGAATTAAGATTGTTAACGGACAGTGACATTAACCATTGATAAAAAAGTGTTCCTAGATATAAGAATTTATATTTTTTCACTATTAAAAGATATAAAATATTATATATTTTTTCTTTTATTACTTAATGATATATACAACTGCATACAACATGTAAATGAGTGTAATATGATTACAATGACAAGTCCATAACTTGTAAAGAACTGCTCATTAGCAGCACACAAAAGTTCTACTTTGGAAGCTCTTTCCTTTATGGACGCCGAGAAGAATTATCAGGAATCAAGTAGGAAGCAAGCTGAGGGACTAGTGGATTTGAGTGGTTATGGATTTTATAATGAAAGATTAGGAATCTGGTTTGGACTAAATCAGGAACACATGGAACATTAAGATCTTAATGGATAAGTTTATTTGTGTTTGAAGAAGAATGTGTTTAGTTGAGCCCCTAAGCTCAACTCCATATGTCCTAATAGGTCTGATAACTGTCATCTAAATGAATCGTAAATCGGAAGCTTTGAACGTTTATCTAGTAAATGTTGAAGAAGTCGAGAACGACGAGCAGTTTCCTATCGTTTTAGACGAGTATGTGGATTCAGAGTTAAACGTTTGTCCAGTTGGGGTCCTAGATAGGGGATCTGTTCAACAGGGAACAGTGGAATATTGTTTATTATTAAACAATATGTTTAATCATCTTATCGTCCAATCAGAATCGATGAATAATAATATTATTATGTGTAAGTTTATTTGTGAGATAATTAGGACCAAAGCGTATTTTACGATTTAAGGTTTTATTTTTAACTCTTCGGAATATTATGATGAAATCTAATTAAAATGATAGGATCTTGATTCCAATGGCCAGCGATTTTATCTAGTAGCAGTAATCTATTGATAAATTAAAAGAAATGGGTCAGAGGAACGTATATTTTCATTTAATTTAAATTTTAATAAAAAAAATTGAAAAATAACAACATAAAGAAATATAATTTGAATTAGGTTCTTTAGTTATGATGTCGCCTAGTTTGCAATGCATTACTTTCAGTAAAATTCCACTTCCATCCAAAAAAAACTCTTTGCTCGTTCCTATTCATTTTATAATTAATACACTTCATAAAGTAATATATTAATATAGAATTGAAAATATGTATAATTTTTGTAGTGAAATCAAATTACATAGCGACCGTTAGTAAAAATAGTTATAAAATCACTGGTGGGGCGATGGGAAACAGGACCCAAATGTTTAATATCTAGTTTGTCAATTTTAATGTAAATTTAAAAATATTAAATAAAAATAAAACTCGTCACTTACAAAAAACGAATGAGTAACTAAAATATAACAAATAAATACATATATAATATATACATCATATAACAAGAAGAATAGTTTGTCTTTTTCTGGAAAGGCTCTTTAGAGACCATGCGAATATCTATTTTTACTTCTTTTCATACCTCTTCCCACCTTTCCCTCATTCTTTCCGATTGCTTCTTCCTTCTTCCCTCGGTCCACGAATAGGAATAGTCCTTATCTCGCGAATAGTTATTAGTAAAAAAAAAAATTAATTATTGATTTACTTTATTTAATATAATTACATTATGAAAACAATGTCAAAATTGTAAAATTATATGATTATTATGAAGTGGAAACAGTTCTAAACCAGATCTAGCAAAACTTCAGACGTTTATACCGAGATGATCTCATACCCGGGAGGCAATCTGTCGACAGAAAAAGGCCCTATAAGACGACGAGAAGGTGCCTCCGCCAAGATTTACTGAGCTCAAGGGTATCCTACAAACAATGGCCAGCTGGCCGGTGGACCAATAATTTATTAGCTGGGCCTCCCGTGCCATCCCGAACGCCTCCCCACCCGTCCTCCTGGGGGGTCGCTTTCCTCCTGTGGGGGTGTCCTACGTGGATTTCTTCAGGAATAAAATACTATTTAGATTTTGGTATTCGAACAGTATAAATATCCAACAAAACTAGAACTATAGAATATTTCTCAGAAATATAGAGTAATTAAAAATATTTAAATAAAAATAGCAAATCAAAACTCAATTTCTCCCTGACTGGGAGAAGAAATTGATATGTGTATCTATTACCTAATGCTTCTCCGAATTTACATTTTAGAATTAAAATAATTATATTACTTAAATCGACTATTAAATTAAATTAACAATCAATAATAATTTGATCATTTAACATTTAATCATAAATGTTAGAGAAAATAAGCGTTAAACCAAAAGAAGTATTGACCCCCAGCTAAAAGACAAATATATTTATGAAAAATGTTGATGAATGGTGTAAAGGTCTGAGTGTTGTGAAGGTTAGAACCTTTCTGTTTTCCCTATGGCTGGTTGTTTTTTGTTTTTTTTCATTCATACTGGAAAAAAATTTAGAATGAGACTCAAGACTACTAAAGCGAAAAGAAACTGCTCGTCGTTACAGACTACTTCAACATTTACTAGAAAACGTTCAAAGCTCCCAACTCATTACAAAAGACTTATTTACATGACTGTTATTAGACCTATTTGGACGTACGGAGTTGAGCTTTGGGGCTCTACTAAACCATCCAATCCATCTCGTATCCAATCCTTACAATCCAAAATCCTTCGAAAAATCCTAAATGCCCCTTACTTATAAATAGCTTATCCATAAACACCTTAATGTTCCATATGTTGCTGAGTTAACCCAAACCAGATACCTATCCTTTCATAGTAAGCTCCATAATCACTCAAATCCATTAGTTTCTCAACTTGCTTCACACTCCATTCCCGATAATCCTCCAAGGCGTCTGAAAAGAAGATGGCCTAGAGATCTTCTAGTGTAGAATATTATTGAAGTGCTACTGATGAGTAGTTATTTTCAACGATTCATAATCGTTATCAGCTCATTTACTTGATTTACATATTTGTATAGTTGCAAATTTCAATAAATTGATATATAAATAAAAAAATAGAATGAGACTATTGAAAATAATAATCTGGTCATTTAAACAACAATCTTTGCTGATTTTGAACAATTTTACTCGTATTATACATACATACGATTCATAAATACATAACATTAGACTATTTTCTACTATGTATCAGTTGGACTCCTGAGTCTGTATTAAATTTATGATGGCTTTCATTTAAAAATTAAGAAAAAATTATTGTTGTATGATCATATGTTTTTTTAATATTTGACTTACTGATCGTACATCTTTTTGGTGTAATTATCTTCAAAAATTTAATATGTATAAACAATGTAGCGAAGTCCTGATAATTTGAAATTTTTGTGTGTTTTTAGAACTGATGTTTGAATTTTCAACATTCGAGAATAGTCTTCATATTATTTATCAATTCTAAAAAAAAAAAAAAAAAAAAAAAAAAAACGACAAAAAAAAAACAAGTATTTATAGTCTCCCGTGGAGACTCTCCACCAATGTTACATTTTTTAGTTTATTTTTGAATTTTATATCCACACATGTCGCTCAGCATGTGAGGATAATGAGCGCGAGGTCTGGGCGTTACCAACTCGTACCTTGAGCTTTAAAAAGCTTTCATTCTTTCAAACTTTAACAACTCTTTTGTCATATATAAATTCTGAGTTTCCTCTACATAGATATATAGAAATGTGTAATAAAATTTTAACAGGGAAAAGATTAAACAAGACATACAGATGTAACTTGGGGTTCACTATTCAGAACAAAATTACAAGTTTAAAAAAGGGTAAAATTAATTTCAATAAAAAGGGAAAAACGACACAACACGTGCATAAAGTTCTCCAATTTAAATAATAACAATTTCCATTAAACTAAACTTTTACTGCTTAATTCTTAACGCTAATATTCCACGTGTTCTTTCTTTGGAATAAAAGATCAAATTTAAAAATTATGCTACACACTTAAACTTATCCTTTTAAAATAAAAGTTATTAAAAAGGACTTACTTTATATTTTTAATTTATAAATACAAATTTTAATAAGGTCTTGTAGAATCTAACAAAAAAAAAAACTTTTTAAAAGAATCATCAGTCAAAACACCGTTCCCACCACTCTATATTGTTTGGGGGAAATTGAAAATTTAGTTATTGAGTAAGTGATTCATGGCTAAAATCAGCTTATTATGCATATATGTATGTATTTGTATAGTATATTTTTTGATGGTAATAGAAAATCGAGGGTTGTCAAAAATCTAGAAAATGTATAAACTAACTAAATAATTAAAAAAGAAATAAAGAAATTTGTCTACGCTTGGCATTATAGAGTTCTAATAGACAAGCCTAGGTATGATAAGGTTGCGCCACCAGGACGAATTGACTACCAGGCCGGCATTACACAACTCACTCTTAGTGCCCATTAAATAAATTAATATAAGCGTTAACAGTCTACTATCTGATTTAAACTTAATTTTATAGCTCATAAAATTTATTTATTCTGTTTACATTCAACATTTTATGGCCACTTCAAATCTTCTAGCCTTGACTATTTTTATCATGAACTCTCCATCCACACACACTGGTATTCTTATAGACCGAAGATACACACTAACATAACAGATATGTAAAAGATGCAGAAATGGTGTAAAATTTTTAAACAAGATAGATAAAAAAAAATAATATCTCAGAACCACCACAATGATAGCAATAAACAAAACGCAGAAGATCAACATGTTAGTTTTTAAATATTTAGAATATAATTCAAAATTATTAATATAATTAATTAATTTAAGTATTTACGAGACATGAAATAAACTTGAGAGATTACCTCACCTTTTGTATAGTTAAACACTGATGCATGAATAGTATGTGTCTTATATTTTCAAGTCATAATAAGTATTAACATTATAATTTGGGTTACGCTTTCAGGTCACATTTATTATGCATACCATAATTATTACTTTAATATACGTAAAGTATATAAAACATAATAATTAGCTATTATTAATTAATGTAATTCTCTTGTGTTACGTATGGAAGCACGCAGTAACCGTCTTCCTTCCGAGATTATGGTCTAAAATATTATACAATTATAATAATTAATTATTTGTTGAATATAAGACCTAACTGTTAAGATTTTTTTTTTAAATTATTTTTTTCAACTATGAATAACAAATAATGTAATACTAAATCACGTTTCATTCATTTTTGTTAATTTATAAATAAAATGTCATATCCTTACAGAGGATTATTGACATGGGTATGGGTTCATAGTTCTCTTGTTTACGTTTCTTTTGATCTCAAAAATGTAACATTTTGAAACGCTGGTTGGTGTTGCTCGAATCGAAAATTTGCCGAATATCACCTTACCAAAAATTTAATGGAAAATATTTTTTTTTAATGCAACGCTACGACCAACCGTTCAGGAGCTATATTAATTTGAATGAAAAAAGTCACAGTTGAAATCACTATTTATTAAATAGATTACAGATAGACATATCGGTGATGTATTATTTTTTCGAGTCAGGGAGAAATTTTCCATTGAAATTTTTATACTAAGTGAATGACACTTATAAACAATATGAATATTAGAGGATAAACAAAAATTAAATTATATGCTTCCAATTTTACTTAATTATTTAAAGTATGCATACACCCATGTTAAATGGACTTATACCTACACTGGGTAGACTATTCCACAATAAACCTAATGTTCACAAAAAGATATTCATTCAGGAAATGGATACGCCTGAAATATACATATAAGACTGAAAAGAAGCTGGAAGAGGGATCTAATCAAACATATTATCCCTATCATTGTTCATGATAAGGTAAAATACCAGATATTATCTATCATAAAATATTCAATTATCCAAAATAAAAAAAAAATTAATAAATAAAAATAATCTCACAAGGGGACGTTTGAAGTTGTAACTCACAGATTTGAATGCCGATTTTTGTGTAGGTAGTTAGGACCTATAATAGTGCGAAACTAGAGTTATAGCCGCCAATGGGCATTGGGAGCCGAGAAAAATAAAATAAAATATGAAAATCACGGATTTCCCCTTATTGAAATATCTTAAGTTATAGCTGACCTCGGATTTTTTCATTCACATCAGTTTTTGTCCACTAAAATCAAGAGTAAATCCAATATTATATGCATGGATAAAAAGCAGAATGTATGCTGATTCTTGTGATGCTATTACTATTGTTGAACACAGCAGTTGTTATGGCCGTTAGAAATTGTTGATGAAATCTAAACTTCAAAATTTTAACCTCCTCGAAAGGGGTAAAAAATCTATATTTTTTTTATTTTGATAAACTTTCACAGATAAGGGTTTCATAATGCGTTAAATCGAGATTTGAGGTTATTTGTTCATGAAAAAAAGTTTCTACTGATTTACAGCGGATTTCCTCGGATTTTGTCATTTTTGAGCACCCTAAAGCCGGGTAGTGTCTTGAGAATAACGAAGGTATTTTTATATCAAATAGTATACGTAACTGCAATTAAAAGAGAAAGAATAATTTCTCTACATTTACTGAAAGCTGAGAAAAAACATAAAACGTGATTTTCATATTTTTTTTTCTCGGCTCCTAATTACCATTGGCGGCTATAACTCTAGTTTTGTACAATTATAGGTCCCTACTACCCACACAAAAATCGGCATTCAAATCTGTGAGTTACAACACCAAACGTCCTCTTGTCAGCATATTTTAAAATAAATAACAAAGCAAGGGAAACAAATTAAGTATTAACAATGTTAATTCAAACGAAATACCCAGTTTAATTAAAATATTTTCTTATAATAAAGTGATATTATTTACTATCCATATTCTTATTGAATTATTATTACATGTAATATTTTATTTAATAATTTTATATATTAAATTAATTTTCAATTATATAAACTTGTACATGGTGTATACGAGTTGTTTAACATCCCTAAACGTGTATACTGTACACTTTTAAATCTTTTCAACTTAAGCCTCTATTCTATTTATTTAATATTAATTTAGTTAACAGAAATCCAACCACTAAGAGGTAAAAATACTAAGCAAGCCATATAAGTTAATAAATAAAGAAAATAAACCATAGAACATTTACTACAGCCGTATACCAGCATTCCCTTTCTAGGACCATGTTTGCTCCCCAAGGGACTGCGGCGCAATAAAACAAAGACCTAAGACCCCAGAGGGTGTCTTAATTCCTGAACTCACGTCACGAAGGAATCATTTTTCTTTTTCACGAAAAGAAGGGGAATCTAGAGAAATTAAGGAGTAAATGTTCCCAGTACGAGATATGAAACTCCTTTCCCGTCTTAAATTTAGAACCGAGATAGCAATCTCGGGCCGAAAAATACTGAAGAGATTGATGTCCTTCCTCCTTATCTAATTTATAATTTTGTTTTTACATTTTACTTCTTATATTTTTTTTTTCGTACATGTTTTTTTATCAATGTCTTTATAATTCATATTACCCAACCGTGCCGGTTTGAGTTTATTTTTGTGAAGCTTTGACATCTCAATTGAGACGAAATTCCTTTTTAACGCTACAGCTTCAGAAATGAAATAAATCTCTGATGCCATTTCCGGAATTTGAAAAAAATAAATAAAAAAAAAAAAAAAAAAAAAAAAAAAAAAAAAAAAAAAAAAAAAAAAAAAAATATAAATATATATATATATATATATATATATATATATATATATATATATATATATATATATATATATATAGATTATTAATACGTTCGGACGTGTTATAAAAGGATTTTTAAAATTATTTAGTAATTAAAATAAATTAATATTGTGTCTATCCATAAAAAAAGAAAAACAAAGTTACATATATATTTATGGGTTAGAATTAGGAAATCCACTAGTTTCTCAACGTGCTTCCCATTCCACTAGAGATCTTTAAGTGTAGATTTTTTATTGAAGTGCTACTAATGAGTGTTTCTTTTTAAGTTATTGTAATAGTTATCAACAGATTTACTTGATGTATATATTTCTACAGTTGTAAATTTCAATAAATTGATACAAAAAAAAAAAAAAAAATAAAAAATAAAAAAAAAAAAAAAAAAATAAAAAAAAAAAATAAATAAATAAATAAATAAATGATGCAGGGTGTTTCAGAGTTAAATAGCCAAACTGAAAACTTAAACTAAGGACCTCAAAACAAGAAAAAAAAAATACCTATGGAGATATGTCCACAAACGCTTAGTTTAGCAGATATTCACACCTAAATATTTTCATTGTTACGAATTATTGGACGGCATTTAACATAAGGGAACCAATCCTCATTTAAAATCTCAAACAGTTTGGTTCTTTTTCTATAAATAGAAACGTCGAATTATATTTCAAATAGTTTTTCCGACTTCGATTTTTCCATCAAAATACCTGAACCAAGAGATGGTTCTTTTCTGTTGAAAATACTGAGCACTAATCCTATCCAAAACCACCTCTTATACTCGTTTTGCATATTTTGTGGATTGGTTTCCTTCTGCTAAATGCCGTCCTATTTAGGCATACTAGCTAAATTAATAAAACTTATTTCATTTGTTCCAACTACTTTATTCATTAATTGTAAACATTCATATTAAATGTTAAAAGTGATTTCTCTGAACATTAAGACAGGCTCGGCATCTGTCTTTAACAGCAGCAGTGGCCTAACTTAAAATATGAACTAAGGACCTTAATACAAGAAAATAATATTTCCTAGGAAGGTATCTCTGCAAACGTTTTGTTTAAGAGATGGATCTAGATAGAATGCTAATGTGACCTTGTCTCCTGAACATAAACTATTGACTTAAGCATTAATACTATTTTGAATTAGCATTGGGAACACTCAATATTTATCATCAATACACAAAAAGTATATATTAGTAAATATAGTATAAGAAGAAAGAAGCCGAGCCTGTCTTAATGCTCAAGGAAATCACATTGAACAATATTTAATATGAATGTTAATGTCCAAATTTAAAGAATAAAGTAGTTAGACAAATCAAATAAATTATATTTATTTACTATGTTTCAATTATTACCTAAATAATTTCTAAATTCCCCTGAAACACACTATTGAAAATGAAGAGTTGATAAATTCTTCAGGTTGAATCCAACTAAAATTTTACAAAGAAAAAAAAAAAAATAAAATAATAAACGAACACTCTCAAGGCTAAACGTTAAACCGTAGAAGAAGAAGGAACTAAAAAAATAATAATATAAATACAAAAACGTTATTGGTATGTGAAAACACTTAAGTGAACCAATATATATCCAAATAACTTACACAAATTAGTTCAGAGTAAATCTAACCAGGTCCGGTAGGATTCCTTACCAACGCTCATTTCTCAATCTATTTAAATGGGACCGTAATTAAAAGTTGACAAGAAAATTTGGAAGCCGGAACGCCCGAAACAAAAAAAAAAAGTGTAGAAAACAAACAAATTTATGCGAATAGAATACAAATTTTATACTTATTTCCGTTCTTATTCAACCTTAACGAGTAAAGGACAAAATAAAAATAAAAAGACAGCCTGGGCAGAGAGAAATTTTACCTTGTTAGGTTCCATGTTTAAGGAATTTACGAGAGGTCCGTTTTATGGATTGACCATAAAAACCTTGGAAGTTCATCGGACTTTTGTTTCGGGGAGAGGGAAAAAGAAACGAGACGGCCCACTGTCTCTGAAGGGGTTTATTAAGATTTATCCAGAGCTGGAGTGTTCGATAGGCATTAGCATAGGAAGTGGATGGGGTTGGTACCCATTTAGTGATCCACCTCGGGATTTTATTGCCCCCCTGGACAGCCCTCGTCCTGTAGTTACATCTGCAGCTACATAAACCTTCGCTTCGAACGTGTCTGGTACTGTAGGCGTTCCAGCAAAGCGGGTTATCTAGACCGTTATACTTCTGATGGGAGAGGGACAGCAAAAGTGATAGTAATATTAAGTATTGTGCCCCATTATTCGTGTAAATGATGCGATTTCTTAATTAGTATTAAATCATTAAAATTTCCTTTAATTTTATTCTGAAAATACTTGCTTATTAACTCAAAATACTAGTTACATTATCAATACACACACAAAAAAAATATAATAATAATAATGTATAAACAAATGGCTTATACAAGGGATGAGTATTGTAAGAAAAATATCGGTGACCAAAAATATCGTGTGACTTTTTTTTAATGAAATGCCATTCATATTACAATGGTGTTCCTGTTTATTTTATTCTTTCAACTAATTTATCAAACGACATAGAGGTACTGCTCCACTAAATACACAGAAATTAAAAATAATATTTTAATTTATAATGCCGACGTTTCGACTTGCATTGCAAGCCATCATCAGGGTTTCAGAGAGAGTGATAATCAGAAACTGATTACTTTGGTATGGTATTCAGTTTCTGATTACCACTCTCTCTGAAACCCTGATGAAGGCATGCAATGCAAGTCGAAACGTCGGCATCATAGATTAAAATATTATTCTTAATCATTGCGTATCTTAAATACTTCTCATTCCACTGATACCTTATCAATTAGTGTTTTATACATTGATTGTTTATTAATTCCATTCCTAACGCCAGAAATATTATCAGAAATCAACATTACTTCCAACATTGATTTAGTGTTTTCTATCTTGGTATATAAAGGTATGAGCAGTGATTGGTTCAATGTCGTTACCTCAATTTATTTTACAACATAAATAGTCAATTCAAATGTTTAAAAATATTAAAGTAGTTCATTATGAATTAAACAGTAGAAAATAAGCAAATATACGTAGATATCAATTTTAAGTAAACAATTCAACTCCCACATGTCGTCATCAGTGGACTGTAGGAAAAGTACCTATCCCAAAAATTTCCTACTTAATTTAATCCTTGTTGGTGATGATTTATTCTACTCTTGAAGATAATTGCTCGGTTGGCACTGAAGAGGAAATAGTAGCAACATATTTCCTAAGCAACTTCTATTAAATCGGAAAAGTGGTTTTCAAATCATTAAAAATTAAAAACTTCCCCTTATAAGGATTTGTTAATTTTTTCTAAACATAAGTAGTAGTATTTTGTATTTTTAAATAGAAAACCATATATCGTAAGGTATGTTTCGATATGAAAATATCGGATTATCGGAAGAAAAATATCGATATATTGTGTATCGATACCCATCTCAAGCTTCTACTATGGATCGACTGGAAATATAGTTTTATGGTTATTCCGGCCCGAACCTAAATGTATAAGACACTCCATATAATATGACTGCTTAATTAAAACTTGTATCAAAGAACATAAAATAATACTCCGTGAAATTATAAACTGTCTTATAAGCATCAAGAATTAATGAAGACTATATATTTAAATGAATACTGATGAGTGATTATTAGCATAATTAACTAACCTTTATAAATAAATTAATTAAAGACTCCTCTAATTAATAGTTTGTCGATCATATTTCCAAGAGGCAGTGTGGGGAGGGGAATTTATTTCCCGGCGGTAATAAGCGGGATTTATGTCGGGTGGTATTCTAATTGCGAATCCCTAATTCTCATTAGCTGGTGTAGCTAGTCTTTCTAGTAGCATGACCACACGACATAGCAAAACAGTAGGGGGAGTCCTACGCAAGTACTGGTTAAAAAAAAATTGTGAGTCGTATATATTCCTATCTGTAGTTCTAACTAGCTCGTAAACCTAGGCATCGTAAACCGGGCCCGGTTCCGTCCAGGATAAAAATAAAATAGGAAAAAAAAGAAGAAGGTATCTTCACCAAGATAGCATCAGCGTTTTATTTTATGAGCTCATCTCCTATTTTTTTAAAAATTAAAGGATGTTTTTTTTCCCATCTAATGAGTTCATCTCCATTACAATGGTACGCGGATGTGGCCTTCCTGATTATCCCTCTTTTCTCTAGTTCCTTCTGAACCCACTGTTATCAATTATACGAGTTATCTTCTATCCGTTTTATCTTGATGCCACCTCTGCCACTACGGCGGTAGGCGAGTTGAGGTGTCGGTTAATGACGGGGAATCCGGCTCATTAACTTTTATTCGAAAATTATTTTAAGGAAGTAGGTGCTTTAAAAGAAAAATCATTCTATATCTAGATTAGAATATATATATATTTTTTACTTGCAATGATCCTATTCCGGTTAAAGCTGATGTTTAATTAAATTGTAAACTTAGAATTATTATTTTTTATAATCATTATGGAGAAAAACAGTGGCCCAACATATGCCACAAGGAAGAATTTATCAAGCGATAAGGGGCTATCGCTCTTTCCATGAAATGATAACAAATTCTGAGTAACCAAGTTCCCAAAATAAATTCAGGGACTGTTCTACAAATTAATCATTTCATTTTGTTTGATATAATTAATTAAGGAGTTCGTTTGTTACAAAAGGATACAACACAGACCACAGAACAGGAACTTGTGCACAGGTGAGAAATAAAAAGCGATACGTTAGTATAATAATTATAAATAAATTTACTAAATAAGAATGAAAATATTTTAACTGTAAAATATAATGTAATTTATCTTTATAGGACAAAAGTAAGATCAGAAATATGTTGTTTAACAGATAGTCAACTAGTCCCTGCTGTAGCAAATATGAAAGCTAGTAAAAATAATTTACTGGCAAAAAAATATACTTGTAACTCACAGATTTAAATGCTGATCTTTGTGGTAGAGATCTATAATAGTTCAAAACTATAGTTTATAGACGCCAATGAGCATTGGGAGCCGAGAAAAAAACAAAACAAAAAAAAAGTGGTTTTCATATTTAATTTTTTTTTTTCTCAGTTCCCGATGCTTATTAGCGGCTATAACTCTAGTTTTGCACTATTATAGGTCTCTTGGTGCTCACACAAAAATCGGCACTCAAATCTATGAATTACTAAGTCATGAATTATAAGTCAAAACCTCTAATTGTAAGATGAATCCCAGAGATCACACTGTATCAGATCTGGGCATCAAATTTAATAGGACTTTTGGACCGAAACTACGACGTAAAGTAAAATAAATGTATCAGGTATTGGTTGTGGTAAACAGATAAATAATCTCTTTAATAATATCAGGTTTTGGTTTAAACATGAAATCCTGCATTAATTTCCGGAGAACCCAATGCCTGAACTGGATAATGAATTAGCTTTGAATAAGACCTAATTCACTAATTAATATAAACGTAAATATAAATATATATACTTTTTATTTTGACAGGTGTGGATTAAGTTTATTCTTTTTTAAAAAAAAAGAAAAATAACAGGTTCGTTTCGTTTCGGTTGGAGGTGCAAAAGATTACAATATACAATAGAATATCAAAATAAATAAACAGATAAAATTCAATTATAATCCCAAATATATACACCTGCAGCAGTCGTTAAAAAAAAAAAATCATGAAATATTCAATCCATCAAAAGAAGATTGGCAGGAAATTTCATGGCATAGCAGACAGTTTTATAATTACATTATCTAGATTATTTTTCAAATTTTCAGAAACGTTCAAATCTTCCGATTAATTACAATAGACTCAAACAATTATTTTAATATCTAAAAATAAAATAAAGAAATGAAAAAAACAAAAATTAGCTCTTCCTTATTTTCCTGAACACTTGAATGGTTTGTTTTTCCACGCTAATGACGGGATTCTAGTGGAACAGGAGCCAACACCCACCATCAATGCGAACTTTACTGTCATTGTCCTTGCCAACAGAAACAGTTTAAAAAGCTATAAAGGAACTGAGCATCGACTGGGACCGCACTGCGTAACAGTATCAGCCTTCCGAGTGATATTTATGTTGTCGTAAATACTAATTGTTCTTTTCAAACAAACCCATGCAACAACTTATCTATGGATCTATATAGGACATACATGCACAATTATCCCTAATAATATATCATTTTTATTTTTCATGTGACATTCCATACAATATCCACATATTGAAAAAAAAAAATAAAATCGTGTTAAATAATTTTGAGGTATTTTCATGCATACAACAAACAAGGTATCAGATATCGTATCCCACATTAGGATAAATATAACTTTAAAGTTAAGAAAAAGACAAATACTTAATTTAATGATAGGTCAATAATTCTTTAAATATCGCAGGGTATAAAAATTGTTAAAAAATTTTTACTTAAATTTGGATATTCAAAACGATGGATTCAATAAAGGAAAGAAAATGTTTGATCAACAAATTATTTCAAAACGCTTGGTTTGTTTAATCATCTAAAACCAAATCTTATTTTATATTTTTATAATTCTTTCGAATTCCTTCAAAAGAAACATTCTTGTTGTTCCCTGCTTTTTCCGGATTTTCTTGACCGGGAGAATAGTGGGAAAGGGATCCATTGCTCAGAATTAATTCTACTCTACGGTAGCCAGACTCGAACCTTGGTTAAGTAGGTAACTGGGAGTTAGAAAAAAAGGGTTCTTGTTTAAGTATATTACACCAGGTAAACTTCATATCTTATAGTGTCTGATTTTAAATACGTTTAAAAAAAAAAAAAAATTATTTCATTGTATAGGGTAAACCAGACATTTACTGACACCCTTAAGGAAATATTCGGAAATGTTCATACTCTAATTACAGATAGAATAGTTGAGTAAAGTTGGAATTCGCTGTTATTTTTCCTTAATTACTATACTTTAAGCTAAGCAAGAAAGTTCACACCAGACATTATTTCTGGAATGTATTTTACAACCTCGTGACAAAAAATAAGATGAAATCAGTTATTGGCACCCTACGCATATCTTTTAAGATATGGATAGAATTAAAAGAAATTTAATTATTTCAAGATAAGATTATCAATAACGGTCTAATCTACCCTATTATGATTTTATATATATACATTTAAAGTTGTTTAACTTTTTTTTATGCAGCACATAATTTTTGTGAATTTTAGTATTTATATAAGAAATAAACATTTTCAATTTGCTTGTTGTTTATTGAGGCTCAACGTCCTTATGTACTCCAACTAGGATAGGAAGGACGGGTTATCCTACAGGTTGCTAACCTATTCTAGCTTGGATGAGAAGGCCATGATTCATTGCGAGGGTCTGCAACGAAATATATTTTAAACCGCACATGTGGGATTCGAACTCACGACCTTTTGTACAGAAATACACCTTGGTGCACTGATAATTTTTCTAAGGATAAGAGATTGAAGGGTTTCAATTTTAGTTAGTATAATTTTTAATTCTGCTATTAATATTTAGATAAGTTTCAGAGTAACACTATTGTGTTATATTGCTGTGTAAAGTAAGTGGAGGTCTTGGTAATCTTGAGTCTAATGAGAAAGCTGATAGTGCCGCCTTGCCATTTCAGGAATATAATACTTTATGAATCGTATATTTATAAGATGGATATTTAATTTAGTAGAGACTGAACAGTAAACTCCAGTGCAAATCCTAGGACAAGGAATGCCGTTTCAAAATCTCAATATATTTCCGCCTCAACGTAAATACAATATTTACGCATACAACGCAGTATCACTAACCCCGCAATATACTACTAAGATGACGACTAACGATCTCATCCTTACGTATCTCACACCATGTGGGGGATTACCTGTAATCTACTTAAGTCTATAAAGTCAGATATGGAATTTAAAATATTCACTTACGCCGCCGTATCGGATCGCAGAAACAAGAAGAAAAACACTCACCTGAAACAGAAAAATAAACAGAGATAAATTAGTCTAATGCTGGGTCATTTATGTAGCATAAATAATAGTACTATTTACGAGTCCTATAACCGGGAACCACCACGGGAGGATAAAATCTCTTGATGGCAACAAATCAGGATGGGATCTTGGCCAAGACTCCTTAATACCGTCGTAAAACGGCAGCGAGTTCTTAATTGAGAGCTGTCCTCATCCTGAGATAGTGGAATATCTCCCGGGAGTGATGGTCGGCCGGGGTCCTTTTATTGGGACCTGCCCGGGATCTAATTCGATTAGGTTGGTTATCTTAAACGGTTGGAGATCAGATGGCGGGGGAGTCCCTTGTGTTCAAAGCGGAAGGATGTAACATGATAAATCTGAAATATAAATATGACTAAATAACCAGCCGATTTCCATTCTCAATTTTAATATCTGTTTTAACATTGTTAACATTTTATTCCAGATTATTATCGTTCCAAGATTAGGTCCATACCCTAATTTAATAATCTCCCCGCCCCTTCCCATTTGATCCCCTATAACCCGCAGAGGTTTAAAATAATATATAGCTTAAGGTAGCTGTTATACAAATTGAAGAATTTGGTGGATGAAGTGTTTATGTGACAAAACAAAATTTTGAGTAGTTTATGTTTAATATTTTTTTTTTATTTTATTTTTTTATTTTCCTTTAGCACGAATCATCTTCTCCATGTCTCTTTTTCTAGTTGTTTATATTCAGATTTTGCTAACTAAAACTTGTGTACATAAATTCTTCATCCAATGAATTAGATATTATATTAAGAAAAATGTGACATAAACCCTTCATCCGCCAAATTCTTCAATAATTGACTGGTAATTGTAATAATTTTGAAAGAATGGATTTTGTACAGTTGTAAATATCGATAAATAAATTTAAAATAAGGTCTTTATAAAATTCAAACAAAACTGAAACAACAGGAAACTGCTAATCAGTTCCTATGATTACATTTACTAGACTAATCCAAAAAAACATCTAATTAATAACAACCTCATTTACATAATAGACCTATTTGGGCAAACGGTATAATCGAAGGTTTTTTATTGAGAAAACTACAAATAAGCAATAAAACAAACCAGCAAGGATACAAAAATTATGCTTGGATACATCAACTTTGCTCAAAGACATACTTCTCATTCAAAATTTTATCATTCAAGAAATCAGTAATTACAATAAATTATGGCCAAGCTTCCGTGTATAAAATGAAGAACACAATACTAAGAAAAAAAAAATTAAATTAAATTATGGTATGAAATTAATATTACATACAGATCATAAATATTACATAAAAATCAGAATAAATTTTAAAGGAAAAAAAATTAGGTATTTCATACACTATTATGTTCAGTTATGATGATTTTTTCTTAATTTTTTCTACTGTTTATAGTACTAAGTTTGAATGTAAAACCACTAAATTATTGAATAAAACTATATTGAAACTATAGAACATGTATAATTAAAAGAGTTTATAAATATTTAAATAAAACTGTATTTATTACTGTGTTATATTGATAAAAAATGCATTTTTCCGTAGTCTCAAGAATTCAAAACTTGAATACGACGTAGAAATCAACTTATACAATTCAGTGGCCGAACGTATCTCATCTTTGAATAAGCAAACCAAATTTTTTAATGTCTAACTCGCAATGTTAAGAAAATATATCAGTGAAAAAAACAACCACGCTGTGATTAATGGAAGTTAATTAATAATCTAATTTACTATTTATTTTCTCTACCCCAAGGGGAAGTTAGTATAGAAAGTACCCAGAATAAATAAATAAAATAAATTTCTAAACTAAAATTTATAACTACTTAGGAAGGTGCCTCATCATTCATCTTTTCACAAAGCGAGTGAAGAAAACTCCAAAACAAGTTAAAATAAGACAAGAAGTAGGAAAGGCATCAGAATCATATTAGATTATTTTGATGATTGAACAAGTTGGAAAACTTTTTTCAAGAACAAGTAATCCAAGGAGACAGGGAGAGGGAGAAACCCCGTGAACCTAAAACCAATCGAAACCCGATTTTCTCCCTCCCTGCCTCCAACCAGTCAAGTTCCCTTTTGTATCAAAGTAGCGGGATTCCCTTCCATCTACTTCCTTCACTTTTATTTATGTATTCTAGATATATCAGAATACATTGGAAACAAACAAAGGCAGCGCGATTTACCTGATGCATTCGACTAGCGATGCTCAGTAAACGCTCAACAAGACAGAACGATTGTTTAATATGTAAGGAAATAATATGTTAACAACGTTTGAGTAATAAAAATTAGGTATATTATTTTGAAACATTTTTAGTGACACGTCTAAAAACCAAAAATTTCTATGCACATGAAGCTAATAAAAGACATATACTATTAATAAAAAAAGTAATACATATAAATGATCATTTTTGAGAATCGCCATTTTTAATTATCAGAACATTTTTTTCTTTAAAAAAAAAATGGAAATTAAAAATATAATTTCGACAGTTTCATAAGTAAATAAAATACTTAGGAGCTTAATTAAAATACATAGCCCATGGAATAGTAACCAAATTTTACAGTTTTTGTGAAATATAAATATATACATACTGAATATATTTATTGAAGCCTTCAAATATTCAACATTTTTTTGTTTCTTTTAAATTTGAGGAAAATCATTACAGTGATATGTAAATAGCATGAAAAGAACTACCTACTTACTCGTAGCACTTCAATAGTTCTACATTAGAAAGATACGCCTCGGAATATCGGGATGGAACGTGAGGCAAGTTGAAAAACTACTGGGTATGGAATTTACTAGGTTTGAGCGTAAATATATAAAAAAAAAAAAATTTAAAAATTTTGTTGAAGAAATCCAAACTCCATAAGTAAAATTTGCTTTATGCCATTCTCCAAGCAAAATAAGTTCTTTCATAATTAAAATATTTTACAGTGCTCTGAGTCGATGTATAAATTGTATCGATAAGTAGATATACCAGTTTTTAAGGACCCAAGACATTAATCTGTTTTAAAGGTTCATAAAAATTCGTGTGGTATGAAAATTCGAATAAAAATAAACTAAAAATTTCAAATTAGGCGTAGGTAATCAGCTAATTTTTAACTGTACAAACGCAATACAGAAAAAAAAATTGTATACCAAAACCTAGAAAATATTAATTTCAAGAGTTTCTGAATATAATTTTAATATTAATTTTTTGATTTTCTATTTCTTTTACGAATTTTTTGTTTTGTTTATTTTCTTCACCTGATTAGATAACTGTCTAAATTTCAGCCATTAAAATATTGTTTTAATTATAAAACATCTTCTAACCATATTCTTGGAATATAGTTAATGGTGTGAAAAATAACGTGCAACAATGAGGAAGTACATTACAATTAGTAGAATAATAATGATTAAGTAATATAAATATTCATAATTTTCTGTGTGCATAGAAAAAAGGAAATAAGGAAACCACGTAAGTGGTGAAGTAATAAAGCCTTGGATGAAAATAATTACTTCAAGAACGGCGGATACAAAACATAATAAAAGCAAAATCGAAAATAAGAAAACCAAGAGACATAAAAACAAAAAGTAATAGGAAACTTTCTAGAGACAATATCAAACACCGCATCAGAATCACGTCCGTCTCGAAACGCACGAGGGAAAAAAAGAAATACTGCATACTGCGTTTTATCTACAATATTTTCACAGATAATCTTAGCCGATCCAGTTCTAAATACCAGTGTTTCCTCATTCTACCAGAACCTGTTAACATTTGTCGGCATTGCGTAACTTGTTTCGCAACTTTGATAGTGTCCCGTTCCGTTTCGAATCAGGGGATGACGAAAGTTGTTGATGAATGAGGTGACAGACCGCACGGACTTTCGTTTGGAGTAAAACCGTGGAGGTGCTCTCAAAGGCGTATCGTTGAGGTCGATTGGAAAGTTCTTTGTTTTTATGTAGGCAAGGCTCGTTACGAGTTAAGTTGCACAGCTCGAGAGGGAAGTAATTACAGACGGATCATGAAGAGCGACTATTAAAAAAAAAAAAATGTAATTAAGTTGTTGTTAAGAGCAGTTCACAATAAAAATAAAAAAAAGGAGAGAAAAATATTGTAATCAATGATTAGCTCATTACTTCAGAAATAACAAACAATATCCAATCAATAATTAGTTTATAACTAACAATAAGTTATGTAGGCAATACAGCGTTTAGAGACTCTGGAGTATCTAAACGATTATATCATTCACAGTTAAAAATTTAAACCACTAAATATTTCCCTGAAATAGTTACTTGTAGTTCCTTTATTTTATTCATGTAAAAAAAAAAAAAAAAAAAAAAAAAAAAAAAAGGAAAATAAATCGCAGGTTGTCGTGAAGAAGTAGATGAGTATAATCACCTCAAAACTAACTATGCCTTCAAAACTCGATTTTAGCAGAAATGAGCGAGCGTTTTGAAAAATTGGTTAAGTGGAAATTCTTAATAAGACCTTAAAGTACCTATTTTTAATAATACGTTTTTTAGGCGTTACGCGTAGTTTGACACTTTTTATCTCTGTTGGTGTTGATCGGATCAAAGTTTACCTATCAGTAATTAAATGGAGAATACTTTTTGGGATATAACATTTGTCGCTAGAAAACACCGTTTGGGAGCTAGAGTCAAAACTCGTTAAGTCGAAAACCTTGATAGGCCGAAGTGAATTAGGTGAAGTTTTCGATTACGTTTATAAAATAAATTGTATTCGTTTACTCAAACCAAGAATCGTTAACTCGAAGTAAAATTTGTGTCTACATAAAGAGTTTCCTAGAACCATGAGCATATATAAATCAGTGCTGTTCATTATTTTTTTTAGCCATGGCTACCAGGAGTAGAAGCTGATGAATTAGCTCCAACTTTACATACAAGATACAGACTATTTTAAATTATGTTATTTATTACATTATAGGAAAGACTCGATATTTCGAAAATTTGTTATCTCGAAAAATTGATAGCTGGAAGTAAATTTGTTTACCCTTCAACTTCGACTGGATATTGGTTTGAATAAAAATTTTTGAAACTCCTATTTTGTGTAGGGGCTTATTTGATACGCTCTAGCTCTGTTGGAGTTGCTCGGATCGAACATTTGACGACAGTAAGAATGCAAAATAGATAATTATTATTATATTTTCTTAGGCTAGTGAACTATGATCCATTTCTACAATATTCAGAAGGCGTTAAATATTATAAAATTAACTAATCGATAAATTGTAATACTTTTTTCACTTCAAAAGTTTTAGCTTGATAATGTAATTACCCTGGGAAGGCACCTGGTTCCCGCCAAAAATAGCTGACATTAATTTTTTCCCGCCCTTTTAGCGAGGGCTGCTGAGCAAGAGAGCTCACGACGACGGAGCCACTTGAAGAAAAGCCTTCGACTACTCCTGGGACAATGGGCCTCTATCTTGGACCAATCTAGGACAGCCACTCTATCCTATTCAACTTTTTTCCACCTTCTTTGCCCTTTTTCGGCCAATTTCGCTTACCTTCAATCTAAAACTGCTTCTTTAGCATCTTGGCGGACAATGGCAGGTGAAGGTTTTATATCCGATTAAAAGAGTTGCAATTGCTTCAGTTCCCATTTACAACTGGTATATTGATTCTGAAGTTGTGTATTGAATTTAGGAAATGACTTAAGGTAGGCACGATGGTATACAAGGATCAATACAATGATGCATCATTAGTCACTTTTATTAAAAATTTTTAATCGAAGACTAATTTCGAATGTTAAACATTCATCATCAGTTCTTGAATAGTAGTTATTAATAATCTTTTGATTGATCATTATAATCTTCCAATAATGTGGGCAATAAGTAATATAGATGGCTTTATGATTATATACTCTATAATATAAAAATATATAACTGAATTAAATTTAAAAAATAAACGTATTTATTGATATTTACAACAGTACACAATATACAACAAGTAAATATGATCTTAATGATAAAAATGCCTTATAAATAACCTGTGAAGAACTAGTCACTAGTGACAGTTTTATATTAGAAAAATTTTATATTTTAAGGGCCATCTTCTTTTCGCTTCGAAGAATTATCAGAAAAGGAGTGTGATGCAAGTTGGGAGACAAGTGGATTTGAATGGTAATAGATCTTACTATGGAAGGATAGGAATCTGGATTTGGGCTAAATCTGCAACATACGGGACATTAAGGATTTTGGATTGCAAGGCTTGGTTACGGGATGAATTAGACGGTTTAGTAAAGCCCAAAGCTTAACCCCGTATGTCCAAATAGGTCTGATAACTGTCACGTAAATGAGTCTTTTATAGTCAGTCGGAAGCTTTGAACGTTTGTCTAGTAAATGTTAAATCGAAAACGTCAGCAGTTTTCATTGTTCAGTTGTCATCGTTTTAGTCAAAGTATAGATAGTAAAAATAAAAAAAGAAATAAAAACTGATGATTCCCACCCCACTTTTTTCCACTAATCTTTTTTTTTTTTTTTAAAGCGGAGAGCAATTTTTTTTAATAAAAAATTTATGAATTACAAATTTTTTTTATTGATATTTACAAATGTATAGTACATATACAGCCAGTAAATGGGTGGAAAAATTAATATAACACCACCCATTAGGTGGCACTTTAACAAAAGTTCTATATTAGGTCTCGACGCCATCTACTTTTCAGACGCTTTGGAGGATTATCAGGCATAGAATGCGAAACAAGTTGAGAGATTAGTGGATTTGAGCGGTTATGGGATTTACTATGAAAGGATAGGTGTCTGGAAAATTAAAAGTTAAAAATACAATCATACGTTATTTAGAGTAAATACACATCCTAGAGAATGGTATAGTAATGTCATAAATTTTTTATTTTTTTCAAAGCATAGGTAACCTGATACACCTAAAATAAAAATAAATAAAAAATCACCTGATGATTCCCACCCAGCGTCCACTGATTTTATTTTACTTTTTTATTTTTTTAAGCAGAGAAAGAAGAGCGGGGATCTCTTTGGACTTGGCTAGACCCTCCATAAGTTGAGAGATAAAGCTGGTTGGGAACCCCTAGGTTGTGTGGATATTCTAAATAAACTATGATTGCATTTTTAAGTTTTAATTCAATTTTATATTTACTATTATTACTACTTATGTTTAAATATAATTTTATTATATTTTTTTTAAATTTATATATTGTTTAGTTTATATTATTTGGTTTTGTAAGGATTGGATACGGGATGGTTTAGTAGAGCCCTAAAGCTCAACTCCATATGTCCAAATAAGTCTGATAACTGTCATGTAAATGAGTCTGTTGTAGTAAATTGGAAGCTTTGAAGGTTTGTCTAGTGAATGTTGAAGATGTCGAAAACTGTCATCATTTTCTCATTGTTCAGTTGTCATCACTATTTTTTTTATTATTTTTTTTTTTTTTTGGTGTGTCAAAGTATAGGAAATTTGATGCACCAAAATAAAAAAAGAAATAAAAAATGATGATTCCCACCCCACTCAGCTTCCACTAATCTTTTTTTTTTTTAATGCAGAGAGAGAAGAGCTGGGATCTCTTAGGATTAGCTTGTCCCTCCATAAGATGAGAGATAAGTCTGGTTTAGGGATCCCTAGGTTGTGTGTAAATTCTAAATAAACTATGATTATATTTTTAATTTTTAATTCAATTTTATTTTTTCGATTATTATTTTTTTGAAAAATTACATTACTTCCTTACATTTATTTATTTTTATTTTTTTTTGTTTAGTTTACATTATTTATGTATAGCATAGTTCTTTTCTGTTCTCATTTTTTTTTCTCTCTTTCTTCTTTTTCGTTCATTTATTTACTGTACATAAAATGAGAATATAATCGTAAAGCCATCTATATTACTTACTGCTCATATTATTGGCAGATTATAATAATAACTCAATAAAGTAATAATCATTACTTTCAACTAGTCAAGTTTAACCTTCGAAACTAGTTTACGAATAAAAAAATCCATTAGAAGTGGCAAGTAATTCATCAATCCTAATTATTTAAAATAATTTTCAGTTAAAACTTAGCCTTTTTCCTCGCCCTTGAAGACTCATTATCTTATCAAAGCAACCTGCAGTTATCGTAACCCATTATTATTCATGTTATTAATTTATTCCGTTTCCATAACATATTAACGTCTAACGGGGGGAGGAGTTCACATCTATGTAAATCAGGACGGTAACGCTACATAATCGTAAAGATTCCCGAATAAGAATGCTTAAACTCTTAACGGATTCAAAACTATTATCAAAGCGATATGCCATCCTATTTGACATTCAAATACGGGAGACTAAACCACACATGGCGATGACAGACAGGCAGACGTCGTAATTCCGATGTTGATTCGAAAGTGAGAGTAGACGGCGTAACTGCCAATCGAACACCTGTTCGCTTTCGATTTAAACGCATTCTCAACTCCTTGGCCTTATAGGGAGCACAAGTATCTGGGCTATCATTATATCGAACTGCATAACCTTCTATTTTAAAATATAACAAAAAATAATTATAAGTTAAAATGGAAAAAAATATACATATTTAAAAAAACAAAAACAAGATTAAAGTTTTGTTTTATATATATTTAATACTACAATGTTAAAACCGACAATAACATACGTGCATACTAAATAATGTTATAAAAATAATTATTAAAATGAAGAACCATTATAAGTATATAAACAATGTAAACTCTCCATTATTCGCTATTTTGCAGAAAATTATCCGTAGTCTTTCGAGAAAAGGAAAAACTGCAATTTTCAAGCACTGGATTTTTTTTATTTTTAATTTCAACAGAAGAATAAACCATTAAAAACAAGTAATTACAAAAATCTTCATTCATTTTACCACAAAAAAAAAGAAAGATTTTTTTTTTAGTGAAAGAAATACGTAACTACAATGTTGATCAACTCTATAAGTTTTTATTATAATTTTTTTTCACCATTAGCTGATGGCGCTATAGTCCTTACAATCAAAGTACGAGTACATACCGTCTTAGTACAAAAACAAGCCAATACATAAGGCGAATTAGCTAAAACTGCGCTTAAAAACTTGGTTCACCTAAAAATGGACGAATTTCGGGAATTAAAATAAGGTGTCAACTCAAATGTGTGCAGAATAAAAAAATAGAAAAAGTCCAGAAAGGTTCCAAAAGAGTTAACGATGCTTCTCCAGTAAAATACTTCTGAACATTCTAATAAAAGTGAGTTGACACCTTCCACCAATGGCTTTGATTATTGTATACGAACTATACCTTTCATTGTAAATAACAATTGTTGTTAATTTAAAACTTTTCATAAATTTAGAAAATGAAATTATCTAATGTTATTTCATACCACCCAATTTCCTAGATCATTGGGGCTTTACTGTAGGAATAATTTTACACACACAGATGGGAAATGATTTCACGGGCTCCTATATTTACAAACCAGTCAAGTCCATGTTTCAATGTTTTTCACAGCTGGTCGATAAAGGTAAAGGTCTGATTGGATTAGTAAGAACAGTTAGTAGTTTTTTGTATGACCATTTTCAATGTGATTTAACTAATTTTGGAAGAAACCATTTCAAATAAAGATAATCTAGTAGACAAACTATTTTTGAAAAATCAAAAAAATCTGATAATTGGACTAGGCTGGTTTTCGAATTCTGCGCTTCAAGTAATCCTGTAAAAAATTAGCAACTAGTTTGCGCAGTTCAACGCACCGAAACGAGATTAAGATTTTTCCAGAAATAAACTACATAATTTATGGTGTCATTGTCTCAAAACAATGGATGTGATCCACAAGAAAATGGCTACCCCTTTACAATGAGTAATTAACGAAATAATTCTCAAATACTTTATAGACGAGATAGATAACGGGTTCGGACCAATTGGAGAGCCTTATTCCAATACACGTCTGATCGCGATATCGTTATTCACTGTCCTGGGAAAGATCCGATCTCCAGCCTATTCCAGATCTATCTAACATAAGTCCGGATTCATTAATATTATCCGACATAATTACCTAAGCCATATTTTATCTCTCTACTCGAGTTCTTAAAAATGACTCTATTATATACTTTTAGGAGATTGAAAAAAAAAAGAGAACTTCAAACAAATCGGGTAGGCAGATAAATAAGCAAAACTGAGAAAGGTATCATTAATCCATTCCAGAACAAAAAAAATAAATAAATAAAAAAAGGATAATAATATTAAAAACAGAGATAAAAATAAATATAAAATATATAAGGACAGATTAAAGATATATCATCTGAGGAGAGTGGCAAATGAGGTCTCACGCACTGGCCACCTCCGAGATAGCTCATTAGCGGCCGCTTTTTCAGTCAAATTTCATCAAGATTTACAGCCACAGTGAAGGAGTTGGGGACCTTCCTTATTGCCCTGACAGTTTCCACAATTTGTGTATACCCACAAGAGCGGAAGGTATAAATAGGAAATAATATATAAACACATTTAATTGAAATTTACGACCGTTCCAAACCAATCAAATAATATACTACGAAGGTGAGGTTATGGGTGAAAAATGAATTTAAATTAGAGTTCTAAGCTGGATAGGAGTGGGTGGATTTCGGAACAGTAATATTTGGAGGTTTTAGAATTACAAGCATGTTATCGAAAAAACAGGTTGGAATTGAATAATTTCAGTTTATAACCATACGCAATACATATAACCTTTAAACAAATATAAACCAAATTATGCACAAACCAAAAATTTTAAGAATTTTCTAGTTTCAGGACAACGATTTTGAAAGCACAAAACTTTTAAAAATAACAACTCATGTCACTGAGATAATGAATATTTTTTCAAACATTCCAACACTTGTAAACCAACGAATAATAAAAAAAAAAATGAGGAAAACGCAGGGAACAAAAACATATCCATTCCCTTTACTCAAAGCATCGAATAATGAATAAACATAAAAAAAATGTCTTTGATGACGGAATAAACTAAATGAATTACACATAAAAGGGATACATGAAACGTTATGTAAAAAATTGTTTATCAGAAGGTAAACCGTATTTTCCTGTCAATAAATAATTAAATCCACATGTGTACAGAAAAATATTTCAAGTATATACTGAAAGTTAAACATTCGAGGACTTGATTTTTTTCATTTTTCTAGATTTAAGAAAAAAAAAAAGCTACGAAAATTGATAATATGATATTTTTAATATTTTTGCATTAGGTAGGGCATATCTCTCATTCAAAATCACATTAGACTAAATATATTAACCAATGAATTGAACGCAAGGTGCGGATGTAAACCTAATTTAAAAAAAAAAAACCTAAACTTGCTTGGTAATGATTTTGAAGTTATTTTAAAATACAATCAGGATTTATGAATTAATTACCACTTCTAATGGAATTATTTCATTCAAAATCTAGTTTAGAATGCTGAACATTAATCATTAGTTCTAAAATATATTATATTTTCAAAACATCAGAACTTCGTCACGTAGATTATAGATATTAAAGTTTTTAAAAAGTGAATGATATGATCCTGTTGGAAAAATAATTAAATACGGCTTGCTTTCATTGAAACATTTTTTAAAATAATTCTAATACATTTTATGTACCGTGGTTAAAGTATATGGGGATGTTACCATCAGAAAAAAAAGAGTGAAATATTTAGACGAGAAAATGAAAAAAATCAATCCAGTGGAATTTTTTTGCCTGTCCGAGTATATATTATATTGTGATATTTGAATAAAAATGTTTTTATCTTTCAAGTTAAATTTAAAATAAACTAACGATGACACTGGCCCAGTTCCATACAAAATATTAAAATCTATTTGACACCTGTTTTTTCGCAAATATGAAAAGCCAGAGAATTAATTAGCGAGCCGCTTCTTAAATGCCTCCATTGATTTAAGGGACAACTTGAAGTAACTTTAAACCGAAACCAAAGATTTATAACGCCAACTTTGACGCCACAAGACAAATTAAAGTCCTAAAAACATAGGGACCGTTCCAGAACTGCAGAGACACATTGCCGGCCACACGTGAGAGCCGAGAAAGGAATTCCAGCCGCAAACTAACGAGGAAACTTGAACATGGTTTTGGAGAGTAATTAAACTTTTTTGCAGGTTATGTGTAAACTTAGCTAAGCTGGAGTAACCCAGAGGCAAAGCAATGCCAGCGGTAAAGGCTTTTGTAACAAGTAAAAATATATTTAAATTATTTGTGTGCGGGTGAGTGAATTTGAACTATTGTGAATTTTGAATTATAGAATCCAATCAAATTTATATTGTACTGTTTTGGACTATATTTAAAATAAAGTTGAATAAACAAAAATTAAATTTTTTTCACTACTGCAATACGGTTCGCTGAAAACTTTTACGTTTTTTCTATTTCTTAACTGTTCATTCAGTTTCCAAAAACCGGTTCCAAGAAATCCAAGCTATCCTCAACAAGTTGACACGGCGTCGAAGCATTTGTGAGAAATGGAAACCTTTACTTTGTTATAAATTCAAATTATCACTAAAATAGAAATTTTATTTCTTTTTAATTTAGTTTCAGATAAATAATGTCGGACATTTTCCCTTAATGATTAATAAACACTAGAATCATTTAATAAAAATCTGAAATGAATTAAATAAAAAATAATATATATATATATATATATATATATATATAATATAATATATATATATATAATCATGTAAATGTATATTATGTTATATGAACTAATGTATTCATTCAAGTAAATTAAAAATCATGTCTGTATAAGTTCATTCATTCAAGTAAATTAAAATCTAGAATTGGGTGCCTCTAGCCATGTCGCCACGATAGACGGCATCTAAATAAATAAATAAAATGGAAACATAGAAAGAGTAATTATCTAGCGAAAAAATATAAGGAAAGTAGAGAAGTTCTTAAATTTTAAACATTACTTTTCTTAGATTAATTACTTATTCGTGTTAGTTAAATATAAATGTAACTTAGGTTAAGTCAGATTAAGTCAGATTTCATAACGAACGAATTGTCTTTATAACGAAAAAAAACTCTTCCATTACATTTAAAAAATAAATAATAATAATCAACGCCATTTGTGCCACAATACTTCTAGGACGCAATCTACATAAAATATTTCGGAAGATGGTATTGCGTCAAATAATTATGAGAGAACTCGACAAAGCCCATACTTACGCTACACGGATGGGAACTCACGTTGGGAAACTCAGCTTATGTGTTAATGGCGGGAATTGAACCGATGACTACTCGAGAAATAGAGAGTGAGAAGCGTTTATATAAGCATTCACTCTGATATGTGAAGAGTGCAAGCTATTAATAGCTCAGTATTCAGAACACTAAATATCAATATATATTTGTAAGTATAAATACATAAAATTTTCGGAAATGCATATATTGAATGCAAGAGATTTTTAAAGATTGATATCCATGCCGCAGATATTTAAAAAAAAAAACATATATTGACCACCTAGTATTTGTTTTATTATTCTGAGATTTTATACTTTTCTCAATTTTTTTTTCCTCTGTAAAATCAAGTGAGGATTTAAATCGAATCCTTATATCCATTTAACACAAATACTAACAATTTGTTGAATCTGAAAAACCATCGAATATTCTCATTAGGTTTTCTATTAGATCTAATACGGATTCAAAACGTATTGAAACTATCTAAAACAATGTTCTTCTATTTAACACAAATACAAAGAATGTGTCTATTCTCGATAATACCAATACAGAAAAAAGTATCGGTAGAAATGATGAACTTAAGTCGATTCCTGAGTACCGATCAATGCAACTGTTCATGACTGCCAGATTTGCTACAACTTTGGTGTACTTTCTGCCATATATACATATATACACACACATACTGTTTTTTATAGTTGGGTATTAGGTGTATTTGTAAGAAGTATACTTGGGTTTATTATATGTATATGTGGATATTTGTATGAAGCTCAATTTCCTGTTCTACAGAGCTGGACAAATTAATCATGATTAATCTCTTTGATTAAATAAGTAGTGGAAATGATTGAAAGCTATAATTCTGTTAACATACTTTTAAAGATTTTAAAAATTTGATAATAAAGTTTCTGACATACTAACATTTTTAAGGGCTTTAAAAGTTGAAATACATTGTTTTAAGTTTCGAGGGATGTCGGGAGGGGGTTTGATATGTATTTGAATAACGACCCAGCCTATTTTAATGAAATTTTATATTCAATATTATTACATACTTACAAGATTTTTAAACCGTGTTAACAGTTAAAATATATTATTTTAATTTATTTGAGAGTGGGTGGAGGGTGTTAAATGTGTATTAAAAAAACAATATTTAAACAGATAGCAGATCATATTTAAATGTAGGAACTCTTATAGTACAAAATAAGTTAGCATGTTGAGAACTAATAGATAATCTTAAACATTTCGTCACTTCGACGAAACGAATAATCTCGAAGAATAATATCGAATTTATTTTATATAAATTGAAAAAAAGATTTCGATCTCTTTCACTAAGCTTTTCTTTTTCCTCAAATATATATATATATATATATATATATATATATATATATATATATATATATATATATATATATATATATATTTTTTTTTTTTTTTTATTTTTTATTTTAATTCATTTCAGATTTCTTATTAAATGATTCTAGTATTTATTAATCATTAAGGGAAAATTTCCGACATTATTTATCTGAAACTAAATTAAAAAGAAATAAAATTTTTATTTTAGTGATAATTTGAATTTATAACAAAGTAAAGGTTTCCATTTCTCACAAATGCTTCGACGCCGTGTCAACTTGTCGAGGATAGCTTGGATTTCTTGGAACCGGTTTTTGGAAACTGAATGAACAGTTAAGAAATAGAAAAAACGTAAATTTTTCAGCGAACCGTATTGCAGTAGTGAAAAATATTTAATTTTTGTTTATTCAACTTTATTTTAAATATAGTCCAAAACAGTACAATATAAATTTGATTGGATTCTATTTTATTCAAAATTCACAATAGTTCAAATATTAAAAAAAAAAAAAAATTGTCATTAAACAAATTTTATAGTCATTCATAATTGTTTAGTGTTTGCATCTTTGCATCCATCAACACACACACCCAACTCTATAACGTTAAACGTAATATCGCAATTATTAAATTAAGAAATACAGAATATCGCCGCCTGGGATACCAAGCTGATCCGTTGAATGGAAATCTATTTGGTACCAGGCCGTGGAGAAGTGCCTAAGGAACTGAATTGGAGAGGAAAGCAGAGGAAGACGTGTAATACCTTAACTGAATGCTATATAATTGAATAGGACTACTAATAGAACCTCCGCCACACCTCAAAGGTAAATTAAACGGCATCCTCTAACCGTGTTAACGTCGCCCAAGTCTTACCCAAATCTACTCGGCGCGAGTCTTCGTTGATCATGGGATGGGGAGGATGAATTTAGTGACTTTATTTGTAAAGAATTACCTTTGTTAGAGTTGAGACGATACCGATGTTTTTTTAACTCCAGGAAATGGATTCTTGATACGAATATTTTAGTCCAAAAATAAACTGCAACGAATATAATGATAAAATTACATTTCAACATTTTTGTTTAAAATCGATTTCTCCCTGACAAGGAAAAACAATAGATCACGGATATGTCTAAATCTATAATCTACTGTTTTTACCAATTTACATTTTAGGATTAAAATAATCAAATTATTTAAATTAATAATTAAATTAACAATCAATCAAGGATTTCAAACGTGACTTTTTTCATTCAAACCAATATGGATCCTAAACGGTAGATGGTAGCGATAAATGTTACATAACAAAACATATTCTCCACTAAATTTCAGATCAGAAATATATTAAAATATTTTTGATCTGAGCAACACCAACAGAGCTACAGCGTTTCAAAAAAGCCATAACACCTATAAATGTAGGAAAAACGTAACTTGCTTTAGACAATTTAATTAAGATTCTAAACACTAGGTCCTAGCGACAAATATTATATAACAAAAAATATTCCTCATTATATTTCTAATAAGGAAACTGTCGGAAAATTTTCGATCAGAGTAACACCTAAAGACCTAGAAAGTGTCAAATTGTTATATTTTTGAGAGTGAAAAAACAAAACAAGTATACACCAAACAAGTATAGACGACCCAGCAAAAGACATGTAAGGACCTCAAACAATTACGCAATTAGATAATATTGTTATTGTTGTTATAATTATAATAATTAATTGTTGTTATAATGTAATTAGATAATATTGTTATTATTGTTAGATAATATTGTTAAAAGCAAATCTAGCAATCCTCAACTGATCGATACCTGGAAATCTACTAAAAATCGATTTGTGATATCAATGTTTTCGACAAGCTTTGATATTATCGAAAATCTTCAGTCTTTGGTTTTTGCGTTTGAAAGAGAGAAAGGAATAATATTGTACTAATATAAGTATATTAGATCTACATCAAGCAAAAAAGAAAATATTAAAAAAACAAAAACATACTTAATAAAAAAAAAAAAAAATAGAGTGGAAAATAATAAAACAAATTATTTTTTAATAACTGTGACATTGATATCAATTTTAAAAACCTTCTTTTATTGATCGTTTTCACAGCTCGAAAATTGCCTTTCCATGACCTATCCTAGGTAACTTTACTATCAATAAACTGCATATATTTTCTTTTTGCTAATCCTTTGTAAACTGAGATCAGACCTGATGAGAGACCCTTTGTGCAGAGAACGGAATTATAAATTAGCCTGTAAAAAGAGTCGAAAATTAATTTTTTTTTTTCTTCTTTTCGCGGGGCTACCAGGAACTGAGGGGCTAATGAAGAGGCTCCCGGGGCAGTCACTTTAATTACAAAGCCATTCACGCGTCCCAAGCCGCGACCTTTCTTTCTTTCTTGCGGCCGCTTCTTCAGAAATGGGATCACTGACACTTTTCTGTTTTCGAGATAACACGCTAACACTCAGCGAGCTTCATTATAAATCTTGCTTTTCAAGAAGATTCTTGAGGTAATTATAATTAGATGTGAAGAGGACACATTTGAATAGATCTGAAATCTTGTGCGATCTCAGCTAATAAATCTTAAATATTAAAAGTGAAAAAAAAACAAACAAACTAAAATACATAATTTACATTCCATTTCCTAACTAGATTTTAAAAACCAATATACCTCTGAAATACCTGATAAACTGACGTTAAAATGAATCGAAAAGTATAAAAAGCTACATTAATAGAAAAAACAGAAGAGAAGAAGTTAATTCAGCAAGACTGAGGATGGGCCATACACGCCTTACAAATATCCATCTTACAATAGAAGAATCCAAAATGTTTATCTTGAGAGATTCAGTTAACAATCAGACATACTCTCGAGGAATGCACCTTGGAAAAAAAACTCTCATGGAAAGAAAAAAAACCAAAATAGATTAAATTATTACATTTCTAAAACAATACAATTTCTACAAAAAAATATAATAAACCAAAAAACTAGGCATAATGTGGATAGGAAACTCAATACCATAAATGTTGAGTGACCAAAAATAATCTATCTATTAACCCAGCAAAAATATCTATGAAACGTCTACAGTTACTTCTAAATTCAAAATTGTTTATCTGAGGGTAATAAGTTTTGTAATATCTGATTCCAACATAAATATTGTAATTCGGATGAACAGCATCCTTATTCTAGACAACATAGGAAATATAGAATTGAGCTGTGAATATTATTATGCATGGGCCTAAGAAGTGTTCTTTAAAACAAACTAAGTCCTCACAACTTTATTTTAGAATCTTTAGACTATGAGAGTTTGTCAAATCATGTAAGAGTGCTTAATCCTTATTCAAAGGGACTCATGTCCCAAAATTAAGTATAGTTTTTCTTTTATTGTCATTCCATAAATTGAATTTTCTACCAATATTTCATCTCTATATATCTCTTTAACTACTGGATCTGTGAAAAAAAAAAGAGTGAAAAATCATTAATAAAAATAGTATGATGGACATATATTTTATAGCAGGATATATTTCAAGATGGTCAGGAATGAAGTAAATAAATCGCACGTAAAATAGTAATAAATCGCATTAGTGGTAAAATAGTAATAAATCGCACGTCCATAGCAATAAATAATAAAGGGTGACAAAAATTAATAAATAATCGAAATTAAATTATAAAGGAAGATAAAAAGGATTAATTACATAATTGAGAATGAAATAGTTATGATGTAGCGGAATAATAAAATTGAATAAATTTAGTTTATTTGGTCACAAACAGTTTTTGATGGCCCTGATGATTACCTGTAAGGTTGATCAAAACGTCGGCACTCAATATTAAGTTATTCTTTTTTAACTTGGCAATATTTTAAGGACTAACTGCATCCCACACCAGCTTCTACATAAAATATTTAGTATTGAATATTTTATTTAATTTGCCATAAGTCGTTTGTAATTTTCAAATGTATTATAGATATATCGCTATAAATACATAATCACCGATTCCAAACATATCATATAGTTTCTGCGTTAAGGAATTTTTCTTCTTCGACAAATGTAACTGCTACCTAAGAACTAACAACGTAACCAGAAGAAATGAGTCTTATTACAGAAGAGAAGGCAATTTGAAGGGCAGGATTCCCTCCCGGAGACAGGGCTAACAAGGGAACAATGGCGGAAGTTGGCCCACGGGCGAGGGCCCCCAAGATTCCCGCCAAATTTATGCTGACACTGCAGCCAGTGGCAATTACTCGCGTAGGCCCTTTATCAATTTAGTCACACCAGCCAGCTGCCCCCACCTAATCCCTTCCTCTTAGCTCTCTTCCATTGTTGCTGGGTATTAATTAATTAAAACGTTAATTAACTAACTCAAGAGGTTGTTTCTACTCACCATCTTACAGTCTGAGCCCTTGAGGCAACTCCTCTCCGACGTCAGGTCGCTACCGCCGAACTGAAAAGACAAGTTGTGATGAGTACAGTGAACAAACTATAGAGGTATAATAAATATAATTAAAAATAATAGTATTAATTATTTGTGAATAATGATGATCATAAACTTTTGTTTCAACTTGTAATTGGGAAGCTGTTGTAGAATCAATGGTTGACTTGTATTTTGAGGGGTCAATCACTTTTGATAAATAAAGGAAATGTCAACTTTACGCAAAACTGATATGTAAAGTTGACTTTTCTTTCATAGATCATATAGGACGTATAATTTCAAAACCAGCCATTGTTTCATAACATTTTTTTAATAGTTTATCTACTAACTTCATCGATCAGCTGTGAACAATTTTAAAAAATGGACTTGGCTGGATATGGAATTCTAAGCCAAAAATGTATCTTATTATAATATATTTTAACTTTTATTTACATCAACAAATTACAAAAATATAATCGTCACAAATGAGAGATGAAGAATCAAAAGAATCCGCAGTTATCGCTAATCCGTCTTCAAACAATATTATGGAATAGTTATGGTGAAAAATGCAAAACTATATTCATCCCGTAAATAATAATTTTATGTTTTATATATATATTTCTTATGGGATCGAAAAATAAGATCATCGATACGTAATGTATTAAATATGAAAATCGCATTTTTAGGAGATACGTTGTAACTAACGAATGTGAATTCATTCTGTCATTTCCTCATTCATTCTCCTTTACAGGAAAAGAAACTCTGTCAACGCTATTTTCACATTCGATACTTGTAATTTAAATCGACGATATAGTCATCAATGTCCATGTTCATCAGAATTGAGAACAAATTTATAAATGATACGTGCAACTGATATTATCCTATAGAATATAATTAACAATAACTTTGCGAAATCTAAATCGGATGCTAGCGTTATTACGAGCTGTACAGGGAACCCATTGACCATAACTGATACTGATCTAACCGGAACAACCCGAATTCCTGATGACTGATACAGATGACCTCTGGCCATCACGATTTCTTCTTGGGTGACGAGTGTTCGCAGAAGATCCGCTACCGCTGCACTGTCATGGCAATGACGCAAGTCGGTTAACAGTAACTGTTTTTCAAGGCGGAAATTAGATACCTAAGCCTTCGGCGAACGCGATCCTATTTGATTTTTGGGTTTCGTTATTTTTTTTCTTTTTCCCTCCGGCCGTGAGTTATTGTTCGTTTAGTCGTTATTAGACGGCTCAAAGGGGCCAGCCTTGAGCCAAACCTAATGCTCACCCGCCGATGATTTATAAGACTGCGTGAGCCATGGTTCCGACTAATAGGCGAACGGTGTGGTCCGAACGAACGAACTGCGGGCGCAGAAAAAAATGTTACTAAGTACGGGTGGTTAGCGAGAGCAATGGTATATAATTTGATGGTATAAAAATAGTTTTTTTGAAATTCATTATCCTAGATAAAAAATCCTGAAATGAATTATTGAAATGGAACATTGGAATTATTGGAATGTTTAATGAATAATCAATTCAAATCATTTACAATTTATAATGCAACTGAGTAACAGCATAAGAAGAAATGAGTAAAATACATATTTTTTTTAAGAGCTATGTTGAGTAATTAGTCAAAAAAAAAATATTAGGCAATTTAATCAAATATATTTCATTTAATTTGCCAACGTTTCGGCCAAATCCTTGATGGCCATTGTCAGGGCTAAAACAAAGGAATGTCGGATAAAGAAATAAAAGAGAGAGGAAAGAGGAAAATAAAATTATAAAAATAAAATGAAAAAAAAATAAAATAAAATAAGTAGATAAAATTAAAAACGATAGAGTACAATAAACAATTTGAAATGATCTGAAAAAATGTAGATAAATTATATACTGAAAAATAAAATTAAAAATATGAATTTTTAAGATGTAAGTTCTTGGTTGGGATATGCAGTCAAGAACAAAGCAGTTAAAATTAAATTTTAATTTATAATGCCGAAGTTCCGACTTGTATTGCAAGGGTTTCAACGAGAGTCACAATCGAAAATTGAGACGAAACGGCATTGTAAATTATAAATTACGTTGGCTTTGTTCTTGCCTGCATATCCCAACCAACAACATACATCTTATAAACGTCTCAGTCCACAAATAACCCATCGATATGAATTATTGTATGTAAACAGTTGACATTTTAAAGAGGTTAAAATAAAATACAGTTAAAATAAATAAAGGAATAAGATGAACAAAAGTATAAATAAATACAGAATAAAGTACTAACTAAAAAAAAAAAATTAAAGAACTTTAATGTCATGACAGACTGTATGTTTTGTCCACTTTGAGGTACGCATGGTGATATAATGCATTTAGGATTAATGAATTATTTGTTTCTTCTGTTGGCATTATTTTATACGAAGGCTTCTGATGTCAATCACTCATTATCAAATTTTAATATGTATACATATATTTGTTTTTTTCTAATAAAACAAAACAAATAGTATCACTAAATATACCCTAAAATCATGTAGATTCACATTTTTCGTACATAAACTTAAGAAAAAAATGTTTTATATTATTCCTTATAAAATGAAGTGATTTGTTTTTTAATAATATTCCGAACTATATGACTAATAGTAAAGAAACTTTTTTTATTTATCAGACCTACCGCTATATTTTACAATTCAAAAGCAGTTTCGTAATCTAAACTTCACCCCGAGTTATTTAAGGGAAACTATGGTTTATTTTTTTCTTATTTACTAAGGACTTTGTATTCGATTAGCATTTAATCACTGTTTGCTTAACGTACAATATTACTGAATTTAATACACAATACGACAATTAGCGATAAAGTGTTAATAAACTACCCATTAGTAACACTTCGATTGGCTGCAAAAATTCAAGCATTTTTTAACATTTAATGATCCCAAAATTATGTAAAGCAATGATCAAGAAAATAAGGTATAAAAAAAAAAAATATAATAATAAATTATAACCGGCAACAAAAACAAAACATAAAATTACGCAGAATCCATAAAAATGATGAAATACATCCGAGACATCATAAAATAAAAAGAGATTATGACCACAATAAACAAGCTTTTATAATAACTAAAGAATGCTGAGAGGAGGTTAATTAACAGAGATTCTTGGATAACGACTTTCCAGTTAAAGCAGACTTCAAATATTATCTACAAACTTAGCAACAATTATGAACGGTTCAGAAAGTTTAGAAATCTCGCTCTTCATGAACTAGGAAAAAAAATTTAATTCTAATTCTTTAGTTCAATTTCGGTAATAAAATAAATAGATTTTGAAAGTTTTTAAGTAAGTAAATAAATAAAACTTTTAAATTATCCAGATTTGTTAAAGGAATTTACAATATTTTATTCAATAATAATTTTAGTAAATCGAAACCAAAATAAAACTATCAAAATTTTCGTTATTTTTTATCGTGAAAATTATCTCGTATATTCAAATATTTATGGGCAGAGTTGGACAACATTTAATCATAACTAAATATTTGACGACTAATTTCTTGGTATCAATCACCTAATTTAATCATGATTAAATATTTCAGTCAATTTTTTAATAAAATAGTCATCACTAAAGAAATTGTAGTAATGATCTAATCATTATTGAATTAAGTGACTGATTCAAAGAACTTAGTTGTCAAATATTTAGCTTTGATTAAATTCACCACTCCGTTATTGGGAAAATTTGTAATGTAGTTGTGAATGTATACATCTAAACTAAAATAATATTAAACGTACAGAAAGTATATAAAAATGTCAAAGAGATTACGATTACATAATTCAATTTGGACAAAATAAATTTAAAAGTTAAAATAAAAATAAATAAATTCTTGAATATATGTATAACAAAGCTAATTGATAAAAGTCATTCATAATAGAAATAAACCTTTTAAGTGTCCTATACACCGAAGCGAAAATAATCGCAAAGCGAATTCTCGGCGAAAAAATTTGTTCCTCTCCATTTATGTGGCGACATACAGGGGAGTAGAATTCGCTTCGGTGCGTGGGTCACTTTAAAGTGTAATTTGCATAGTATATTTACATTAAGTAAGTATGTGAAAAAGTGTTAAGAAGTATGTTTTTAAATGTCTATAACTCGTAAAACGATTACTTAGTAGTAGCACATTAATACTAGTTTCACTTTAAGAATTCTCTAATCCGTCTTTTTTTTCATAAGCTTCGGAGGTTTCAAAACTGTAAATATAAAAAAATGGACAAAATAAGAAATGCTATATATTTTAAGGGTTTTAACATTGTCCTAACTGAATTTGAAAAAAAAAAAATATATCTAAACAAGAGCATAGTATTTAATAAATGCTGTGTAGGAAATATGACGCCAATCGTAAAAAAAAACTGAATGGAAAACGTCAATAATAAATAAAGTTTTATATTTAGAAGAAGACCTAATGGGTAGCCCAATAATTGACTACCAAAGAGAATCAATAAAGGTTAGTCTAATAAAAGTGAGAATAACATAAGCTGAACAGCATAACGATTTGTTAATGGAAGATATAAATTTTGTTTAACTACAGATTCATTGATCTCTGGTTCTGATTAGAGAGAAAATATCAATTGATTGAGCAATAAATCCGAGTATAAGACCTTCAAGTAATTTAGTCATTTTTTTTAATTCTTAGATCGGAATCAGCAAAAAAATAAAATAAAAACAAGGAATTTTATCATTAAAAAATTCCGATTCTGTAAGAGGCTTATGATTACTAATAAATCTTTATATGGCCATCATGAACACTTATTCCATGTACTATGCCATTACTAGATAAAATAAGAGTTACACAGCTTAACGATTAATATAAAATAAATCTTTTCAACTTCAATATAAGTTTTAGAGTATAACGATAACAATAATGATAGTAATAGCAACATCCTCGCAATGTCGGGGAACCAAAGCAGCGATTAATAATAATAGATTCACTAAAACATATTACTTAAAAGAAAAGTAATATTAATGCGAACAACGGAATTTATTATAAAAATGAAATATATTTTAGTATCATTTGATTATTTTATTCATGAAAAGTGACCTTCCTACAAATACGTTCCACATACATAAAAATAATAACTGTTTATGACTTAATGTAATTAATATATTACATAAAATACATTCATAAGATTATCGTGGATATCGTAATCCAGGACTCCAAAATACATGAGAAAATAGCCCTACCTAAGTCATTCGAAAAAGTTATCAAATTGTGATTAAATGTCCCCTTAGTATATGAAGACGAAGTCCTGAGTAAATAAGGAAAAATAAACTATTGTGTCCCTTTAATAACTTGGGATCAAGTTTAGATTACGAAACTGCCTTTGTTGAATTGGACAATACAGTGGTAGGTCTAATAACTAAAATAGTTTCTTGTTTATGTTAATCGTTCTTTGCTAATAGGCTCGTGGTATACTTTAGAAAAAAAAATTGACTGCGTAGTTTAAAAGAAATAAAAAAAATTTTTTCGAAAAATTCCAAAAAAAAAATTTAATTAGCATGATTAATCATTGTGGGTTTTAATTGTATTTTTATATATATTATTTTTTTATATTTTATAAAATAGTTCTTATTGATAGAATTCCATTCGAATAGTTTACTAATTGTGTCTTACTCTAGAGCAATAAAAGTGAAGATAAAAATAATTTCATCCATGCAATATTTAGTGAAAAAAATATATTCTCAACACATTAAAAAAAAAAAAGAAAGATATATAAGAAATATAAGATGCAATCTATATACTCAATATTTCAAATACCCAGCCTGAGGAACATCGAACACTACTTAAGAAAGAGAGCAAAGCCAGTTCCAAAGAGATCCCAACGTTGCTCACTCAGTCGCCTCAAAAATATCAGAGTCCAGTAAAATATTATTATCATTATTTTTATTTTTTTTCAGCACTCTTCTTTTATCTATAATTGAGATAGTAGATGGAATAAGTGATATTGCTGGCCAAATAAACGTTAATTGGTAATCAAATTTCATATTCAGAATCGGTAATTTTAATGTTTAAGTTTCCTTCCTTTTTGAGCTTATTTGAATAATTATAATTAATAATTTAAGCATACAATCTGTAATGATTGTAACTACATTACTTTGGGTTGTAATTATTTGAAATAAATAAAAAAAGTACCTTAACCACTAGTTTGAACTCTGATTTTTCACAAACGTTTTGATAGAATAACATCCAATACATATTATCCAAAATCCTTCGAAAAATCCTCAATGCTCCTTATTATGTCTCAAACTTATCCATTAAGATCTTAATGTCCAATATGTTGCTGATTTGTCTCCAAACCGATATCTATCCTTTCATAGTAAACTCCATACCCATTTGAATCCACTAATCTCCCAACTTTCCTAGCACTCAACTCCCAATAATCCTCCGAGGCGTCTAAAAAGATGGCCTTAGGACTTCCTAATGTGGAACGTTACTGAAGTTCTTTACATGTAATTGGCATGTTGTAATCATTTTTATCAAATTTACATATTTTATATAATGTATACAGTTGTAAATATCAATAAATAGTTTTTGAAATATAAATAAATATGTTTTTTATGTTACGTAACCCATTAGGCAACATAGTACACAAGGCCTGCAAGGCAAGACACAGGTGTACAACTTTATTAGGGGGCCTTATCAGATGGGACACGATTTCATCCAAGGTCGGTGCCTCCACATACCCTCCGCCCAAGAAGGAACCGAGAGGTCGAGCGGAAGGCTTTAGGGAATGCCATTAATCCAGATTGGGGAGGATACACATGCCGAAGTCTATTGGAGCCAGATGATATTTGAACCGAATGGATTGAATACCGCAAATATTGAATACGTGAGGAATCTATTGGCAACAAGTGACCACAGCACCGCTACTCTTCTAAATATATCAATTGCGAGGGCCGACGGATGGGGGTTTATCCCATCTCCACACATCCCGTACGATAGACCGCTATTCCCGCAAGTTTAGAAACGGTTTTATATTGGTTTAACGATTTATAAATTTTAGAAAATTTTAAATTAAAATCTTAAAAGATGGCATCAAATACTCCAACGGCGAATTAAAAAACATGAAAATTGGCCACCCATGATCATTAGCGTCTATCAATCATCAACGATGCTACTGATTAACAATAAATTAAAACCCCCAATGAATAGGAATCCGCCAATAAACAGTCGAGCAATCAACAGAATCAGACCTTAGTTCATTTATCATTCATTCGTTTGTTTTCAATTCGTCGCCGTTTATTCAGCTTTGTTCTTAGCTGTTATTGTTGTCCGCTAATTGTTCTTATCGCTCCGATAATAGGCGAATAGGGAACAAAAGAAATACCAAATGAACCCAACACCCCGAAATCACAGAAAAAAAAAAAAAAAAAAAAAAAAAAAAAAAAAAGAGACGATTTTACATATTGACCATATAAATACAGCAAGAAACCTAGGCATACACAAATTTATGAATATACCAATAATAATATTTATTAAAAAAAAAAAAATGTTTGAAACATGAATTGATATTTACAACCGTATATATTATATAAAACTTGCAAATTTGTGGAAAAACAAATACACTAGCATTTCAATAACAGTTTAACATTAGAAAGCCACACGGTCATCTTCTTTTCTTCTTGAGGACTATCAGGAAATGAGTGTGAGATGAGAGACTAATAGATTCAAATAGGTATGGAGTTTACTATGAAAGGATAGATATCGGTTTGGGGACGAATCAGCAACATATGGAACATTAAGATCTTTATGGATAAGTTTGTTAAGGGCATAATAAGGAGTATTATGGATTTTACGAAGGATTTAGGAATGTAAGGATTGAATACTAAATAGAGTCTCACAGCTCAACCCCCTACGTCCTAACGGGTCTAATGATTGTAATGTAAATATTTTGTAATGTATTGGGAGCTTTGAACGCTTGTTTGATAAATGTTGGAGTAGTCGGAAACGACGAGCATTTTCTTGTCTTTTTAAGTCTGGTATGGTTTAAAAAAAATATTTAAAAAAACATAATAAACATAGTGCATTCATAAAAAATGTTTCATCAATGCAATTTCGGCATAATTTGGTTTACTTTTTCTTCCGATTTTTTTTTTTTTTTTTTTTTTTTATTGGATATAATAGATCAAAAATTTTAAAATCTCAAAAAAAAACAAAAAAAAAAACGTAACTGTAAAATCCAGACGTATTTATTTCAATTATCTGTTGATATAATAATTACACATAATATGAAGCAACGATGTCTCAAAGATCCCGAAGAATGCCGTCCAACATTCGAAATACCAATACGAAGGATAAAAATGGTCGGCGAGCTCTAAAGACGTCATTCCAATCTTCAACTCAAATTCTTGGACGCAATTAACACGGCCCAACGTACTCAATTAAAACGACATCATTAATAGTCGGATGTACTTGTTACGACTTGTTTTAAGTGCACTTTTTTACGAAGACATCAACTGCAATGATGGGAGAATATCATGATCACCAATTAGGAAACTTGCAGAAGAATTGCAAAATTATAACGTATTTTTATAAAGGTTCGGGCACAATGCCCACATCCCAACAGGGCAGGAGTTTCAGACCTATGAGGGCCTATTTCGTCACCGCTTTACTCATCTCATCACATATTATTAGTGATAATGACAGGCTAATTTCACAGTTCAGTGCACCCGGATGAGCAACGTTTATTGTCATACGACTACAACGAAGCAGACTCGGTTGGTAAATAATATAATAAATGTAAATAAAATAAATAACTAAATCACTTATCTTTTATTTCTTTGATGAATACCTAACATATTAAAAATAAATAAATAAATATAATATTTAAGAAAAAAGTCCTATTAATTATTTTATTTTATTATTACTATTTGACAAGCAAGCCATTCAAATCTTCATTTTTTAATACTTAGTGAAAATAAAATTTTAAAAATAATTATTTTACCAAATGAGATTACTTAACCTGTTTAATTTATTTAACGCCCTGTTTTACACTTAGAAAGAAGTAAGAGATATCCTACAAGCAACTATAATATTGAAACCAATTTGAAAAGGTTTATTTCATGGGTTGTGCTTAGATAAAATAAAAATATAAATAATAATTATTTTAAATAATTGACCGTTATTGATCAAATTTTTAAATACAGTTTAATAAAATTAGTTAATTATTTTATTAACAAATTAATACAATGCTTAATGCAAACATAATTTATACATAAATGGGACTGCTTTGATTGCAGAGTCAGTGTAGGATACTCTTTCCAAATCTGTCCGATCTAAAGAAATATTTTTGAGGATGTCATCCATGTTTAATTTTTTCGTTTGAAAAGTGAATAAATTAGTTTATAAGCTTCGTTCTACATCTTGGGTTTTTTCATTTAGGTTAGAAAATAAAATACTCTTATGAATATTTGGAACGTTACTATAGAAGATTTGTTTTCACAGCAAGCTGTCATCCATTCTGTATGAATTTCCAAAAAAAAAACACCACGCATCTTTTCCTTCTTACTTCAGTACTCTTTTCTGGGTTTTGATCAGCATTTCTTCTATATTTCTAGCTTCCTGTGCTTTATATAGGACCTACAACTTTTCTCATAATTCTTGTCTAACATTTCTAGTTTGTTCGACTTGAAAATCTGAAAATCTCTCCTAGGTAGTTGAACTTATTTATTTTCCATTTCTAGTGGTTAAGTTTACCACTATATATTTTAAAGGATCTATTAACTAAATTCAATGACCGATTGATATTCAGTGTTGATAGGTAGGTTCATCCAAGTTTTTTAAGTAATCTGAATTCAGGTATGAATGTCATTTAAAAATAGTTTTTAAATAGAGCAAAGATAATTACCAAAATCGTATCAATGACAAATGGCTAAACTAAAGGCTGAAATTGCCCGAACTAGAACCGAAGAAGAAATAGACTTGAGGAATAATGGGCTGGGTAAGAAGAAACCCAGAGGCGGTAAATCAGAAGCGGACAGGTAGGCCCTTCCCAACTGGGTCGAGTGGCTACCCTCTCCTCTACCTTATATACTAAGCCTCTAATACAAACTATGTTTACGGATTTGTTATCTTTAGCGAATTAAACCATTGTTTAAATAATTTAATACCGAACTTCAAAGAGAAAATAAATTTTAAAAAATAGCAAGTAAAATTGATGCTGGGTTTGCGTGAGAAGTATATGTTCTTTCTCTATGAGCTGAACACTATATTTTAAATAGAAATCAAATTAGGAGATGTAGATAGTTAGGGTAGGCAGTCATAGATGCTCAGCAGATCAAAATAAAATGTTTATTTTATTTTAATTGCTAAAGCCAACGTTCCGACTTGTATTGCAAATCTTCATCAGGGCTAGAAGAAAAGAAAACAAGCAAAAAGGTATGAATACATTGAAAAAATATAGGAATAAACACACACCACAAAACATATGAATGAGTGAGAAAAAGTAAATAAACATAAAATAATAAATAAATAAATGTATAAGAGTAAGGATAGTAACATAAAGGCAATATCTAAAGGTCACAAGGACAATAAAGACTATTGAATTGAGGTTAAAATGAGAATACATTAAAATGAGTGATAGTTACTTAAATGCTAATGAGTAATTTCGACAAAATAATTGGTGAACATAAACAATGTAGATGCTAAGTTGTTGAAATAATGAGGACAAGTTGAAACGTTGGCTTTAACAATTAAAATAAAAACAATTTTATTTTGATCTGCTGAGTATCTATGACTGCCTACCCTAACTATCTACATCTCCTATATATCACAGTCAACTATACCTTATGAATAGAAATCAAATTAGTTTTCTGACGCTCATAAAAAAAAAAAAGTTATACTGAAAAAACAAAGACTGTTGTTTTTAGTTCCTATATAACTAGGAAATTTAGGGGATCGACTTAATATAAGAAGCGTCTTAAAAAATGTATTTGTAACTTAATCCATTTTTATTTTTAAGTAGCTTCTAGAAAGAGAGAAAGAAAGAAAGAAAGAAAAATGAACTTTATTCTGGGACAACTTGTCCCCTAAGAATAACATATGAGTAGAATACAGAGGACAATCGTCTGGCTATGATAATTAATTATAGTTGAAAACAACAATACATAATAATAAATATTGATTAATAATTAAATTATGAGCTACAAAATAAATGAGAAATATTGTAAAAGGATACATCTTATGTATGCTATTATAATTTATATAACATATATATTCATGTTTAACATTGACTCGGAATTAAAGAAGTAAAGAAATAGATGATGTTTAAAGGAAGAAAGAGAGGAGATTTTTCGAAGGATGCAGTTCGATGCGCAGGAGTGTACAGGTTGATAGGTTGGGTTGCACTATTTAAGAGGTGGATGGAGGAGCGCAGAGTAAGGAGGTCATGGAAATAGGTGGTCTTTTGGTTACCAAGGATTCAAATATGAGTGCACCTAGGAAGTATTGACGTCGGAAACTGGGGTAAAGCCACCTAATTTCAGAGTACCTGTGGGATATGTATATAGCTTCTACGTTTTCGAGATTCATTACAACGAAGTACTCGACAACTTAAGGTATCATCTCACGTTTTTCCTAATTTTGACTACGGACGCATAATATAAAGGTGACTGGTGATCTCGAAATTAGAAGAAAGAGTTTTGTCAGATTTATATTTCACCGGTATTCTTAAATTGGGTGACTTTTTTAATTTAAAATCTTCAAAATCAAATGTATACATTGTATACAGTTGTAAATGCCAATAAATAAATAAACAAACGTCGAGCAGTTTTAATGTTCCCGGTATTGCTGGCTATTGCATATATTGCTTGGATTTCGTTATAATTTTGTCCATGCAGTGGAAAGCTTCATTTTCAAAGTTCATTACCCTGCAAATGTTTCATATCGTTGCTAAAATTTAATTTATTCATCTCTTACATGTTATTTTCCACATGCTTATTGGCAAATTGAAAAGTTTCCTTTATGTTAACATTATGGGATTTAGATTATCGAACCGTCTTAAGAACTTGATCCGGGAACTAGAACAGTATCTTTTTTTTTTCGCTATCCCGTTAGGTTGAAAAATTATCTGAAAGATCCGGATAATTATGATGGAGACAAAAGGTGTGAACTGGGGCATGTAAAGAATACTCTCACAGTTAGCTGCCTTTTGTAGTGACACTAAACACTGCCGCGTCTAAGAAGCGTTCCACAATGAATATTTTGTTCCGTATTTTAAAGATAGGAATTTAAAGCACAAGTTTTTTTTTCTAATTAATTTAATTGTACTCTTTAAGTATGATTTTTGCTGTTCATTGCTAAAGTCACATAGAGTTAATGACTAGATATTGTCACCATTGATCAGCTGTCTTACATAGAATTTACGTGATTAACAATAAGAAAAACAAAAACAATAAAATTAATTTGTTATATTTATTGTTGCTCGGATGGAAAATTTGCCGAAAGACTCCTTATCAGAAATTTAATGTAGAATATTTTTTAACATTTGTAGCTTGGGCCTACCGATTTGGAGCTATATTGGGCTCAACATTGTTTATTTCAAATAATCATTGATTATTAATTTAATTAGAATTGATGAATTAATTGTCACTTCTATGGAATTATTTTATTATAAAAATAGTTCGAATACTAAACATTCACATTAAGTTCTGAGGAGATCTAACAGATACTAAAATATCTGTTATTTCCCCTCAGAACCGAAGATGAATGTTTAGTATTCGAACTAGTTTTCTAATAAAATAATTCCAATAGAAGTGGCAATTAATTCATCAATTCTGTTATAGCCTGTTATAACTAAACATTCATTGTCTATATACATATACGTTATATATACATAATATATCATAACCATTGAAAATTAACTACCTAAATAATTGACTCAAAAAAAAGAAATTTAACTGAATATTAAATGAATTTTTCAATTAAAGCTTACATAGAAGAGAAAAATAGTTCAATTCTTCTGATGGGCTTCAACAATACTATTATTACAGTAATTTTTATATATTTATATTTCTTAAGAGCATTCTAATGTATTAACAATATATAAGTATTAATATTGAGAAAAGTATGGGATCAATGTTCCGAGGAACACACAAACCCGGGGAACAATAAAATACTGCCAAGACAAGGGAGACCTTGGCTCAACATATCTGTGGTCGATGGAACCGCACTGCTCCTTCTACACCAGCCTCCGTCAGTCAAAATACCCGAACGATTCTCCACATCACGAAATATCATGAGCTGTTTTGACTTTCTTCTATGATCAATAAATATTTGTATGTTTTAATCCTACAATGAAATAAAAAATGGAAGTATTTTATCAAAATAAAACCATTTCTAAATCAACTAAGACGAAAATTGGTGAGATAATGGGCACTTAAATAATACATGACGTTAATTTGAATATATAATCTTTATTTCATATAAAAAGTAATAACCTATAAATATTATGAATATATTTATTTATGTTGTATTTATTATCGAACCATAGACCATATCTTAGCCTGCACTGGCTTCATAACCTGTTCTGAAGCAGAACAGGACTTGGGCTTTCAAATTTTATTGTAAATATTATAAATATTAACTTCTCAAAATAATAATAATATTTTTTATTTATTTTTTTTTTTCTACTGTGCATATGCGGTACTGCTGAGCCACTGAGACGGATCGTACTATACAATTTTTCAGAGGACTGAAGCTGACACACTACACACAATACTTGACTTACTTAAGGTGTGTGAATTCATCACAAGGAAGCAAATAAAATTCTTTGACAACCTCAAACAAACGACTAACTCTATATTTAAATCTTTAGCATTATGATTGATGAGTTATTTACATTTTTTTATTTGTAGGCTAGTTTCGAATGTTAAACATTAATAATCTTTAACATTGTACTGATCCTTCTATACCATCACGCGTGCCTCAAATATAACTTCAAAGCCAGCAGAAAAGCCACAGAATTGGCAAAACTATGCCAAAATACTTAAAATTGACTGAGATAACTTTGCATTATCTCAATCCTAAAGGTCTAGTGAGCCCCATCACTGGATATAGATGTCTTAAGAAATTTCTATACCAAATTGTAGCTTTATACATAACATCCTTAAAATGCAACATGTGCAGAAAAAGAGGTGGTTTCATATTTTGTTGTGCATCTCAAATCAATATAAGTGAAAAGGGGATTAGACAATGTATATATATTATTTATAGTATATATGATTAAACCAAAGATACATCTTTAAAAGACATTGCCGGTAAAACTGTAGAATAGTTGTATTTTAAACATAAATGTCGTTATGCTATATGTTAATATATGTAGGTTTACAACATAATAAAAATTATCTTCTCTAAGTCTAATTTTATGAAATTCAAATATTCGGTCCTGTAAATACAGAAAATTTTTAAAATAATATCTGGAAATTTATTTTTCACTAGGTTGAGCGGTCCCCCCTCTATTTAGCAAAGGTAAATTTGTCTTGTATAAATTGTTTCTCGCTAAATCGAAACCGGAGAAATTGAGCGTTTCCCACAATTTCATCCTCCAGTAGGATTGAAGGCTTAAAGATTTCAGTATTTGAACAGAGCTAAAGAGGGGAGGTATAAATCTGTATCCGGTGGAGATGTATGCACAGGGGCTTAGGGTGGAGTTGGCGGAAAACTAAGGTCTGGGGACTTGGAGCTGAATATTTTCCGGCGGATTGACTCTTGTGAAGTGCGTTTAGCACGAAACCAAGCGGGATGGCGAGGGAGGGGGGCGGCTTTTCCCCAAGATCCAATTAAGGACCGAACCCTCGGCCCACAGATGAACCTCTCTTTAAGGAGCCCGGTTAGTCAAATAAGAGAAACAAGTACCGTTCCGAAGAGTTGTTGAGCAAGTTCGGTTAGGAGAAACGGACTTATTTTTTAAGTAAAAAGAATCTGATCGTACCTATGTACGCCACAGACTTTATTTAAAAGTAACAAACTTCAAATATTATAAAAAATTGAATAAAATGTAACATTCCACTTTACCCTTTTTAAGAGGCCCGCAGAATACAAGACTAAAATGATAAGAAACTGCTCGTAGTTTCAACTTCTTCAATTTACAATACAAACGCTCCGATTAAACATATGATACTTATCATGCCGATTAAACATAAAATACTTATTTACATGGCATAAATCACCTTATGTCTAATCCTTACAATCCAGAATCCTTCGGAAAATTCTTAATACTACTTACTTTGTCACAAATAAAATTATCCATTAAGAACTAACCCAATAAATAACAGAAGACCTATTTATATGACAGTAATTAGACCCATTTGGACATAAGAAATTGAGCTTCGGGCTCCAATAAACCTTCTAATTCTACTCGTATCCAATCCTTACTATCCCAAATCCTTCGTACAATCCTCAATGGTCCTTATCATGCCACAAACAAACAAACCCATTATGATCTTAATGTTCCATAAGTTGCTGGTATAACCAAAACCCGATGCCTATCATTTCATAACAAACTCCACAACCATTCAAATCCACTGGTCTCTCAACATTCTTCAAATTCTATTTTCGACGACCGTTCGAGGCTTCTATAAACCGAAAACTCCTAATTTTTCTAGTATCCAATCCTTAATGCTCCATGTCATGTCACAATAATCTTGTGACACTTGTTCAAAATAATCTGAAAGTATATATCCAATCAAATCCTCTTGTCTTCAGACTTCCTTCTCACTCGATTCTCGGTAACCCTCCTAGATGTCTGAAAAGAATATGGCCTCTCGGATATAGGGATCTTCTCATATAGAACATTTATGGAAGTGCTAGCAGGGGTAGTATTACTTCGAAAGTTATTATGATGTTATTATTACGTTGTAAATTTCAATAAATATACATTAAACATTTGTATCACTTTCAGTCCAAAATAAAATCTCAACAAGTAATGGACCAGTTATGATTGCCAACAGGAGACACAGCAATGTCCGCTCTATACCTGGAAGTCACTCAGGTAGCCGGAAGGCCCCGAGCAACACCTCAGGTGCCATCGACCACACAGAACAAAAAATATTTTTAATTCCCTAATTGCTGCTTAAGACCCCCAATACGACAGGTTTACAATGGACCAGCAATCACAGAAATATCTAGCCCACTTAACATAATCCGACTGATTAGGAATCGGCCCGATCTCTAACTGATGGGTTTCATATGATCAATGGGAATATAAGAGGCATAAAGAGGATAAGCAAGGAGTGTATAATTAATCCATTATACTGAGGGATCAGGGACCTTGCCAGGTAGGAATGGCATTTTTTCCTTTTATTCTTGCTTCTTCAGGAGCGGGTGAGTTTTTCTACAGGAGCGGCCAGCTTTGAGCTCCATTAATAACATAATCCTGGCAGCTCCCTTAAGATAGCCATCTGGAGCATTAGCTGTAATTACTTAGCTCATGGTGACCTCTGCTCTGTTCGGGACCAGGGCCTTCTAAAAGTGAAGAGGCAAAGACCAACCAAGAGGAATACCTCGCTTATCTCGCAAGGAAAAGATGTGTTGTTGAGATTTCCTTGAAATTTCAGTCACACAAGATCTTAATACGGGAATAGAATTTCATGATAGTTAATATTACTGATTAGAAAAAAAATATTATTTTTTGCTTTGTACTGCCACATATTATTTCTTTTCTTAAGTAATATAATACCCGCGTCAAAATGAGCTAAACCGGCCATATGATTCCATTCATAGCTGAATCAATTTAATAATTATGCATATATTTGTGTATGCATCATTCTTAAGTAACTTCATATGAAGACTCATTCCATATCAAATCAACACAGGGTGTAAAAACTTGACCGCCTCAGAATTTGATGGAATTAAATACGAATGTTGTCCTCGTACTGATTAAGTAAAATGACATTTTTATCAAACGGTTTCTAAATTAGGGCAACGTAAAGAACCCCAAAATCCACGAAAATATATATGTCGAAATCGCCATAGATTTCCTCATTATTGAGTTAGAAAGGTGGGAGTGGTGTCATTTTAGTCATGGTAAAAATTTAATCTAACTACTCATTTAAATGCTCTTTCTTTTGATGTACAACCTAACATACATTGTTTTGAAAAGATTTTTTAGACTCAAATCGAAATTCGAATTTGAAATTTTTCAAAAAGTGCTATAAACAGTTCATACTTTTAAAAGTGATTCTCAAAATTTCAAAAGGCTAATGGGTCATAGTTTAATAATTTGAATTTCCTAATTTTGAAATCGTTTGAGATATTCAAGAAAAAAAAAACTGGCATATTCTTTGATCTCAAGAGAAGGCTTCGAACCAAATTTCATCAAATTCTGATGTGGTCAAGGCAATTTTTTTATTTATTTTATTGTTTTCATTTTATACGGAATGACTCTAAAGCAACGAAATAGTTCTTCTGTTAAGATTACAATCCCAACGTCCCTAACACCCCTTTCTTACAATGAGTTAATACATATGGCTATAATTAAGGAAGTTTAAAATTATGGAGTTCCACTAACACAAAAATCTTTACAAACCTTAGAAAAATACTTTATGTTTTGTAATAAATTATTCAGAACGGCTTTAATGTCCAATATTTTGCTTATTAGGACAGGAACTAGAGACCTTTTCGGTAAAGTCTATAGCAGGTTCCACTACTTCATAAAGGCTCCTAGTGCTCTAGGGGTTTGAAAATAAGATGGCCTCCAGAAGGGTGATTTATGGATTTATGGATAGAAACAAGTTATGATAATAGGAACATGATAGGTATTAAGGCATATTATTTTCTCATAAAAATAAATGAGTTAAACTGTATTCATAGAATACTAATTTTGAGTAGGTTTAAGAATTAGCTGAAGTTTTCATTCAAAATATTTATCTACGTTTGTCAGCAATCGGTTACAACACGGAAACACGCCATAAATAAACTCTTCTGTCCAAGATATCAGAACTTGGCACCCAAGAATTACATGACCCCAAAAGCTAATTTTAGCCCACTTTTTAAAAGAATGAAAATATGATTGATTGCGCTAATTAATAATAGGAAGATTAACAAAAGCAAACAAAGGCAGAAGAGATAAATCAGAACTTATAATTTCCTCTCGGTAGATTCCACGGCAGTAACGTCCCGGAACAGAAGAATTACCTGCATCATTCATCCCGTATCCGCGCCCGGTGACAAACGACAACAGAAATCGTCTCCCGGCCAATTGATGCTCGGTTTTTTTTTTTCATTTTTAAACTAGGGGAGGGAGGGGGGGGTGTTAAATGAAGCGTGGGACTCCCTGAGCAGCCAGGAACAAAAAACATTCAGTGACAATTTGTTTTATTTTTAACATCGGACAATTTATGCCGCTCGGCGGTCTATTCCCGTTGTACGGGGCGATTTTTCTAAACTCCTCAACGAGACGTTTTGAGAAATCGTCCCGGTACAAATTCGGGCTCACCCACTCACCGGAGATTTACCGCCGCTAATAAATATCGATCCGAGGGACGCGGTGTATTTATAAGACTGTGTAAGTTTTTTTTACCGAGGTACGTGGTCATTCGAATTGATATATGCGAGAACAAAACTAGCCTAGTGTGGAGGTACGTTAGTTCGAAAGAAAGTTCTCTATTATCCAGTTGCTAAGAGGTTATCTTTACAAATACACTACTTTAGTATTACAAAGTACCTTCTGAACATTTTACAATAATATGACGATTCTACAAATATAAAAAGAGAGAACTTCCATGTGTTTTAAAATACGTATATAAATTTAAACGCCTCCATCGTTAATAAAAAAAAAATTTACAAAACACAATATACAACAAGTAAATTTGATCATAATGATAACAATGACCTGTAAATAACCTGTGAAGAACAACTCACAAGTAACACTCATAAAAGATTTATATTAGAAGGCCCCTAGGCAATCTTCTTTCAGACGCCTCTGAGGATTAGCAAGAATGGAGTTTGAGGAAAGTTGGGAGGCAAGTGTATTTGAATGGTTATTGAGCTTACTAAGAAAGGGAAAGTATCTGGGTTGGGCTAAATCTGCAACAAACGGAACATTAAGGTCTTTATGAATGTTTGTGGCAAAATAAGGAACATTGAAGATTTTTCGTAGAATTTTGGATTGCAAGGATTGGATATGGGATGATTTAGATGGTTTAGTAGACCCCCAAAATGTAGTAAATGTGCCTTTTGTAGTAATCGGAAGCTTTGAACGTTTGTCCAGTAAATTTTGAAGAAGATGAAAACGAAAAAAAACTTATAGTTTACTTTGTAAGTTCCTTCACTTAGATAGGAACGGATCATTAGAAAGCTATATATTACTTAAGCATAACTACTGTTTATTTCCTATTTTAACTACATGTTTCCGAGACATGCTCCATCTCCAGGCTTCTAAAATTATTCAAAATACATTATTTTACAAAATTAAACTAATATTTTTTTAGAATTATATAACACCTCATTACCTCCTAATAAGTGATTACCATCACATAGTCAATTCTCACATGTTTCTAGCCACACTACTTATGCAACTGAAATAAATAAAGTGTTTTTATATAAACACTGTATTTAACAGTCCTAATAGATAATAATAAGACCAACAATAACACAAGTTGAACATTGCTTAGTAATATAGCTAGAAACATGTGAGAATTTACAACGTGAAAGTAATCTCTTATTAGGAGGTAATGACGTATTATATAATTGTAAAATATATTGTAAATAAATATTAGTACAATGTTGTAAATTAATGTATTTTGAACAATTTTAGAAGCCTGAAGATTGAGCATGTCTCCGAAACATGTAGTTGAAATAGAAAATAAATAGGAGTTAATAAATATAGAATATAATTACATCTCCTTCAGCATAAATGGTTATATATTAGAAAGTATGTTGAAAGAAGGAATTCACGGAGCTTGTTAAGTAGTCCATCTCCTTCAGCATAAATGGTTATATATTAGAAAGTATGTTGAAAGAAGGAATTCACGGAGCTTGTTAAGTAGTCCTGGGTGCCAAACTTGGTCATAAGCTAAAAAAAAAAAAAAAAATAAATAACTTTTAATGACTTTATTAACTGGCATTAACTAACCCTTTGATAAGATTTAATGTAAAAAATAAAATAGAAAAATAGGAACAGGGAACATAGCTTCGTGTGATGTATAACTAGTAGAATTGATGAATATTATGGATAACAATGTAAAGAAAATTCAAAGTGTTGAAACACATAACTCCTTTTATTTAACGATCCCCATTCCTTTTTTTAACGACAGTCAATGTTTGTCAAATTGCCTCCTATATAACGGTACCTTGCTTGTCCCATTAAAATTAATTCACTCCATATTAATTGCAACTTGTTAATTACCGATGTTTTACATCGCCCGAGCATGAAGCAGCTAATTTCCTTCACCTGCTCCCGTCATGAATTATCCCGAGGCTCCTGTGGTAGGGCGGCTTTGATCCAGAGATAGCCGGTCCATGACATCTGTCATGATGATGATGATGATGTGTGGGACCACACGCGGCAGTTCTGGCTCGGATCCATGCCGCACTCCTTTCGTCGCAGGAACTCGGTGCGACATCCCAGTAGCCGGACCACCCACGCTAGCGACCTAATTGCGTTTTGCTTTGTATCACTTCATGTCGAGAAGGAACGTAATGTAGCAGTCTGGAAGAACTCCAAACTTTCTGATAGGGGTTCATCGGACTATTTCCTGCGAAATATACATTATTAAGCTATGTGGCGGAGCTCCATTGTTCTCAACGGAACATTAACTCTAGAGGCAATGTGACAAGGAAATAGAAAGAATTATAGAGAAGAATAAAATCATGCTTACAACGACACATAAAAGATAAATTACATTTCAAGACTACCTAATCATTATTTAACTTAAGATTCCCTCATGGCGATCATTTAACTAGATTTCGAAAACCTCTACATCCCTTCAAATATAACCACTTTCTTAACCAACGCATAATTTACTAAACAAAAATTCAGAAAATTCTTATACATGAAATCGGTAATATATCCACAAAAAAAAACAAAAAAAAAAACGTATCCTCCTAACATAACTCAGGTAACACATGTCTTGTTTGATATGTATAAATACTAGTTATTATATACAAATTGATAATTTGGGTTTTTCTTTATTTTTCCTACAACTGATTAAAGATAATAAAACCAATACAGATAAAATGATCAAGTTTCTAAAACAATATTCATCAAAAAAATATAATAAACCAAAAACTATAACCTAAACGCTATGCGAATGTCTGACATAGATTTTGAGAGTCCGTAAATAACTTACCAACCTACCTGAACATATATACTAAAAAATACTAAGAAACTTAAACCTTATCGTAAACTTTAAAGTTCGATAACTAAAAAAACACAAAAAAAACAAACAAGCAAAAGCGAGAAACCTCGTGAGAGACAACACAAATTAAAACTTCAAAGGATATAAATTTATAATCTCCAAAAAGGGTAACTTCAACTTATCAATTGAAATAAAATAAGGGCAGAAAATATTTATTTCATTGTTTTTTTATTTGAAAATTATACAATTTAAAAAACATAATAATCGAACATTTAATAGTTTAGCTGAGTATTTTTAATACTTTACTTTGTTAACTGAGAATAGTTTTAATTCAATTATGAATCATACATTTAATAGTTTAGCTGATTATTTTAAATACTTCACTTTGTTAATTGAGAATTGTTCTATTTCAATTATGAATTTATTTACTTAGGTCAATCACTCAAAACGAAATGAAATATGTTGGATAGAAAAAAAAATTGATACACGAATGAATATGGGGTTACAACACAAATTAAAACTTCAAACGATATAAATAAAGTTGACTTTAACTTATCAGTTGGAAAAAAAATAGGAGCAGAAAAAATTTATTTCATTGTTTTTTTATTTATTAAATTATACATTTAAAAAAACATGATAATGATACATTTAATAGTTTAGCTGATTATTTTTAATAATTCACTTTGTTAATTAAAGAATAGTTTTAATTCAATTATGAATTTATTTACATAGGTCAATCACTCCAAACGAAATGAAATATATTGAATAGAAAAAAAAAATTGATGCACGAATGAATATGCGGTTAAATAATTAATTAAATTAATAATTAATTAATAATAATTGTATATGCTAATTCACAAATAAATATACTCATGAGAGGTTATAATTCATAGTTATCTGAAGCTAAATTCTGAAACCCTGACGCCGGCTACTAATAGGAAAAGACTAGCTTAACTATTGCTTCACCAGCAATTAAAAACAAACTACACCCGCAATTAATATCATAATTAATGAATGGCAAGAGATATATAATTCTGAGGATAATAAGATGCCGTAAAAACAGTTCAGAAATTGACCAATTAGTAACCGACTAATTGTGTTCGCTAATGGTTTTTCTGCAATAAACAGACAATAAAAAAATTGTACACCTGAGACAATTAATTCAATAAAAAATATAATCAGTCTACGTTTTATGGGCTTTTGAAATTTAAATTGGAATATAAATACTTTGTTTAAGTACTTCCTGATTAATATATAATACTTTCTTTTAATATATAAAAATATTAAAAAAAAAAAAAAGAAAGAAAAACGTCGTAATTTAAGAATAAAGACCTATTAGCTGAGCTTTAGATAGCAAATTACAGAACGTGAATCACATGATAAAATTTAAAATATTACAATATTCAAATAATGCTTAATTAAGCAATGAATAGTACTTGTCAAAAGATATCAAACATTGCAAGCGATAAACGTCGTCACTAGAGATCAAAGGGAATGTCCTAAGCACACGTCAGTCCATTCATGTTTGATGCAGATCTTAAGTCACCGCTCAAGTACAAGTAATTGCTTCGGTGTACGCAATGATACACCAGATAACAATTATATTACGACTGTAAACATTCCCATGAATAAACAAATTATTTCAATCATTTATTTAATTTGAGTTATAAAATAAAAGTCATAATTTAAGGCGCACCAGTCAATCATAGGGGGAAAAAAAATACATGAATCAAGCATAGGTGAAGATTATTGTATAAAATACGGACAAATTAAGTCATTATGAGATGTTGAATTTATAATAGAAATCAGATGCTTTGAAAATCTTAGGATATTTTACTCCTCATAAAGAAAGTTTTTCACATCGCAATTTTACATTTCATAATAAAAATTCAATATATGTATATATATGTATATATATATATATATATATATATATATATATATATATATATATATATATATACACACACACACCCACACACCCACACCCATACTTACAGGATTGAAGCGTATCAGATACGTAAAAACAGCTGAGTCAACAAGAGGCGACAACAGGGCAGCGATCAGTGGAGTATCGTCTCTCCCAGCGGCGGGGCAATTTCCTCTTAGCACTTCGCCGGGAAATCCACTACACCACACGTAGAGACATCACACTTCCAATCTAATCAACCACCTAATTTCACTCAGTAGGAGGAATGATATTCAGAAACTTTTATGTCCTGAAATATTCAACATCTGATGTAGAATAGAACATAACAGAATTCTAAATAAACTAATAAAAAAAAAAAAAAAAAATTGTAATAATGCTGTGTATGTAGCAACCAAATAAAGTTGGACAGCAATATGTTTTTCGAATTTATAAAGTATATGTCTGTCTCTAATGAAAATAATATTAGTGACTTCATATGTTTTTATATTACTAATACCTCGTCATAAAATCTAGAATTCTTTTTAAAAATATTCTTTATTTATTAAAATTTACAATTGTATAAAGAACTGCATCAAATAAATCTGAGAGGCTTTGTATATGTCAATGACTTAGAAAGTCCGGAGGCCATCTTTTTTTCAGACTCCTTGGATGATAATCAAGAATGAAATGAGAAGCAAGTAATTTGAAAGACAAGAGAATTTAACTGGTTGAAAAGTTATGATGAAACCATAGGTAACTTGGTTATGACCAAATCTGGAACATAGGAGCATTAAAGATTTTTTTTTAATGATTTTAGATTGTAAGTAATGAAAACGAAATATTATGGATTGTTTGGTACTCAAAGCTTAATTAACTAAACTCTAAATTATATTTCATAATTCTTTCAAGTACTATTATCATATTGAAAGTGTTTCATAAGCTCTCTTGAAATGATGTTTATATGTGTAGTAACAAAGAGGGCCTCTTTAGCGTTTAAAAATACTCATTCATTAGAGGTAAAAGATACTCTGAAAAGTGGATGTATGTTATGAAGAATCCCACTCAACGAAGTGCACAATCAGCATGTTATCTCAAAAGCGCTTCAGAAGAGAAGAAAAAACCTAGAGATGTCAGCATCAATATATCTTAAACTGCTTCGAAAGATGAAAGGCCTAGCCTATTAAGTGCTCACAAGTGTCAGGTTCAAGAGGTCCCTCTTCAGGAATATTTGGAATTGACGGCGCAGATGCGGTTACTCGAAATAGCTCGGTCGATGAAGAGTAACAATCCGAAGAGAGGGGGATTTAAATAAATGAACTATTCCCAAGAGACTAGCAGCGCAAGACGGGGCAACGTATGCGCAACACGCGCATCATAAACACCACCTCCACCCTCAGCAAGGATTCCGGGCACGCTAAGTTGCAGGAATTGAATGTTGAGCTTTTGGCCAGTTTTACTCCGGCCTTAATAATGCAGGTGGTGCAGCGCAAGGATGCAAATATCGGGAGTATGTTCTGCATCCAGATCGTTCATTTCCTCCATGTTTTACAACTGCGCTCTCACAAAGAGGGCCCAGTTTGCATTGCTAATATGGAAGATGTGATAGTAATCTCGGTAATGAAATAAGGATATAGATCCGTTCAGCTGTATGAAGAAAATAATAAAAAAATTCGCAGCTTTGAGAGAAGAAATATACGTTTGTACATTAGATATTTGACTCAGTCAAATAAAAGTTATACAAATTATTGATGTGATGTAATAACTAAGTACTTATTGAGAGGACGAAAATTAAGGACAGTTGTAAAATATTTCAAACCGCATATCCTACACATTCCTGTTATTAATGTATAGTATAAAATATATTTGACGTTTGCTACGTTAAAAATAGATTAATGCACCTCTAGTTTATGATAGAAACAGTTAATATTAATTGTTTACGTAAATTTACTATTTGCATAGATTAGTCTTTAGAATGTGATTTCAATAACAATAAATTTATTTTACAGTTTCTGAGCATGGCGTACGTATAATTACTATAACGTTACATATAAAACCTATGTCAGAACCGCATTAAATAAGAAATGTTTGGAATTCCACTAAAGATGCTCTTAAGCTAAAAGCAAGTGGTCCCAAAATTATTATAAGACCATTATGGTAAATGCCACATAATCTCCTATCTTCTAAAATTACCCCAATGCTACAGTTATCGGGATCGTAAAATAAATGGAGAAAGATCAAAATATTTAAATAGAACAACCCAATTAGCAGTCAAAATAATCCGGCGAAGTGGAGAATTCCTCGGCAGAAATTTACAACTTCCAAACAATCCTACATTTGCCAACAGCTCTAGCGGCCATTAGTGGAAACTTTATCGTGAATGCTTTCCGAAAAGATGGACGAATTATTTCCCCAGCCTCGGCGGTCGACTCAAAAGGGGAGAACGATTGACGATTAAAGGACTAAAAGCCGTAGGAGAGGGAAACAGAAAGACAGGGACTGAAAGGGCTTTTATTTCATCTGCTTGGGCGCTTTGTGGAGGAAGAGTAGCCGGACTTAGTCGAAGTGGGAACATTAGGGGGACGGACTTAAAGCGGCGAATACTAGATCAGTAAAGGAAAATTGCTGCCTTGGCTTACGGAAAGGCTTTTAAGCGGTATCGGAAATTTTACCATTTTATAAGAAATCGACGCCCTTATAAGAAGCTTAACATAAAAAATAATTAGAACCAATATCCATACTTTTATATTCAATAGAAGTTATTATTTTATTTTTCTGTTTTTAACGTTACGAAGTAAATAAACATTTCAAATAAATAAAATCCAGAATGGAGTAGATAAAACTCAATTTTTATTACACATTTCTCACTTTATTTTAACATCCTTCTAGGATCTGATGAACAGATTTTAAGGATTTTTAGGCAACGATTAAATGTGTACATTAATGTGTAAAGAACAACTAACTTGGAAATGATAAATGTAAATAATTGAAGATGGGATCTTTATCCAGTAAGATATAAAACGAAGTACTATAGAATCTTACACATCGCACGGTGAAGACCATCTTGTAAGGAAAGCACAAGTTTATGCATCAATGGTAAAAGATCTGAATAAAAACATATCTCTAGTTTGGATTCTATCACACGTGGGGATTAAAGGTAACGAAGCAGCATTGTCATCGATTGATATTACAAGGATCTACACCTCATCCGACATTTGCCACTTTTTAAAATATCGAGTAAAACTAGCCTGGGCTGAGCTTTGGGAAAACACAGAGGAACAAAATAAGCTGAAAACTGTAAAAAAAAGGATTAAAAATATGGAAAAGTTCCAACCGTAGTAACAAAACGGAAGAGGTAGTTATAACCAGACTTAAAATAGGCGACACCCGACTTACCCATGGTTATCTTATAACAAAGGACAGTCCACCGAAGTGCACAACATGTAATAACACACAACTAACAATTAGACACATACTGGAGGACTGCCCGCTATGGGATAGTTATTTTCAGGAAGCGCGATTACAAAGATACCTCCCAAATATTCTTGGCGACAATAATAAAAATATAGACAAAATCGTCCAATTTCTCAAGAAATATAATCTTTTTAACAAAATATAAAAAAAGAAACGAAAAAAAAAAGTCCAAAATATAAAGACATAATATAGATTGAACGACGGACACTAAAGACCCTTGATGTTGAGTGTCCATAAGTAATTATACCTAACCTAACCTAACCTCTTACACATCGTAAGAAATAAAAATTCTTATGCTCAAATTAATTATTATAATATGTATAAATGTTATTTTGTTAGTTTTATTATTATAACATGTAAAAATGTTCTTCTGTTTGTATTTATTGTTTATTTATTATTTTGCATTTTTTTTTTTTTTTTTTATGAAATAGTAAAATGCAAATATATAAAGCAATATTTATTATTAAAAAAAAAAAAAAAAAAAAAAAAAAAAAAAAAAAAAAAAAAAAAAAAAAAAAAAAAAAAAAAAAAAAAAGTTTCATCTCACAAAATCAGACCTACTGAATAAGGAATATTTCAGGAATTCAAGGATTTCATTGAAAAACGTGTTTTTATAGTCAGTGTATTATAATTTTAAAAAGTTTTATATTGACATTTTAAAAAAATGAAGGAAATAGAAACGTACTTTATATACACCAATAGTCTAATTAAATTTTTTACCCAGCTATTTATGCTTGGAAGAATTGGCAGTACTGAGACTGTATTATAGTGGTTTAAATAGTTCATCAAAAGTGTCGTCATTGTTAAGGACGTATAGAGCTATAACCGTTTAATAAAAAACCCCTATCTCTGCCAATTTTTGAGAAATTACTGAAAATTTAAAATCGTATAGCTTAGACCCCGTTTAAGCTACAGATCTTATTTTTTGCTCAAATTGTATTAAGTCTTGTCAAATTTTGAATATAAGGAGCTTCTCTTTGGAACAAACCGTGCAGCAGATATTTTGGGGAAACGTAAAAAATGTTTGAAATATTTGAAAGTACCAATTAGTGAGAGCTTGCACTTCAAGATCCGACAACTAACTTTTCGTATTCAAGCACAATAATACAAAAAAAATCAAAACTATCCCACCTTATTTTGGATTTCGAAAAATATTGACCTTCACCTTTCAGACACCGTGGCAGGGTCGGATTATCTGGAAAACGGATAAATGAAAGAAAAAAACTGGAAAAAAGGGTTTCTTACAGATTGAGCTCTTGAACTAATTTATTTAAATTTAAAAAAATAATGTATTCTACGCAAAACAAAACAATGTACGAAATAATTTTGTTTCTAATGTTTTCGATAATATTGTTAATCTAGTCAAGTATTTCGGTTTTTAAAATACTTTTAAGGTTTTAACATATTAATTTCATTTTTATTTATTTTTTTTTTAGCCTGAAAAAAATAATTTTTAGGAATTCAGTTTATTATCAGAGTCAAAAAGATTTATTAAGACGATATTTTTTGTAATTCTTAAAACCTAAAAAGTGTGTCTGTGAAATATAGATGTAAAACAGTTACAAACTGTTGATTCTGTCTACATTATAAATTAAATTAATAACAATTTGTTTTTGTGAACACAATTAATTTATTGACAAATATTATACTCAAGAACAATAAGCAATATTAAACACATGATTAGCGTTATTTAGATTGTTTTATAGCAATATATATAACGAAGGATCAGATACCCACTTTGGAGGAGCAGGTTGAGTCATAGAAGGGCCCCCAAACCTGGGATCGATTGCTGGCTAGTGTCTGTTCTAGCGGCTTTTCTTCACTGGTCCGCTAATACCTTCTTAAAATTGTCATTGTACATTAAATTATTTAATGTAATTTATACAAATTAAATACAATATATATGAAATAATCTTTTAATATTCAGGTAATTGGTAAATATTACAACAAAAATAATCACTTATTATGATTTTAACTAGAAAGAAAAGGATAAAAGAAATTTTAAATCATAATCTACAAAAAAAAACTGATAAAAAGGGAATAACTAAGAAGTATTTTTTTTTCTTTTTTTTTTTTACTTTTTCATTACTGGAAGTGAATGAAGGGGGTAGTATAAAACGAGTAAGGGCAGGGAAAACATTCCTCAAACTTTTCCTATAGGCCCGAAATTTATAACAGAGGCTTATATAAAAGTTGAAGAGAAATATTGTTTAAGATGAGATAATAAAAAAGTTCCCTGCTTGATGAACGAGAGATCTCTCTGAAATTCGGAGGAGAGGCCATCACGGTCAGTGTACAGAAGGAAATTTTATAATAATAAGATCAGACTAAAAAAAAAAAAAATATATAAAAATAAAATAACTTTATTCAAACTTCTTATAGAGAACTCATATTATCTTTAATATAAAAGGCCAATTTTCGATTATTTGCCAAAACGCGGGCCGACAGACGATTCAAAAAGCGTTCTGGCGACTTCAATGTTCCAAGAAGCCAATTATTTCTGAAGAGTGAGATGCTTGACATTTTAAACCAAGTCTCCTTTTTATAACCTCCTCCATTTTCCTTTTTTGTCACCTGTATGAATTGCTGGGACTGGTTTGATTCTCGGGGCCTTCGGCAAAAAGGAAATGGAACTGACATATTTAAGAACTGTTTTATAAATCGCTATGTTCTCTTTTTTCCCTTCAGTTTCAACTCGGAGTATGACATCTTCAGTTCTTGCTAAATTACGTGGGCAAAAGCGGAGCCCCCCTATCCTACAAGACGTGCCACAGAAAAAACGACTCCGTCTTATTCAATTCAGTAATTTATGATTCCGCTTCGGTATTATCCTATTAAAATTCTGCACCGGTCTTATATATATAAGATTTATAAATTTTAAAAAGAAAAAAAAGCCAAGCATTAAAACAAACAGTAAAATTTGTTTAAAGTATAGTAAATCAAAGTGGGTTTGATAATAAAATTTCGAATTGATGTTAGCTTATTTCCACGCATTTCAGACAAAAAATTATTCTGGAACTATCACTCCTAGAACTCATAGCATGAATATAACAGAACCTCTATTTTAGAGATCATTTAATGCTTCTTTGATCGTGTTGCAACTCAAACATATAAGATTAATAATTAATCATTAATAAATTATAATTTGTCATATTATTTTATTATTATTCGTATCAAATAAATTGTTGATTAATAACGTTATTATAGGTTTATGTGTTAATATATTGATTTCCATTCCCTACTGTCGTTCAGAAGATGAGACGAATCCGAATAACCGTTCGGTTATTTTAAGAACCATTATAACGGTCAATGAATGTGCGTCATCTTAAAAGATGATGTTCCTCAGAACAAAGTGTCGGTTTTACAAATATATTTATAACAGATAGGGTAAACCAGAAAGTCATTGACACCCTTAAGAAAGCATTCGGAAATTTTCATACTAAAATTATAGAGCAGTCCATCCAATAAAGTTGAAATTTATAGTTATTTTCCCTTAATTACTATACTTTAAGCTAAACAAGAAGGCTCACACCAAACATTATTCCTGGAATGTATTTTACAAGATAGTGACAAGATCAATGCAAAATCAGTTATTGAAATCCTATGGCTATCTTTTAAAATACGGATAGATTTAAAAATATGTTTACATATTTCAGCTGTTTAAAATAAGGATTAAAAAGCAAATTAATTTTTTTTTTTTTTTGGTTAAATATGTTTTTGTTAATTTTATTATTAACTGTTAATTAGTTAACCAGTATTAAAAATTTCATTTTACCAACGGGGTGTTAATCGCCTAGTTTACCACCCAATGGTATGGAAATCCATTTTAAGTTTTTCCCATTAATCAAAATGGATAGGTTAATTGAATTTTATTATACATGAGATTTAGTGGGCTGTGGTTTATAATCGGTTTACGAGGCCACTTTAAATTTATTGTTGTGACTACTAATTAATTAAATGGCATTATTACACTGCTAAATCATACAGGAGCGATAAAATCCTATAAACGATGCCCCTTCCAAAGGGAATTTTACGACATACCGTGAACAACCTACCGTGAGCGCCTCGGAATTATCGGCGGTAGATAGCCCTAGATCTCATAGAAGGGAATAAATTTTCCTTTAGAGTTTCTTAAAGGCTACAAGAGTCCCGCTCTTGCTCATAATGAATACACGCTTAATGGCTGGCACCTTCTGGCAATTTCTTCGAACAACTATTGGTTTGTTCGGAAATCATAGGAGGTTTATACTTTCAAAATCTAAATGTAAAACCAATGATTAGGTAACATTTTTATTGATCAAAATTTGCTTTTCACTACAATTCTGCTTTTCTAAATAGACTTTGCAATCCTTGTTATTAACCATTTATGATTTCTATCTACTTTTGATGAATTATTTTTTTATCGTTTCAAAAATGGTCTAAGTCTTTAAAAAACGTTTAGTTGGTAAGTTTAAAGTTTAAGATAAAAGGGCGGTTGAGGCAGAGGCTTCTTTTTCAGGCTTTTTTTTTTTTTTATTTCAACTATTTAATATATTTACAACTGTATATATTATATACGAGTAAATTTGTGGAACATTATTACAATGACATGTAAAGATGTACTAGTAGTACTTCTATAAATGTTTTTAATTAGAAGATTTCTTGACCATCTTGTTTTCAGACGACTCATAAGATTACGGGAATCGAGTGTGAGGGAAGTTGGGAGACTAGTGGATTCAAGTGGGTATGGATTTACTCTGAAAGGATGGGTATCTGGTTTGGTCCAAATCAGCAACGTGTGGAACAGTAAGCATTTTACGATGGACTTTGGATTGTAAGGAATGGGGACAAAAAGAATTGGGAGGTTTAGTGGAGCCCCAAAGCTCAACGCCGTATGTCCAAACAGGCCTTATTATTTTTTTTTAAACACAATTTATCCAAAATCAACAAACAATTTTTGTTTTCTTGACATATCTCAGAGTAGGAATGGACAAATTTTTACTTTAAAAATCCTATCTTGCACAAAATGTTAATCTAAACTACATCTACAACTTTTAATATATATAACATTTTTTGATTGGATTAGCCATTTCTGCGTTGGAGACTCTTAAGTAGAAGTTGGAATCCTTCGATGTTTGACAATCGATTATGGCTAAACACTTAAATCAAATTCAGCTTAAGGGATGTATTTAGACGCACACTTTAATAAACTTTAGTTTTTTTAATGTTACATTTTTCGATTGAAAGCATTTTTCTGTTGTTTTTTTTTCAAAAACTAAAAAAAAATCAAAAGATTCGATTTCTTTTTGTCCCCCAAAAGTTCAAATTTAGTTTCATTTTTTATATTTTATTCTCAGTTCCTAGCTGGACCGTATAAAAACACAAAACCTACTAATCCACCTTCATAATGTTTACTTTTTTTTTTATTTTCAATTTATATGGTAAAATGTAATTAAATAGTTGGGAAAGAATTGAAATAAGTCTTAATTTTATGATCGAAAAAAAAGAGACAAATAAAGGAATAAAAACTCCCCGCAATAAATTTGTATCCTTTTAAATAACCATCGGTTGAGGTCGTTGGATTTACAACAAGCCCGCATCTGATAAAATGAAGGATCTGTGAGCCAGTTATTATAGGTTCGTAGGGAGCGGTAATATTTCAGCGTGGCGGTTACCAATGGGAACGGAAACGTTTCCACGCTTTTCCAACGACTGTTTACAGTGTCTTTGACAAATGAAAATAGTAGAGGAATCGCCGGGTGAGTTACTGAGGGTCATCAATAGTAGCGGCAGGAGCAATAGCTGGAGAGGTAAGATAGTGTCTGTGGGTAGAGGTTTCATTCGAATGATCTATGCCATTGTGAGTACTATTCCTAAGATGAATTGCAATAGAGAAAATATTTTGTAACATCTTATATAAAAAATACAATAAATCCATAATTTAGAAAAATCTACCTATATTGGGCCATTAACATTTTATTTAACACGACAAAAATGATACACTAGGATCTCCTGGAATCCGGCTTAACCGCTCATCGGATCGGTTTTTGTTTTTTTTGGCCTGGGTGTAAATATACATATTTTTATTTCTGTACCATAACTTTATTTTATTCCAGAGATATAAGTATGAATTGTAAGCGATAAATATGTACTCTGTACAACTATTAATTACTATTTTCCCACCCTGCAATGGGTGTGTAGCATATATTTCTACTTGTCCCATATATCGACATAATGCGTGTAATCATAAACCTACCTGCAATAGTTATATAAATAGTGCCCTACAATTTAAAGTATATTTCAATGTCTATATCAAAATAAAAAATTATTGAGTAAACAATAATATTATAAAGTCATATAAGAACTTCACATGAAAATGAGAAACTCAACTCTAGTAAAAAATAGATATATTATTACTTTTTAATAATAAAATAAACATAATAACAAACAAGATAAATAAGTTCTTCAAACATGATATTATTTATTTATTTATTTATTTTTTAACTAAAAAACGGAAAACATATAAAACTGAAAACTTCCATATTTCATTAATAAAATGAAAGCACAATATTAGACCAATTATATCATCATTTTAATCTTAAAAAATTGTCTTAACAGAGTTTATTGAAAATAATCACACTGGTATTCTCACTGGTCATCTTATCATGTGAATGAAACATATATAGTATATATATAGTATCATTTTAATCTTAAAAAATTGTCTTAACAGAGTTTATTGAAAATAATCAGGTATTGTTACAAAGAAAACTGCAGGGCAAAAATGTTTTTGTCTCATGTATTTTACTTTTTACAAAATCAAAACCCTGAAGATAAGACTTGCACCAGCTGAAGAAAATATTAAATTGTTTTTTAAAATACGAAGTTTACTACCTTCATTGAAATACTAAAAACTAGAAGAATTGCTATTATGAATTTTTTCACCAGGAAATATCTTACTAATAAAAACTTACCACAATAGTTCATTAATTTAGTTGTTCAAAAATGTTGATTTCAGCTTACCTAAAACAGAAAAAGAAAATTAATTAAAAATTAATTCACTTAATGTTATATAATAGTAACGTAAATAAATGTCAATAATTGAAATAATATTAAATTTCTTGGATTTTTTTTTTAATTATTTTTTTAAATTTACAACTGTATATACAATATAAAATATAATACATCAAGTAAATGTGATGAAATAGATAAAAATAACACTTTACTTATTTTTAAAGAAAACTACCCATTGGTAGCACTTATAAAGGTTCTATATAATGAAGCACTATATAAGAAGGTCCCGAGGCCATCTTCTTTTCAGACGCCACAGAGGATTGTCAGGAATGGAGTGGGAAGCAAGTTGAGAAACTAACGGATTTGAGTGGTTGTGGAGTTTGCTATGAAAGGATTGATATCTGGTTTGAGCTAAGTCAGAAACGTAAGGTATATCAAGATCTTTGTAGATAAGTTTGTTTGTTACGAAGTAAGGAGCATTTAGGATTTTTCTAAGAATTTTGGTTAGTAAGTATTGGATACGAGATGAACTGGATGGTTTAGTGGAGCCCCAAAGCTCAACTCCGTATGGCCAAATTGGTCTAATTATTGTTATGTAAATGAGTCTTTTGTAATTAATTGGAAGGTTGGAACGTTTGTCAAGCAAATGTTGAAGTAGTCGATAATGACGGGCAGTTTCTTGTCCTTTTAGTCTTGTATGAGGATTCCAAGTAAGACGTTTGTCTAGATGGAGTCCTAGGTAGCGGATCTATTCAACAGGGAGTATATTTTAACAATGAGGTTTTCAATTAGCAGAATTGAAGATTGTCAAAAGCACGAATAAAAAGCTGTGGTGATTAAGAACGGTTATTGCTTGAGAATTTTTTTTTTTTTTTTTTTTTATTTTATTTTAAACTATTTATTGACATTTACAACTCCATACATGAATATGATAAGTAAATTTGAAGAAATTATTACAATGGCTTGTCAATAACATGTTATGAACTACTCACTAGTAGTACTTCAATATAAGTTCTACATTAGAAGGTCTCTCGGCCATCTTCTTTTCAGAGGCCTCGGATAAGTCAATTGGTGACATAATAAGGACCATTGAGGTTTTTACGAAGGATTTAGGATTGCAAGGATTACTGGAGACCCAAAGGAGAAGAACATTAAAATCAGAAACAGCTATATATTCAAGTATATTTAAATATTTTATATATGTTTTGAATTATTCAGCTGATATTTATGGACTCAACTGCCAAAGGATTTCGATCGAACTGATGTCAACTTCACACCAAAGGATTCCGTCCCTCTGAAAACGGAAAAGGGGAAATTAAGGGCCAAAAAAGGTCAGTGCCCTGTAATGCTGGTGAATAATTGAAGGATATAAACACTAGCAAAGGCAAAAGGGCAAGATGGCACAGGAAGAAAGCAAAAAGAGCAGACCCGAAGGAGGGGGCAGGAACAAAGACAAAAATAGTGGTCGTTAATTACTGGCACTTGGGGGGGGGGGTTAATTAATTAAATCGCTAAATAAAAAATCCCGCTCCTCTATCAGCGGTTAATGAAAGGAGCCCTTCTAATTATTTGGCGACGTTTCCTTGTCGTCAGCGTGATCGGCGTGACGTCTTGGGGTCAACTCATCTCTCGTAGGTTCATCTCCTTATGTATGCGAGTTGGGAGGGGTATCAAGAATATATTTTATATAAAAATTTACTCTGATAATATCAAGATAAAAGAATTATGAATAAAAGTATTGTATTGATAATATTCCTCACTAGCATCCCTCGCCATTACTACGCACAGCAGTAATTTTTAACCTGGTTAAAATTACACTGATTAGGTATTTGAAGATTATTATTAAGCATAACTAGGCATCTAATTATTAATTTTTATGTTTCCACACAATCCAGATGGACAGATACAATCAAAAATTTGCGGGTAATGGACTGCATTATCAGTGCTTGCAACTGAAGGCCCATGAATCATATTTTTACACGCAATATCAAAAAGCGAAGGATTGAAATTTTGATTTGACAATAACTTTTAATTAGGCAGAAATAATTTAATCAATTTCTAACAATAAAAGTACATGACAGTGTGGCAAACCTCGTTTCTGCCACTCAACATCGTCCATTTAAATTTGTATTATTGCTAAACCTTCCAACATTCAAATTTAATACAGATGGATTCTTTAGTTTTACAATTGTAAACTGTATTGCAGTATGGTACTAACCACTGATCGGTGGATTTTAAAACTTCACTGGGTCCACATGTCGCGCAACATATTCAATTTTTTTTTTTAAATTTTATTGCATATAATGTTATTATCAATTTCAAGTCCTATATAGCAGCGTACCTTTCCAGCTAACCTTTAATCTACACTGGTGCTCTCCAACTATCAGCCAATTTTTAAACTTGACTATTATCCACATAATATCGATTTTTTAAATATAAAATTAATTGAAAATCGGCAGATTTGGTACAGATTGGTTCTGTAGTTTTCGCGGTTAGTGATCACAAACGAAAAATGTCTTGTCCTTTTATATAATAGTATAGATAAGGGTCATTGCTGCATTATACGATCCATTCTGTAAATTTAATTCAACATAAAACGATTTCATTCGAGTGATTTTACGTTCCACATAGAATTTCATCTAACTATTACTCTTGATTACATAAAAGAAAAAAAAAGTGTAATCCCAGGAACTTGTGTTATATCATTCAATTACTTTATAGCCTATAAAAATTGCAGGACCGCTCAGGAATAAATTATCCAGTTAAAAACTCATCAAATAACAATCTCGGCCTAGGATTGTGAAAGAGAACTTTTTATTCCTAGCCACGGGTGATAATGAATCTGGAATGAAAAGAAGAAGGGCTGTGATGCAACCAGGAAATTATTTCTTTGCGGCGGAGAGAAGACAACAAGATGGATTGCAAGGAGACTGACAACCGGAATAGAATGGAATTAATTTTAGGAAACTTTTCTAGGACTGAAATAACAAATGAGAAGGGCTCGGTCATTTTGCTACGGAGTCGACTGTTGTTTTATTTTATTTTTTTATTTTATCAAACGTCAAACTTTTTATTCATACAATCAGTTGACACATTACAATATAAAATCTGTAATTAATAAGAAATCATTTAAAAATAATAAAATTTTATCGTGAACTATAAAGGTAATATTTGATCTGTATTTTCAGAAAAAAAATCCTTCCTTTTATCTTCAAGTCTAGATATTATATTATAAAGTATTATACCAATCATTTATAACATTTTCGATATCAGAACTGTCACATGGCACTAGATGGCCGAGCGAGTTGGGGTGAGGGTCTCAGCGCACTCCATACTGAAGGTCATGGGTCGAGTCCCACTTCGGCTCAAGAAATAAATCTTAAACTTCCCACCATGGCTAGAGTAGGTTGGTAACCTGTAGGTAATCCGTCCTTCCTGTTATAATTGGAGAACATGAGGACGTAAGCCCTAATAATAATAAAAAAATAATTACATGAATGTCTTATCTATCACATTGTCTTCCGATCTGTTGAAATCATGAGAGAGGAAAAGCTATTTAAATGCAAATCAAACATTTAAACAGCTATTAGTTTGATATTTCAGTTTGCAGAAAAAAAAAAAAAAATAATAAAATCGATGAATTATAACAGAACATACTGGAGAAAAATGGATGGTTTTATACTTAAATTTTACATAATTCAAATTAATACCATTTATACTCCAACTCTGAAGAACAAAGTAACCAAACTCTTTTAGCTAAAACGATATCATGCGTTCAAAGCGAAAATATTGGCTGTTTAAAATATTATCTTCTGGGTGGTTAGTGGCAGAAGACGAAGGTATCCACAAGACATTCATTAGTGAAAAAACACACTATTCAAAACTTTGTAACCACTGTCTTCAATTGTAGTTTACCATGAGCTCGTGTGTCCGATCAGCTGAGGAGTCAGTTCAAAAATAACTCAGATCAATAGAACAGGAATTAAGCTGTCTTTACCCAGTAAGGATCCTGTGGACAAACTCGACAAGCGGAGTACACAGTGCGGAAAGGTAATGAGCGCTGCTAACTCATGCGAGTTGGGAACTTGGCGACCGGAATTATTCCCAGTTAGTGACAAACAGTGACAGAGCCTAACGAGCCGCATAGCTCACCACGATGAGCGAGTGGTACAGATCACGCACTACGTGACTCCGTCCGACGGCAGTGACAGTTTTTCTCGGTATTTATTTCGTCCTATCGCAGCACGCAAGGTGCGGACTGTTCACGGTACAGGTAACTGTGAGGGGGCTTAGCCTGTCAATATATCGATAGCATAATACAATGGCTGGATAAGACAAGTTGAAAATATCTTTTGTTAAGCTCATAAAACAAAATTTGATGAACGTATCAAAGGATTATACATTACCAAGTCAAATTCCTTCCAATTTGTAACAACAAGAAGCATGCATATTTTCGACAAATAAGTGCGTAAAATCCCATGAGAGCTTTTAAAAAATCAATACAGTTTTAGAAAGACGACTACATCATTAGTAATCTTTATAGAAGGGCAAAGTTTGCTAAGGTTATAAGTTACATCATTACAGAAAATGGATTATTTCTAAAAATAAAAACGAACACGTCGAGTGAATGTTTTTTTTTATTATTTCTTCTTATCATCTAATTTTTAATAGCTAGCAGGTAGGGGTAAGCTGTGATTATACAATCAAGATTTACCAAACTGCCAGGCAATGGAGTGTAGTCAATATGTAATTTTTCTATTTATTCTTGACTCAGCACCATTTACTTGATGAATTGGTTTTTATTCAGTTTTATATTAAAAAAATAAAATAAAAACTAACAATAAATAAATGTAATAAAATGCAGAAAATATATGAAATGTAATGAGAAAAAGAAGATAGATGTTTTTCGGTCACTTATATCGTATGCCTATAGTAGATTGAAAAGTAAGATTTTCAGATATCAATGAGGTAAATAGGGATTTAGAAAAAAACAATATAAAAATAGAGGAAATAAATAATAGAGAAGACTTTCGGCGAAAAGTATTGAAAATGGAGGGATTCCAGGGCAGGAAAGTGAATAGGACTGGTGCAAAATGGTCTGAGGAGAGAAAGAGGAAACATGGTGAACGGATGAAAGAATACTGAAAGAAAAGAAAGCCACAAGGAAGAAAGAATTGAAATTGGCACGTGGTCCTCTGCTGGTCCATTCGAAAAAAATAAAAATACGGAATAAAATATCTGTATAAAATAGCCATTCGAAGCTTCACAATAATACCTTAATCGCAATATTAGGATACATTGGTGCCTCCATACATTTGCACAATATATTAATGTTTCTGTAAACTTTAAATATTAAGGAATTGAGACTGAATAGATTTTAATCGCAAATGATGTTATTTAAATTGAGCTTTATCACCTCTCTATGGATCCTCGTTCTAAACTACAAATCAATTCTTAAAATGGTAATATAAAAAGGGCTATAGTTACTAAGTTCTGGAATATCTTTTCAGGTGTAATATTATGGTATTTTCATATGTGGAGAGATTTTAAAAAAATCTAAAAACGCTCGACGAAAAGGTGCACTTTGATATGATTGAGATTTGATTCCGTAAATCTTTTCTTTTTAATTGCAATGCTTATAAATTTTAAGCTATGGAGTTGTTCCAAATAAAACGTATTCTGAATACGTATAGGATTGTTCCCTTAACAAAAAGCCCTTGAACGATCTAGCGCACGACTATTTCAGTTGAAAGAAATGTAGGGACGTTGAATAGATAAATGAAAGAACTCAAGTACTTTTATTGTAACGTTCTTGATAAGAATCACTTTACTTCCATTTACCATTGATATTAGTACAATATCTTTAACATTTCATACTTTTGATTGTTGACAGCATATGTTTTCCTAATAATTAGTTGCTGATGGTAAACCGTCACTATTATACAGGGTATATTCCTTACCGTTGTTCATACAGAGCCAGCACAGCGGACAGGCTTAGCGGAGCGGACCGGGCTGTCAGGTCTGGTATAGAGGCCCTCGGAAGTGGTCAGTAAATCACGGAAGGTTCATTTGCATACGACTTCCCATCTTCCTTATCAACGCCAGGGGTTCTCAATAGGCGCGGATCACATTTATTCTACAGCCGAGCTAATGTTTATGAGTTATTGATGGAGCTATCATTCAAATTGATGTTAATAAAACCATCCGACCCTACGGTATCGTCTCTGTGCTCCTGACGTTTTTGAAATACGGCCCTTTATACCCTTTTTCGAATGTTCTCAGCCCTTTAGGTCTGAAGAGGTTGGGGATTTTTTTTTTTTTTTTTTTTTGCCAATGAGGGTAGAAATGTTATTTGTCTTTAATTTATTCAAGTGTTCCGTTCTAATAAATTACATTAATTTATCGTTAACTTCAATAATTTAGTAAATTTCCTAATGATCTACTACAAACATTCTACAATTTTTTTTTTTATACAATTTTATTTCTTCACTTAAAATTATACCAATTTTCACAATTATTACTAAAATGAAAATAATAATGTACAATATAATGAAGGCATAGCTGTCGTATTTATAATATAGAAAATAATAATGATAACAGACAATTATAAGAGACAATGAAAAACTATCAACCAGATGTTCTGAAGTTCCTCAAACTTTAATACCATTTAGAAGGAAAATGTACATACGAGTATAATTAAATAAGGTAAGAGGCAACATAAAGAATAAAAAATACAATAAAAATACAGAAACAATAAATAACAAATAAATCTTTACGTATTGATGAAAAAAAAAAAAATAAATTGTAATATGAACATTCAAAATCACTGTCCAGAAACTTTCACCATTATAAGACAGTAATTCAACAAGGACGTTTATATGCAGCTAAAAGACTAATTTTAGGAACAATAAAAGAAAATGAAGAAATCAGGAAAAAGGAAACAACGATTGTGAGGAAGATACAAGGAAACAGAACAATGGGTGAAACTTCTTTTTTTTTCTTTTTTAAATTTACAGCTGTATATACAAATATAATATATCAAGTAAATATGATTATACTGATAAAAATGACATGTAACTTGTTTTTAAAGCAAACTACCCATTAGTAGCACTTATAAAGTGTTCTATATAATGAAGTACTTCATACATTAGAAGGTCCGATACAAACACGTAGTAAAAAAAATAACAGATGAAATTAGGAAAAGAAGAATAACGTTCTATGGGTAATATAAAGAATGAGTCAAGCAGATGAATAAGAAAAATTGTACAACATTTTGAAAGATTAAAAAGACAAACCGGATTGGCTTCAGGAGGTACAGGAAGATATAAAGGAATTGGCTTAAATAAAGAACAAATTGAAAACAGGACAAACTATAGAAAACAAAATTGAAGAGTGGGGAGGCTTCCAAGACAAAACAGCTCCAAAAAGACGGGGAAGAAAATGGACGGCAGATGAGAGGAAAAAGAAAAGTGATCAGATGGAGTATTAGAGAAAACGCAAGGCTAACTTGGTGGCTTAAACGCGGTCCTTAGCTTGTCTGTAACGAGAATAATAAAAATAATATGAATATTCATGCCACAGCATTAATATTTTATTTTTCTAAAATTATAGTGAATATCTCATAGGTAAAGGAAGAGTCAGGAGGAAGGAGTTTCATAAATTAAATGCTCTGTTTTTATATTATTTTTATTATAATTATAAAATTATTATTATTTATATCCATTTTTTAAAAATATTTTACTACCAATGATTACGGTTTGTTTTTAATTTTATTTGTTGCACATAGTTTATTTATCATTACATAACCTATCTATATCAATTGAATTTTTCTATTGCAAAGTAATTTTAACAATTTTGACTTTTTTTCATTAAAGCATTTTAAAAACTAATGTTTCTTTTACTATTATTTATTAATAAATATAAAAAATTACTATTTTTTTTTTTATTTCTGTAATTATTTTTCAGATGACTTTTTTTTTGCCTGATGAAGACCGTCAACTTCAGATTATAAAACAATGATTAATTTTAATCAATCAAAGTATGAAGTAGTAGAAAGAAGAAATTATTCTAATTTATTTTTTAAAATTGCGTAAATTACATTACCAGAGGATTTCTTGGTTTAAAACTTTCATAAAAGAGGATAACTGGAAGCTACAGTTGAGAGGATTGAGAAGCCACCATACAGTTTTAAAAAATTGGAAGAAACGGCCATACAGGGGGAGGGGAACAAACTTGTTTTAATAAAACTAATTTTCATCTTGTCATGTAGCCAAGCCGCGGTTTTTCTATTTTTCTTTTAAACTGCAGACTATTATTGTAACTACGGGCCTTGTTTAAATTAGGTTATGAATATTCAGCTAAGGTCTGCCAGCCCGGGCCTTCAGGCTCGTACCTGCCGCTCTCTGCCAGCGCACCTTCATCCACCAAAATAAACAACAACAAAAATTCAAAGAATCTGCATAAATAACTCAAACATCTTATCGAAATAACTGTGCTTAACCTAAAATATAAATATTATGAAAATTCTTAAATTTCGGAGAAAAATACCCAACAAACATGCAATACGAGATCGCCAATTTCTCTATGTTAAGAAAACAAAACTAAAGGAACGGTTAAACTAACTTTTTTTTTTTTTTTAAATCAAAATTATTTTCTCAAAAAAATAATTAAAAATAATATTTCTGTTGGAATAGAAGAACATTTTAAATTTGCCTTTAATTTGAATCGATGTCAACCGTTTGAAATTTTCAGCATGATTTTATATGATTTAAATTAAATTTTATTCTGATATGAGACCAATTGAATTTTCACCTTTAGTATTTCGTTCTATATTATAATGTACTTTTGACATTTTAATTTCTGTCAAAATATCAGTAATTTAAAATGTTTTTACCTCATGTCAAGCCGCTACCATTTCAGTAACGCTTATAAAAAAAAATACCACTTCATCAAATTATTTACTTTAAATAACCATAAGGTATTTTAAAAATCCGTGTGTTGTTTTAAATTTTGAAGGAATTCGTTACTGGAATCAATTTATTCGTCTTACGAATATTACATATGCAACTATCGTCTTAGTAAATTAATGTTTATTAATAAATTTTCTAACAGTTATTCACAGAGGGTGAACATTTTTCATTGACACATCGCACATAGAGTTTTCCATAATCAGCAAACGTAATACAAGAAAAATCTAACAACTTAATAGACGATATATTGTTCTAGTTAAAAAATATAAACACTTTCATTATACTTGTGCGATTTACCTGAATTTCGAATGATCAGTTCTTAAGATCATTATGAAAAAGATATCTTCAATATATTTTTGTATTTAAGTAAATTTAGATAAGGAATTTATTGAATGTGGCAATAACGGAGAGGTAGGAAATCATAAATTTGAACGCAATTAAAGTATACATATTTTACAAAATAAATTAAAAATTATATTTTAATTGTGTTAAATTCTGTGACTGCACACTGTACCTACCTACACCTTCATTATGTAGATTAATTTTTAATTCGTGTCCATTTAAGAGAGTGTTTACTCAATTTCTGTTCGTCAATAAGTAATTTATTTTCTCTTTTTTTTTTTCAGAAATATTTATGATTTTTAAGTAGTGCATATGGGTTTTTAAAACATCCAATGGTTATTTAAAGTAAAGAATTCGATGAAGTACTCATTTTTAATAACCGTCACTAAAATTACAGCACCTTCACATGAGATAAAAACATTTAAAGTCAAATTTAAAAAAATAAAATAAAATATCAAAAGTACAGTATAATACAGAACAAAATACTACAAGTGAAAATTCGATTAGTTTCATATAAGAGTAAAATACAATTAAATTCATACAAATGTTGAAAATTTTAAACGGTTGAAATCGATTCACCGTAAAGGTTGGTTCAGAACACACTTCCATTCCAACAGACATAATATTTCTATTTTTTAAAATCAACAGTCATTCCAAAGCTCATAATGTGGGAATAAACAAATACAATAAATCTCCCGTCCGCAGAGGAACTGAGAACACTAAAAAGAAAAGCTTTTCGAAAAGGCCGCAGCGAAGACCGCGACTAACCGTGATGAGGGATGGGTTAAAAAGCCGGCGGTAAATTCCCATGAAGGAAATAATAGCATCTATAAAGCGGCATTCAATAAGGACCAACTTAATTGAATGAAGGCCCTCTACGGTTCCAGGATTACATGTTCCAGGCCTCTGGAGGGCTTAAGAAAACCATCTCTTGCAGTTCCAAGCCTTCGGCGAGTTAATCGTTTTGGAGTAATTGACTTGTTTCTTATGTGAAATATGTTTCCGCACTTCCTGAGGTAGAAATGAAGAAGTGAAAAAGTCGTAGACGGAAAGTAAAAAGAATCAAACATTGAATTCTGAAATGCTGCTTGCAGAGAATCAAATAAAAATTAAAAACTCAAGGATACACTCTAGATACTCGAAAAACCTGACACCAACATATATATATATATATTGTATATTGACCGGCAACAAACAACAGCAAATAGATTTCCATTTTGTCAGTCAAAAGTTTCAGGATTCAAAAGGATTTTGGATTGTATGGAACGGATACAAGAAGAATTGGAAGGCTTAGTGGAGCCCTAAAGCTCAACATTGTATGTACAAATAGATCTAATTATTACCATGTATCAAAGTCTTTTGAAATTTATAGGGAGCTTTAAACGCTTGACTAGTAAATGTTAGAATAGTCGAAAACGAAGAGCAGTTCCTTGTCTTGTGTGTTAGTGATTCTATTATTTTAAAAGTGCTAGGTAATTTTTTAAATACGACTAGTTTTTATCAAACTAATATTTTTAATAATTCTAAAAGGTTTGCTGAGCCCTGGACAAGGTAAATGGGGACGTAAAAAACTAAAAAAAAACATGAAACTTTTAGCCAAGTAAATGAAAACAAAAATTAGGTAGAATTTTTCGTTAGTCAGTAAATTTATTGTTATTTATAAAATATATTCGTTTGTTAAAATAAGAGAGACATAATTATTTCTTCAGTAAATTTCCCTCCCACTGTTAAAAAATATAAAACAAAGAAGGCTAGGCTCTATATAAACACACACACACATATATAATCCCTTATCATTTATTATTAATTGCATCAATTTCCATTTAAATCCTTTTATCCACTGCTACGTACGATTACGTATCAGGACTATATATTGCAGCCTTTATAAATGTTAGGATTGATGAATTAAATGCCACTTCTATTGAGATTATTTTATTTGAAAACTAGTTTCGAATGCTAAACATTCATCTTCAGTTCTAAAACATACAATAAAATTTTCAACACATCAGTACTATGTTACATAGATTAAATATACTAAGGTTTTTAAAAAGATAAGACAAGAAATCAAGCATAGGCACTCACCTTCGAGGTAACTAAAACACTGAATTTGTGAGAAGTAAAAGGGGGGGGGGGGCAGGTAGGTTAAGTTTTAGATTTACAACGGGGTTTCCCTTATGACTCATTGGGTTTTTTCGTTCCTATGGGAAATAAATTTAAAATGGGGCTATTGGATATGTTAATCTGATCATTTAAACAAAAATCTGGATCGGTTTTAAACGGTTTTGTTTAAATGATCAGATTAACATATCCAATAGCCCCATTTTAAATTTATTTCCCATAGGAACGAAAAAACCCAATGAGTCATAAGGGAAACCCCGTTGTAAATCTAAAACTTAACCTACCTGCCCCCCCCCTTTTACTTCTCACAAATTCAGTGTTTTAGTTACCTCGAAGGTGAGTGCCTATGCTTGATTTCTTGTCTTATCTTTTTAAAAACCTTAGTATATTTAATCTATGTAACATAGTACTGATGTGTTGAAAATTTTATTGTATGTTTTAGAACTGAAGATGAATGTTTAGCATTCGAAACTAGTTTTCAAATAAAATAATCTCAATAGAAGTGGCATTTAATTCATCAATCCTAATTGTATTGATCCTTCTATATCATCATGCGTACCTCAAGTGTTTATAAATGTTCCCGTTAATTCTTCTGTAGGTTATTAAAGAAGTGAGACACTTTTCTGTACTAAAAGTGATTCTGAAGTATTATTGTAAATCTGTGACACAATGTCAAAATTGCTTTTGGAAACGACACTAGCCTTAATTTCAGCGAGGATTTGTCTTCAGATTTTCATTCAACGCTTAAAAAAAATAAAAAAAATTGAGAGCCAATGAACGTTAGAATACAAAAAGTCAGCTAATGAAGCTATTAACAGTAGTATCCTAACCGTTTAGATGTTCATTTACATCTTCTACATTATCCAACTGCTTGTTGAGTATTCCGTTTTTATGAGAATTTTGAAAAACCAAAGAATAATTAGTGAGTTTAAACGAAAATCGTCCCAATAAATCTAGGGGATGGATTGGGATGATATCTAGAACTCTTCATGTGTCGGTAAGAAGCGGTGCTTTCTATAATGTAGACGCCACTAGCGGTTGTCCACTCGGGCAAAACAACGAGGGACCCTTGTAACTGCTTTATCGGCAGTCGTGAGGACAGGGCGAGTGGGGTTGTCTTTTTTCTACGCTAAATTGACCTGTTGTACTCTGTCTTCTTCTTGTTTGTTATATTTCGCTAATTAGGAGGCCAGCAAAATGGTCAAACCGGGCGGCGGATACGTCAAACTAAAATTAGAAATTTATTTGTAAATTTTTTTTCTTTTTTTTTCATAGCCCACACATCTTATAACAGTTAAGTTCTAAGTAAACGCACTAAGTGAATTTCTATAGGCATAGCACATCCGTCCTTCACGGGTTTTGTATCCTACATTGGTCTCTTTTAAACTTAAAAGAGTTATTGCATCTAAAAGTAAACTTAGACCGAAAAATCTACCGTTGTAGAATTTCTTAGGAAAGTCGAGTCTGGGAAAAAATTGGCGACTAAGTTCTGTTTTGGAACATCCAAAAAACAATAATGACATGTTAACAAAACTTTGTTGTAACATGTGACGACTGATGATCGAAGGTTGTGGCTGCAGATGGAGCATACTTTGATTAAATGATTCTTTCATTGCTTTATTAAGAAGCAAGTGCGTATTATTTCTACAAAAATGGCAGAATCGTATTCTCATACCTCATTGAAAATATTAAAATTTTACCAAATGACAGGAATTATATATTTGAAGAACATATAAATGGAGTATAGGAACTAACCATTAACTGCCTACGTAAAAGTACAAACCAAAAATAAAGAATTTATTATATCTCCGTCGAATTTAACAAGAATATTATAATTAAAGGCATGGGTAGTGTTTAATGATTTTCTCCAAAACAAACTTAGCAAGTGTTATAATTTAAATCACTGAACATTTTTACCTTCTTTATTAATCAATAAACTAACTTGATAAAGATTAACAATGGTAGCCTTTAATAAAAATAAGTAAATCATTGCTACCTGAGACAATATAATCCGGTACTAACCGATAACAGCCTTAGCAGCTATAAAAGACGACATAAACAAACCGCCACAATAGCTCTGTAATAGTTTAGCTGCTACCGGCGGGGGGGGGGGGGGGGGGGGGGAGTACCACCTTGTGAATGGGCTTCCTTCTGTATTAAATGCTTTTCAGGAGCACGGCCGCCAACCCCATTTTTTTTTTAATTGATACCTCGCCCAGTCTGGCCAACCTTTCAGCTTTAATTATAGAGGTCGCTTGCTGTGTTTATAGGAGACGAGGCCGGATCTGATACACCGTCTTATCTAGAGGTCTTATTGAATTATATCTAGTGTCTCGTTAATATTGGTTTATCTTAACGGGGTACATATGGAATTAATAGCTTTGTGATTAGTTGAGCTCCTATATAAAAAAATATATGGTAATTAAGCGGTTGTATTTTATCGTTTCTAGTATCAAATAGTGTACAAAAAAAATTATTAAAAAAAAATTCGAAAACTAGTAACATCCTGCCAATTTAGCTAATCTAAATGTTGACCTCCGATAGACATACGTATACAACAATAATGAAAATGAAACCTTCGTCTATCGAGCAAGGAGGTTCGTTAAGATAGAAATAAACTACCGTTTACATAATTATTAGTTTCATAATTGAAATCAAGAAACGATTTGCAAGGGATGCAGATGAGAGAGTAGCGCTAGGATCTCATTCAGTCTAGCTTGCCTTCCCATAGTGGAGGGACAACTATGGTTCTGGGTTTCTTCGAGATGCTTGTAAATATTTTATAAATGATTGTATTTCAGTTTTTTTTTTTTTTTTTTTTTTCCTTTCTCTATTTACATATAGTTACTTCTACAATTATTATGATTAGAAACCTCGGCACAATAAATTATAATTTATACTTTAATTCTGTTCAGTTGTATAACTGTACACACTACCTACATCTTCATTATTCGAATTTATTTAATATTATTATTTATTACATTTTATTTTATTTTCATTACTTTCATTGTATATATTATATGAAGGGATTCACTGTCATCCACATTATTCGTTGCCTTTTAGTGAGGCATCTGGTAATATTTATTCAATTAATAAATAAATAAATAAAATATAGAAATATATGATTCTGATTCAGAGTTTCTGGATTCAAACATTGCAACGACAATGATTCTTAAAACTAAAATGACTATGACAATAAAAAAAAGTATTGCTAATTATATAAATGATATAAATTTTAAAATAAAATACAGAAATTCGTACACTATAGTAAACAAATACGAGAAACTATCAGTAAAACATACATTGATAATGATATGGCCAGTATCCCTCAGTTTCAAAATGATTACGGCTTAGCGAGTATTTTATTCTGGGACTGTGGCGAGAGAGAAGCACTGGGATTACCTAAAAACCTTTACTTATCAGTTGAAGGGGGGGGGGGGGAGTGGGTTCTTAGGTCCTCAACCTGAATATAAATATCTATAAATGTGTTTGTTTTTTTTTTTTTAATTTCTATTGTTTTCTTTCTTTCTTTCTTTTTTATTGTTTCTTTTCTTTATGTCAGAATTATTCCACTATTACTTAGAAAGTTGCAGAAACTCTTTAAAGTTTTTCATCCAGTTACACTTGGTCCTGTTACAACAAATACTGTTGCTGAGGAAACACAAAAAAGAACTCCCACTTGATAAGCTACATGCGGAACCCCTTTCCCTTTAACATTTCCAAACAAAGTTAAGACAACAAGAAGTTTTAAACCAAAGCCAGACCCTACCCAGTTGGAGGACTTAGAGCTGGAAAGAAGAAAATAGACGGAAAAGTCCAGAGAGCCGGTCTTATCTCCCCATACAACAGCTTCCCTCACCCCAATGCGATCACAACACAGGCTTTGGGGGCCACTGCAAACACACACCAACACAACCTTCACTGCCATAAACACCCGTGTTTGGGCGGTGGAGATAAGGGCGGAGCTATTTGTTGCTGCTTCTTGGTGTCAATCAGGACCAACATCGATCGGGACCAGTCCTTAACCCTTACCTACAGCACGACCTGCTTTCGTAGGGACAGCTAGGGGAAATTTTACTTTATTTAATTCTTATATTACTTATAAATAAATAATTTTCACCAACCATAAAAGTATAATCGCAAAACACTATAAATATTAATAACTAGACATTAAATCTATTTATGCTTTATTTTTTCACCATAGAAGCGTTCCCGGTAAGTATAGTTCCTAATAATTAAATAGTTATACATGTATAACATATTATAAATATTATACTCGTTAGCTTCACGTTTGAAATCGATAACACCAATTTCGGACGAAAAAGAAAAAATGTTTGACACCGTAAAACTCTCTGCCTTTGTACAGCAAAATTAAATAACCAAATATGTAGAAAGAAATTATTTTTAATATGAAAGTGAGCACTATCAGTTAATTATTCATTAAACTGTTCTCATAAATACAAAATAAAAATATGACCTCTTATAAAGCTGAGAATCAGTTAGAGAAAAATAGGTAAAACTTTATACATTAAACGTAGCTTTGGTTTTGTATGATCGATCTCTTAATACATAAACATGTATTCAAGAAGTGTACAAATAATGTTATAAAGATAGTTCTTAACTTATGCATTCTATTTTATCAACTGACTCATGGTGGTAGTAGTTCCGAATTGAACAGAAATCTTCAAAATTCAAAAGTTAATATTTAAGACAGCAGAATGATACAGAGAAGAAAACACTCATTATGAATAAGATCTTCAAAGTTAAACTAAGATTTAGAATTTATTAGAGATTTGCAGGGTAAGTATGTTTAGCATAGATTGTTAAAATTACAAGCCGGAGAAGGCATAAATACTATAATTGAAATGGTTAAGGTATGCATGCCTGTATTTCATTCGGAATCTTAACATATATGAAATTAATGAAATTTTGACTTTCCCACACTGGCCTATTTTGATCATTCTACGTTCTATAATATATAATTGATTGGTATCAAGTAGGATAACCTGTCCTAGTTGGAGTACACTACGAGGTTGAGCGATCATAAAAAACCAATAGATTTGAACAAAGAAGTTGACGAAAAAAAATATATATTATTTTTAACATGAAAAAATCTTACATGCGTATCAACCACATGAGCGATATTATGCCTAAAACTTGCTCATCCACTTCAATATGATAAGTACCATCCGTATGTATACACCTGCAATGATTTTACTGATTCAACAAAAAAACTAAATCGGAACAAGGCGATTACCTTACAAATGAGCCGGAGACTGCGTTGTTACCGTTATTTCCTTCCCACATGGGAAAAATTATACCCGGATATGTTAATTTTCAAATGGGAAGAAGGAGACCTCAGGAGGTTCAAGAAGTAGGAGGATCATCTCGGAGACAATAAGATGCGTGGGCCAGGCTCTGGGCGAGCGATACTCAACACAATAGATCACCGATCGGGGACTCCTAGGGGGGTCAGGGCTCGTCTGGGAAACGCTCTTGGGAAAGGTATATCGAGCTAAACAAAACGGGAATGTTTATAAATAATTGAAATTTGAGTTGTTTGCAAGAGGTTAGGTATGGTAACAAGTATGAAAAATTATAATTCTAAAAGTGCTTCGGATTACGCGAAACAATACCAAGGCTTCGCGACCACCCTAAATCAATCATTGAGGTTTTCATTAGATCATGGTTGTGTCGATTCTTGATACAAAATAAAAATCGGAATAAAAAATCGATGAACCAAAGTTGATTCCAAGGAACCTATCGATAAAGCTGAAAGCGTTATTTTTGTGATACTTAATTGAAGGGTTTGTTGGATGTAGGGGTTGTCACACTTTTTTAAAAACAATTTAGTTCAATGAATCTATGTGCAGCAGTGATAGGTAGCAAAATATGAATAATTTCAAACGACTAGACAAAGATATATGAAGAAGATGTGTTTTGTTACATAACTCCTTCATCCACAAAACCTTTATATTATGATATTATTATACATTTCTTCTTCCTTGGAATGATAAAATACAGAACAGATATTTTTAATAATAAAAAAAAAAGCAATTTTTTAAAAGACTTGATCAGCAATTCTTGGTTACAGAAATCGAAAGAATGCTCTCCATCCAAACTTCCAGCTTTGCTACTGAAAATATGTATTAAACTTTACAAAAGCCCAAAGTTAAAATTAATCGAGGAAAATGGAGCCAGAAATTTGCATAATTGTATTTTATTTATTTCTACACTGCCTCAATTGTAATAAACTTAAATATTTTTTATAATAAAAATTTAATAAATATATAAATAATATAAAAAAAATTAAATGCTGGTTTCAGTTGAAATTTGTGAATAATCATTAAGCTTTCATATGGATTATTTTAGTTACGGCCACTTAACATTTAAGTTTTTTTTTTTTTATCGGAACGGGTATCAAGAATCGAATAAAATTTGGTATCGACACAGATTGAAAATAAAGAAATTTTAATATCAGAAATTAGACGTTTCATATCAATATTAAAGCACACATTAAGTAAGAAGAGACCGATTGGTCTTAAAATTGAATCATTAAAAACAAATTTAAACAATATTAATAAAAATTATAAGGATACTGCAAATGTTTAATTTGAAGATTTTTATACGACAACAATTAAGTAAATTTAGAATAGTTGTTCCAAAATCACGATATTTTGTTAGTGCGCCTCTATCCCGTGTTTAGAAGACCATTCATCAGACAGACCCACATTTGCATATCTCCAAAAGAGAATTAACATTTCAGGATCAATAGAAACTAGGAACTGACGTTATCATTCAGCTTGGGTTAAACAGTTAGACAATTAAATCAAGTAACTCGCAAAGAGATTCAGCTGCCCTCATTTACATCATATTGTATCATACAATATAGGGTTGTATGATAAATGATAACTTATTGCAAATTAAAAAAAAAAAAAAAAAATCAACGGTAAACAATTAAAATACTTTTAGGGTTCTTTTTCTTTTTTCATTAATAATAAAAGGAAGAGTTGCTTATACAGTTGTACAAACACCATGCATAATACATTTTATATGCAGTTTAGTTTATTGAACAGTAAAAAAAAAAAAGAAAAAAAGATTCTCTATTGCATTATGAAAAAAAAAAAAATTGAATATTAAAAAAAAAAAAAATAAAACTCCCAATAAACTACAAAATAATTATTTACATGACTAATAATAATAATTAGACCCACTAGGACATACTGAGGTGAGCTTTGGGGCTTCACTAAACATTTTATTCCTTCGTATTTGGATACGAAAAATCCTACAATCCTTACAATCCAAAATCCTTTGTATGAACCTCAATGACTCGTATTATGCCACAAACAAACTCATCCATAAAGATCTTAATGTTTCATATGTTGCTGGTTTGGCCCAAACAGATACCTATCTTTTCATAGAAAACTCCGTACACACTAGAATTTACTAGTCTCCCAACTTGCCTCATCCTCAATCCCGATAATCCTCCGAGGCGTCTGAAAAGAAGATACCTAAGCGCAAGAGACCTTCTAGTGTTAATCTTTTATTGAAGTGCTACTAGAGAGTAGTTTTTTACATGTACAGACGCAAATATCAATAAACAGTTTTTAAAAAAAATTGATGATTTGGGAAAGCAAATATTTATCGCGGAATAATTAATTGAAATACAATATCTAAATATCATAATTGTAATATTATATCCAGTAATTGCAACAAATACAGAAATAATAAACTAAAACAAAAATAAACCTAATAACTTTTTTGTAAAGAATATTTTATTAATTAAAATTTAACATGTAAATTGGTGGAAATATCTAATTGGTTAGTAAACATGGAATTTAAACAGAAACCGAAATAGATACTCATGTGTTTTCAATGTAAAAACCGAACTCGTTTGATGTGTAGATACCACCTACATCGCCGGATCCCACCTGCCGTTTGTTGAGTGTGTTGTTGAAAGGCATTTGTTGATTTATTGTCACATCAGATGCAGTGTACGCTCAACAAACAGACCTGTTATCTTTACACAGCCCACAAACATGTATTCCTTGTTATTGGAGCCTTGCCACATCTCTCAATTTCAAATTTAAGAACCGATTCAATTTATTTAATTATGAAACGGATAAGGAAATGCTAGATAACATTTATTCTGAATTAAATAAACTCTATGGAATTGTTTAATTATTATTTATTGTTTATTAAGATAACTTCATTTTTTTTTGTTAATTTTAATATACCTTATATTTAGTTTAAAAAATAGTTTATTACTTTGCTGAACCAATCCTTAGAGCCTTTCTCATTATCGCTTATTTATCAAGCTATAGGTAAGAACGTATAAAACATTTAAACAAAAAATAGGTAAGATGAACCAAAAACCCCACCAATGCTGAATTAAGTTTATTTTCGCATCCTGATCAGACCTGATTGATATTCCTGTTTTGTTTTTTTTCTCCCAGTCCAAACAAATAAATAAACCCCAATAAATTAAAGACAATCGGATTCCCACACATTTTTATTTTAGAACTTTTGTTTTTTTGATGGGGTTTAATTTTTTGTGGGCGAAGAAGAGGCGAAGGGGACCAGTCCAGTTTCGTAAGTCCCAGAACTCATTAGAGTCACCTTGCCCGAGGCGTCTCGGTTCTTCTGAGCGTTTTATGGCCGCTAGGGAGTCCGTACACCGATACGGCGGAGCGAAAGATATTAATGGAATAAGGGAAAAGGCAGTTGGAGTTAGAAAAACAAAACGATATAGGGGATATGGCCAGTGCCGTCAGAGCTTGTAGTCTGTCAGCTGCCCACCAATTTATACCATTGGCTTTTTCTAAGTCTAATCTGGAAGTCTCTTCTCCCTCTCCCTATTAGGAATCCAATATCCTTTTTCATTCTCCCAATGTAGCAAAAAAATATATATAAAAAATCCAAACGATATATAAATTAAAGAAAAAATAAAGAATATCGGAACTATCCATCTATGTTGTTGATCACGTGCCTTTTGCACAATATGGTTGAATAATGAATAATAAAATATAAGTTTAATTCTTAAGTTACACAAATGTCACAAAATTTGGTCAAAACAAACATTTCTATGTCAACATAGAAATCATGAGAGAAAGAGATACGACTTAATCAATTGCCTCTATAATGTCTGCTTTGTGCTTTACCCACATCATATTCGCGAGAAGTAATTTTTATTCTAACAGATGAACTAAAAAGGCCAAAAATAAATAACTAGAAGTTATGAAATAGAGTAAAATTGTCAAAAAATTTAATATCAGCTGATAATTTTTAAATGTTATCGGCCAAATTTATATGCGACTAGACATTAGAAATAAAAAAATAAAAACCTTAGTGAACCCCAAGGTTCGATACCGTCAGCACTCCTCCCTCCAACCCATCCCAAAGATCAGCCTTGACACAATCCTTACACTTAATATAATTAATATCATAATATAATTACTTATTTATTTACTTTCTGGTGCCATATACCACCACATCTGATTAGACACAGTGTCTTAGTTACCTCGAAGAACTGAAGATGAATGTTTAGAATTCGAAACTAGTTGTCAAATAAAATAATCTCAATAGAAGTGGCAATTAATTCATCAATCCTAATTGTAACAGTTTACAACTCTAACATATTAGATATCAATACATGTTTTGGCAATGAAACAACTTACGCTACATGGTTCGTTTAGCATTTTAAATTAATATTAGTTATTACAGTGTTGCATTAGATGGAGCATATTCTTTTAGAATTTATAATCGAATAATAGAATGCTTGCCCAAAAGAATGTTATAAGGATATAAGCCTTATAATTAAAAATTTCGTAAATTTCAGTTTTTTTCGTAATGAATAAAGTTGGATGTATATTTCATTTAGTAGGGAAAAATAAAAACCTACAAAACAAGAAAAAATAAATAAAAATATGCTTAATTAAAATACAAAATTAGTATGTATATATCCTTGGAAGTAAAATAAATAACTTTTTGTACAATAAAGCTTATTAACTTTACGGAATAATTAATTTATAATTTTTTTTTATTCCATTAAATTAAATTATGTGTACGTGGTTAGTACGTTTCTGTATGTTCCTTCTTAAAGTAAGGTTGATAAAAATGCCTATTGTTTGAATTATGAAATTTACTGAATTATCTGGGATAGTAGTTTATTTGTCTATGCATTGGTTTTATATCCATTCTAGTCTTTACTATACTTCGAGTCACAGAAGCTCTATGCAGGAGATGCGTATGTCAGTAATGGTCGTATTACTGATTTATATAAAAAAAAATTGTTTTTACTAGGCTGGGGAGATTTTCTTCGGAAATATAAGGCAAATGTACTAATAAATTTTTTTTTTTTTTTTTTTTTTTTTGGGGGGGGGGGGGGGGGCTTTACAGCATTTGTTATTTATAAAGTGTGTAAGTCTCGGTCCATTCAACGGATGTTTCGGACAAAACTGATTACTTTTTTTGGATTAGGTCATTTTGACTGAATATGTTACCTTGAATATGCTTACTGCATGAATCTCTCGCGAATCCGCATTGTGGAGCCTTCTAAAGTAAGTTAATCCTTTTTGGGGCCAAATATTCTAAGCATTTCGAAAACTGTAAGGCGTTGTTCTTTATAAGTAAAACATCGATTAATTTCATTTCAGCGGAAGCAATCACAAGGGTCATCACGCACCATGTAAAAACACTGATGGATGTCGAAGAGGAGATGGGACAAGAGGTAAACTAGTAGGGAACCTAAGTAGAGGCCTATACAAGAGCTAGGAGGGCAGACGTCTAGTCTCGTTAACGTCCGAGCAGCTAAAGTTTATCGTATACCAAGTTAAATTAAATCTTAGTCAAAAGACGGGGGGGATCCGACGGATAAGCGATTATATTGACTTGCAAATATCCTATCTGAGGCTAGTCTATGCCGGGGCTGTTTTTCTTGCTCCTATCGTCTGTGGCATTTCCCTTGTGTCTCTTTGAATGTTAATGCCCTTCCGTCAACAATGCGACACAAATCAGTTCGGAAACCGTGCAATCATCCGCTATCAGCATGAATAAGACATTAATAATTTAAATAATGGTCGCTCTATTGTTAATGGTATGGACGTGGGCAACCGCTTTCGGACCATATTACACACGCGACTGACCAGGGGCTCTTTCATCTTGTGAATAATTCCAGTCCACTTTATATAATAATATACCGTTATTTGAGGGCAACTGTAGAAGGCAATGTATAAAGAAACGGTTCATTTAAAACGGTCCCTACTTGGAGAAGATATTCCTAATGCCGGAGCTAACGGGCTCGCCGCTGACAGTTCACATGAGAACGGTAGCATTATGTAATGTACTTAAACAATAATAAGGTGAGATTATCTGCGAAGAAACCAAGATTAACTCAATCCTAAAATAAAAAAATATAAATGAACATCTATTATGTCACAAAATGAATATGTAGTTGTCAATCAGAATTGAAGGATTTGGGTGATAAAGAGGTTAGGTCACATTTTTTTATAAATCCAATCTAGTTCATTGGATGAACGATTTATGTACAGAAGTGGTAGATAACAAAATCTGAATATTCCAAAACAACTAGAAAAAGATATATGAAGAAGATGGGGAAATGTAACATTTTACTGGGAAAAGAAAATGTAAAAAAAAAAAAAATTAAACATTAATTATTCAAAATTGTGTTTTGTCACATAGCCCCCTCATCCACCAAACACTTCAATTACAATTATGGAACCACCTATGGAAGAAAAAGTAATATGATAGTAATAAAACAATTAAGTTTTTACGTATATATTTCCTAGAAATAAACAGACATAAATTAGGTACCATAAATAAAAGGAAGCAGTATTGAAAAAAAAATTAATTACGATATTTTAAATGAATATGATTAAAAAAAAAGGTTTTATTTTTCTTTAGATGTTTAAGCCCTTACTTAAAATTGCTTGGTTATAATTCTTAAATACTGCTTGTGTTTATTTAATTTTTTTTTTTTTTTTAATTAATACGTATCATATAACATCAATGAAACTCTTTACCGAAAAAATAAAAAAAAAATCAATTAGGTGAAAGTTTTTGCTTTCTAAGTATATAAGATAAGTATATACCAGTGTCCTTTTTTATTTAAAACTAGATTTTTGTCTCCTTTTTTAACTAAAAAAATTATATTCTCAATAAATATATTTAATTTTAAGCTAATTGATTCATTCAATTTTTTTTTTTTTTAATTCACAGTGAGTTTTAACATAATGGGTTTACGGGGATCGAATAAGGTTTACGATTTAAAAACTGGCTGAGGGTAAGAAAAAAATTATATATATATATATATTTTTTTTATTCATGACTGTAATTATTGTAGGTCTAGACAAACATGGGATTGATGTTAAAATAGAAAAAATAATACATACCCAGAAATCCTGAATGATTATTGATGAGGTATAATCACTTTAAATATATTTTAATTTTTGAACAAAAAAAATTAAAATAATTATGAGAAAAAAAGCCATGACGTTTATTGCATTTAATAACACTACATTTTCCTCAAAGGTCGACAATGTCAAAGGAACTAATATTAATGCAGGGGAAAAAAAAGTTCTGAGAGACTAGAAAAAAAAAAAAAATTAGCTGGCCAATAAAGTGTAAAAAGGGGTCGGCGGAGGTATTAAGTAGGCCGTAGAAGTTGAGTTACTTTCTTCACCGGAACCAACTTTACAACATCAAGAGTAAAATCTGTAATGACTAACTTATTACGGCTTCCATTTCAAGCGATTTAATTTGTCGATATGTTTAAAGGTATACTTAGAGGAATGGCAGACCATTTGTATGTTTTCCTTTTGAATTCCATTTTCTAGTTATTAGACTTATCCGAGGAAATGCCCGATAAAGTTTGATTACAGCGACCCTAAGGCGACTTATAGTGGAGACTTCCCTCTTCTCCCCCCCCCCCCCCCCCCCAAGAACTAAGTCGGTAATAGGATAATGCAATGGAAGCTGCCTCAGCACACAGCGGCGGCATTTCTGATATTGCTTCTCTTCAGATACATACGAAACCTTTACTGCTCTCATTCGCCTTTTTTTTTTACAGGCAGGGGTTCGATTCACATTTTATTTGTAGTACTTGCTAATCTTTCTCTTGCGTTACTAACGAACTAACGAGCGGAGGCTATATCAAAACTACCCGATCCTTTACACATCAAAATTTACAATTTTACTGGATTAAAAGGGATTTCGAAAAAAATATTGGGAAATTTAAATACCGGTAAGCGGAAAATAATAACAGGCTCAAGGAGAGCTTTAATTTTTTTTTTTTTTTTTATGTACAGTTAGATAATTCACTCAAAACTACTTCTATAATAAAATTCATATATATATACATGGATATATTTTTTGACTGTTACTATAATATCTAATAAGGTTCTTGAATTTCAGTCAATTAATAAAAACAACTATTTTGGCGACGTTTCGAGACTACAAAGTTCTCATAATCATGCCCTACAGTGAAAAAACAGGTTACAATAAAATTATATAAGTTATACATGTTATTTCAAAACATAAAGTTAGCTACAATGTAAATAAATAAAAACATACGTTAGAATATATATTACATATAATTACAAAATATGGAGGAGTAGGTTCATACAAGGAGTAAATATTGTAAGTAAGTTCATACTGAACCTCAAGAACCTTATTATATAAAAATATATATTTTACAAAATGCAGTATATGTTCATTTATTCATTCGTTCAATTAATTAGAGGTAACAACTAGCTCTATTAATAGCCACATAGCCAATACAATTAATCAACTCATGAAAAAAGGATAAACCCCTGTGACACAGTGGATAAAAAAAAAATACATGGATGCTGTTTGCATAATACTAAGCCGCGGGGCTGTCCCATGCGAAAGATCCCTGTCATATTTTCCAATGACTTTTCAATCCCTGCTAATTAATCAGACAAATGTAATTGGATCGGTTTTTAGTTTCCCAAAGCAGACAGACATGTCACGGAGACTGACAAATATCTTTTCGTAACAGGACTTGATTGAGCCAGAGCTTGGTGACCCCTTAATGAAAACCAGCCCTGCAGATAAGTATTCATGAATATTCTGTCCGTCTGTCTGCCAGTTGAACGCCTACATGGCCTCTTCCGTAGGAACGTTCGAAAATAAGGTTCCCGAAATATCTCGAGCAGCAATCATTAATCAGTATTTAATTACAAAATTTCATACACCTGCGGTCATTTAATATTCCATGAAATATCAAGATGGCGTACAAAACAATCACATAATAGAACAAAAAAAGTTTCACTCAATGCCAGAGTTGCATCATACGTCAGAAAATTAATCAATAGTCATGACACATGCCATTGACAGGTGAATGACTGGCATAAATCTACTGTTAAATATCACCTTTGAAAAGCATACATATCATGAAAAACTACATGAACATTTCGACAGATATTTCCAACAGCAACAGGTAATGTGACTACAATATTACAAAGAAACGTTTAAAGAAGAATCTCATCAACAAAGAAATAAGCTGAAATAAAATCAGGCCACCGATCTCAATCATGCCTAACATTCTTTTGTATTACTTTGAAGTATACAAAATGTGAGTTAATATGATTATAATGTCAATAACTTTTCAAGAAATCACCCATTAGTAGCATTTCAATAAATATTCCATATAAGAAGGTCCATATCCATAGGTCCATAGGATATCGGGAAAGCGAGAAGCAAGATTACAGGATTCGTTATGGTATGCAGTTTTTCGTAGGGGTATCTTGTTTGGGCTAATCCAGTAAAATATGAGACATTCAGGTCGTTATGGATAAGTTCCGTATTTTACGATGGATTTTGGATTGTTTGGATTGGATAAGTGAAGAATTGGAAGGATTGGAGAAACACAAAAGCTGAACACCGTCTGTCCTAATGAGTCTAATTACAGTCAGCTAAATGAGTCTTTTTGTAATTAATTGGAAGCTCAGAACGTTTCTAGAAAAGTCTAAATTGATCAGCTGTTTCTTGTCGTTTAAGACTCGTATGTGGATTACTAGAAAGACTTGATGAATTTCTAGAAGACGCAGCTTCAGAAGGCGAGGTGAGCCTGTACGCTACTATCATTTTACGAAAGTTGACATAAAACGCTTACTTAAAATAGCTTTTTATTTTTTTCTCCTAACAATGATTTAGTACGAATTGAGCAGTACCTCTCGTCTTCTGAATGCCCGTCCACCCTGGAGTATCTGTTTAACAGGGACTAGTGAAAGATGATACTGTAGGGCAGATAGACGCTGGTTTACGATGAAGGGTAAAGGTTATTTGATATGATTTGTTTTGCAGACAACACACAAGTGTCAACAGGGTGATGAGTGCTAGGATGAGTCGGGATGTCAAAAAAAAATAAATAAATAAATAAAAAATAAAAAATCTTATTATTAATTTTTCATAAATTAATTACAGTTTAGTATTAATATAATTAAATGTAAGAAACATAAGTATATTTATATTAACAATTTCTTCGATTTGCAGCTCACCCTTCGAATCCAGTTATAACGTTTGCATCTTAGCCAACTCATCAAGAAACCAATATCTAAGCGAATAACCTAGAGCGGTCCCTAATTCCTAACCGAGGCAATATCCCACCTGGACCCGGGCAACAATGCAAACAGACAGACAATACAAACAGATCAAAGAGGGAAGACAATCAAAGACATTTGTAGACAGACCGCTTGGCCCGGACGCCGCCCTGTTCCCCAGCTATTAGTGACGAAATTGGTTCACCTTGTGCTCCCATTAGCCCCCTGGATGTCCTCCTCATTATTCACTTGTCCCCTTTACCGACAGTGGGATCTCTAGTCTTATTCCTTCGATGGAATGTTGGCGCACTGGCATAATAAACAAAAAATATATAAATCAGAAAAAAATTGTATGGGGGTACCTTAAAAAAAAATGTAATTTAAGAGTTATTACTTTAGAAAAATAATACCACAATTAAGGAAAATTATAGATATAATATCAATCATGAAAAAGCACACAAGAGGCGAGAGAGGAAAAGCATTGGGATTTCATTGGGTCGTGTTTCGCCTCTCGTGAGGACTCGCGGTTTTCAGGGCTGTACTTTGTATATGTATATTCATAGTATATTCCTAACTTTTAATTTTCATCTCTTTTTAATTTATAATTTGTTTTCAGATATTATTTTTTGTGTTTATTTTATCTGAGTATCCATTTTGATCTTTAATACTAATTGTTCTTAAAAAAATAAAAATAACTCATGATTAATTTGGTAAAATTGCAATGGATTACTACAGTTGAACCTCAGTGATTTCATATTTTGAGTTGTGTTTCTGATTTTAGCAAGAGATCTTTAGAGTTTTTCAGAGTCGTGGTATCATAGGCCAGTAGTTAATTTTCTTTTAGTCTTGTTTAACGATCCTCACACGAATTTCTTTTTATTGTAAGTAGTGTCCAAAACAGTGTACCTAAGACCCCAGGTGTTTCTTCCACCCTACCCAATACGAAGCAACCATCATAATAGCTGAACACACTTGCAATTGCAAATTGTTAAACAATCTTCGTATTTTGGGTTGAGTGTATGGTTGCACTAGAGGATTTTTAGTGACTATCCCTTATTTAAAAAAAAAACATTAAGATTTAAGACTACTTACTTTAGAAAAATAATACCATTATTAAGGAAAATTATAGATATAATATCAATCTGAAAATTATGATATACTAAGATGCACACAAGAGGCTAGAGAGAAAATGAAAGGGAAAACAATACAGAACATTAATTTCCAATAGTTTTTTTTAAGGATAACTATATGTGGACGTGAGTATCTGAAGAAAGTAGGATAATTTGAGGACTGAATTCATTGAAACTTAGTCACCTATTTACTTAACATCTGGTACAATCGTAGGCAAGGATTTCATCTTAGAATCCTCTTACATGTAAGAAAGAAATTAAACTATGAATGAACTATCCCAACAATTTTAGCAAGCTCGAAAAACAGCACTCCATTATAAACCACGCAACCATAAGGTTAGGGGTTATAGAAATTTTATCCCACGGCCCCTTTTCGTACGTTACTGACAGAGGACTTTATCTTGATAAGCCATTCGCACACAGTTCCCAAAAAAAGACAAAATAAACTACTGGGCCAAGATTCAACAGCATCGATAGTCATTAAAAACCCTCAAGTGCAACCATACACTCAACCCAAAATACGAAGATTGTTCAACCTAAGTACGCAGTTCCTATTGTATTCAGGCATAATGACGGTTGCTTCGTATTGGGTAGAGTGGAAGAAACACTTGGGATCTTAGGTACATTGTTTTGAACACTACCTATAATAACAAGAAATTCGTGTGGAGATCGTAAGACAAGACTTATAGAAAATGAACTACTTTATATTTGCAACAAACCGAAACTCAACCCAAAATATGAAACTACTGAGGTTCAACTATGGTAACCCATTGCAACCAATTAGTAATGAGCTTTGTTTAAAGGAATATTAAAATCTGATTCAATTTAAAATAATTACCATTACAAATCAGAATGGATACTTAAATAAAATAAATACTAAAAATAATTTCTGAAAACAAGTCCTCTCTTACAGGGGGCGAAACCCGACCGAATGAAATCCCAACGCTGCAAATATCCAGTGAAGGCTATAGTAACCTCTCTAGGAAACAGTAGAATAGAATAGAAAAATAATTTTATTCTGGGACAATGCCCCTTCAGAACAAGAAATAAGTAAAGAAATAAATACAGTTACATCTGCTCAGAGACATAATGAAATTTAAAAAAATTAAGAAAAATAATGATGATATAAAAATGATAGCTAAATATACAGAAAGGAAAATAAGATAACATTCTACATATAAGATAAAAAATAAAAATAAAATCTTTTGGTACAATGCTTAGAGTTGTACGTACAATAGAAGTACCTAAATGTTATATTCAGAGAAAGTAAGATTTATATTTATATTACGTATGTAAGAGCATACATATTGTTATATAATATTCATATCTCCCAATCGCTTGCTTTAAACCTTATTTATAAATCGAATGGTTAAACCCAGAGGGCCATTTTAATAAAGAAACCGTGGCTACTTCACTAGTCGTTTTGATATCACTAAGCACTTGATAATAATAACTTAGAAAATATGGAAGTAAACATAAAGCAAGTTAAAATTATAGCAAGCCAACAAATTAACGGATTAACTAATAATACCCCGTTAATCCTTCCCCTACGTCAATCAGATCATATTTTAACAACAAAGACTACAAACGCCCTCAACAACTCCGTTGTTTAACAGACAACTCCAGTCGAGTGCGAACATCATTTAACAAACAGGTCTGCCATTTCAGAGTTTAAGAACAATAAGGGCTCCCACTCAAAAAGCCCTCTGTCAAAAAGTTTGTCCCTCTCATTGTCCAACAATTTACAATGACCTGTAGGTGGGCCGAACCGTTTGAAAACAATGAACTCGACGATTGACCTGAAATTTCAAATCAGCCGACGTAATAATCCAAAAATTAGATCCCTACAAATATATTTTATGAATTAATAATATTATTATTTATATAGAATATTCATTGCTTTAAAATTAAGCTACGAAAGGGAGTACAAGTGAATATAAAGATGCAATATGGGGGAGAAATATTAAATGATTTGATAATAAAATTATTAATAACAGTACGAAGAATATTAATCACTACTGCCACCATTAATTATAATATAATTTTGAAATTTAACAGAGATACAATAAATTAGTTATTGATTTTAAATTTGTACTTTATTGGTGTGCTATTAATGGACAATTTCTATGCAACTCATCACTATGTTCTCAAATTCACAATTCTGTAAATTTGCTGAAATTTAAATTAAAAAAAAAACAAACAATATATTTTATTTAAACCATACGTATTCGTGAATCTGATGATATCCTGGCTATTTTCTTCTCAAATATTACAGAGGATTATAAAAAATGAAGTACATATTTATTAAAACTTTGGATTTAGTCTTCCCGTATCCAATCCAAAATCCTTCATAAAATCATCAATGCTCCTTATTATACCACTAGTAAACCTATTATCCCTCCGAGGAGTCTGAAAAGAAGGTGGCCTATGGATCTTATAATGTGGATTTTTTTAATTAATTAGTAGGTTGTTAGGAGGAATTAGTCAAAAAATGATCAAGAAACGATCAAAGCTCCCAATTCATTACAAACGATTCATTTACACGACTGTGATTAGACCTATTTGGACGTATGGAGTTGAGCTTTGGGGCTCTACTAAACCATCCAATTCATCTCGTATCCAATCCTTACAATCCAAAATCCTTCGAAAAATCCTTAATACTCCTTACTTTGTCACCAATAAACTTATCCATAAAGAATGAACTTATTCGATATGTTGCTGAGTAAGCCCAAACCAGATACCTATCCTTTCACAGTAAGCTCCATAATCACTCAAACCCGTTAGTTTCTCAACTTGCTTCCCACTCCACTCCTGATAATCCTCCCAGGCGTTTGAAATGAAGATGGCCTAGAAAAGTGTAAAAGTTTTGATAAAGTGCTACTGATGAGTAGTTCTTTTTAAGTTTTGACATGTTATTGTAATCGTTATCAGCTCATGCACTTAATGCATATATTTGTACAGTTGTAAATTTCAATTAATTTACATACAGAAAAAAAAAGAAAATATATTTTTATTTTGCCAACGTTTCGGCCAGATCTTTGATAGCCAGTATCAGGCAGTATTTTTGTTGATCTCAAGCATTCCTTATTTTATACTGTATCCTACTTTATATAACTCATCCAGTCATTTAACAAAGTCTTTCAATTATACTAATGTGTAGATTCCTTATAAGTTATTGACATTTATATATAAACACATTTTCGGATTTATTTGATATATAAATTGTATACATTTCCAAATATCAATAAATAAAAAAAGAATAAAAATAAGATTAGATTCTCAATAAAATAGGAACGAAAATAACGGTGATAACAATTACAAATTAAATTAAATCCTTCGAATAACTTAAATTTAAGATTTTAAGATTTTAGATAAGGATATATCTTCGACGAGCCCCTAAATTTTGGACCAATCTCAATCTAGAACCCCTGACGAGACAGGCACTAAGCCAAGGCAGGTGGGGTATCAAAGAGACAGGGATTACATTCATTAGTGCCCGCTGATGGGATGGTTTTACACTGGGGGCCCTTTCACCAACCCTCACCCTATGGGTTTTTGGTGTCCTTGTTCTTGTTTTTTGTTGTTTTCTTTTTTTATTTTCATTTTTTTTTTTTTTTTTTTTTTTTTTAGAAAAAGTATTTTCCCCCCTTTATTTTAGCGCCCTCTACACGTCCGTTATTCGAGCTAAAATCTCTCTATCCGACAGTTATTCTAGCCTGTGACGAGGGGTATGATTGGTACAGAAAACAAAGTGATTGATCCAATGAAAAACAAATCATACATTAAGATTTCATGCATAAAAACAATTTATTTACTACAAGCAATATTATAACTTATTTTGATAAGCTTTACTATCTACCTGCTCAGTCAAAAATTTTTTCTTGCATTGCTGGGTTCAGACTCAGATTCAGTTCTTGCATAATTAAGATTCCATTTAATACAAATTTCACTTTCTATGAATATAACATTGGGTACTTCTATTATACATACAAATCTAACCATTGTACCAAAAGATTTTTTTTTCATTCTTATTTCATTTTATGTTCTCTAATTTGTAGAATGTTATCTTATTTTCTTTTCTGTATATTCAACTATCATCTAGTTTTATTGTTGTATTATTGTTTTTCTTTATTATTTTTTTTTTTTATCTAATTATGTCACTGATCGGATTTAAAGAGGGGCAGAGTACAAAAAAACCTTAAAACATTATAATATTTTATAAGTAGCTATTCAGAGACATCTGTCAATAGGAAAAAAAAAACCATTGATATTATACATAACAATTAAATATTTTTAATTTGGCAACGTTTCGACTATAGTTTTAACCATTATAAGGGCTAAAAAAAAAGAAATTGTCAAATACAGAATCAGAAGAGAAAAAAATAAATAAATAAAATAATTTACTCTACACACATTTTTAATTTTTTGATGTCAATAAAATTTGTATTTCTTCATCTTCATAAATATTATTAATTTCTTACTTTTAATATATTATATTTCCAAACACTTTAAAAACTATTATTTTTTTTAAATTATGTTTTTCTTCTGATTCTGTATTTGGCCATTTCTTGTTTTACCCCTAATAGTGGCCGAAACGTTGGCAAACTAAAAGTATGTCTATTTAATTTCAAAAATTCTAATTGAGGATCAGTTCCTCTCAATAACCTAAATTCTATAATCACCCATTAATCAAAAACACGCCTTAAAAAAAAAAAAAACTGCGAAATTTCATGAAATTATAATTTAAGTCCTCGGTATTTTTACAAAAAATATACAAGCATTCCGTATCCTACCACCCAATGAATTTATTGAAATGATGTTTACAAAATCACAATTAAATAATTATACATTAATTACCAATGGAACAGATTTTTAATACTAATATATAAATGAATGTTTTGAAATAATAACGTTGAAATGTTACATTAATTGCCTGATATTTTAATCCATATTATTTTTTTTTTTTTCAGAGGACACAGTAAGAATTATACATTATACATAGTTATACATAATAAATGCGGAGTAGAACATGGCAGGTGGACAAAAGAGAGGATTTGGAACGTCTCAAATCCCTCGAGCTACAATCCGACTGCTACTGAAAAATTGACTGGCTTCCAACGAAAACACCGAGTTTCTCCGACGAATACGGGGAGCGTGTTTTTCCAGCTGGGTCGACAAAATATTTTCCTTGCCGGAATAATGGAACATACACTGTGGGAAATTCATTCTTCCGCTAAAGAAAACTTGTGTTTTTATAGGGATTTGGGTTTACTTTATATATCTGGCGTAAGGAATATAAAGGTAAAACGTATCCAAAATATTTGAAAAATATAAGTTCATGCATAAAGGTATTATAAATCATATTAAAAAAAAAAAAAAAAAAAAAAAAAAAAATGAAACACTTTTTAAAAAATATAATGATTGCAGCTTAACAATTCATATAGTTAAAAATGAAATAATTATAAACATGTTTTACTTTAAAGCAAAGAGATGAAATCTATTTGGCCAAAAGTTGAATATCTCTCATTAAAAAATAAAATAAATCAGTCACTTATTTATTCATTGTTTGTATATATAAAGATATAATTTAATCTAAATAGATTGAGAGCCCTCTGATTCTAAACTAATATAATCAGAAAAAAAATTAAATAGTAGGTTCAATCCTAAGAGTTCACAATAATCTCAATAATCCGGCCCTTTAACAGTCCGAAACGCCCAGTAATCCGGCCATATTACAAGAGCTTCAAGTCACTTCGTTGTAATAAATATATCGTGTAGGCAGAAGATAATTGTGGTCTACTGATAAAAGATAAAAGATAAATTTATGTTAAAAAAAACAAAAAGGAGAAACATATAGAACTCTCATAAAAAATCAAAAAGCTAAATCAAAGTTTTTAAAAAAATATAATAATATTGTATGTATGTGATGTTATTTCCATAAGAGTTTATTGCATTATTAAAAAAAAATGAAAATACAATAATTCGTATTTTTTTTTTTTTTTTTATATCCAGTGATCCATCATTTTCGATAATCCGGTACCTCTCTGCGCACATATGAGTCAGATTATTGAGTTTGTATTTAATAATATACAAAAAACAATTATCACAGTTTACACCAAGGATCAAAGCAAGGGAAAATGGTTCATGGTTTTCAGATAGGTATATATTTACCTTCGGCTATGATCAGTTTGTACAATAATTCACCAGATTTGTTTTCGGTAGGTAGTATTGGCTTTATCTCACTGTAGACAATATTTCTATGGAACATTCCTCTACCCATATTATCAATACCTTTCAACGTATTTATATTTACAATATGCTTCAATTCAGATCTGCAATAAATTCAATACACACAAGATCCCGTCTTTCTGAACTGTATACCCCATCTCATAGATTTTTATTCTTTTTAAACATATTTCATTTTATTTTCTCACATTTGTAGAACTTTAACTTATTTTCTATCCTGTATATTTAACTATCATCTATGCATATAGTGTCATTATTGTATTATTGTTTTTCTTTATTTTTTTTATCTCATTGTGTCTCTGACCAGATTTAATTTTATTTATATCTATACTTATCTGTTATTCTTAAGGGACTTTGTCCCAGAATAAAATTATTTTTCTATTCTATTATATTATAATCTTTCGGTTAGAGCTAATAAATGTTTATGATAAGTAAAGTAGGTAATGCAGTTCTTACTGATAGATAGATATAACCAAGTTTAAAGAAGAACCGCTACTTACTAGAAATTTTGTTATTAATGAGTAGCAATAATGATTGTTACAAGAGGTAACGGACGGTTAGACTCCTCTTAAAACACATTTGGCCCCGCAAAAACATAAACCAATGTTAAAATAGAATTTTTATCTAAGGAACATGTACTTATGTATACTAAATAATGGCAATATTTCGTATGATTACTCATAGTATTCTTCCACAACACAATAATGATCACAGAACTAAAACCAGAACAAGTTCGATACAACATTCCTCTATGTTCCAATGCTCTTAGATAGATCGACCCCGGGAGCCGATAAACCTAAAGAGGAACAAGAAAAAAAAAATACTTCAGAACAAAAGCGGACAGACTGAAATGAAAAAAGACAACGAAACGAAACCTGGACGGTAGAAAGTGAAGAGATGTGAGGTCGGGCTCAACTGGCGGGCTGTCAGTAGCTCCAATCAAAACGTCAAGACCTGACGCTGCGAGTGTAGGGCAGGCTTAGGATCCTTAATAGAATAGTATCCATCTCTGTCTTCCACTTCGGAGTCATTAATCACAACAGAGGAATCAGAAACTTCTCTATCATGCAAAACTGTAAAAGAAATGATTGAAGAAAGGGAGCGATCAAAAAGATCTGAGGCACACAAGAAATGGATGGAAGGTATATTGGATTTTTTATCGAGTGGTCTTTACATTGGATTCGACTTCAATGAATTTCGGTTCAACTAAATAAGTTTTAAAGTCAGCAATGATGAATAAAACCTCCAGCTTCAAGATTTAAAACAAAGAATCATCACAAGAGGTAAGGGAAAAGGTAAAAAAAATCCTTGGCCAATTTATAGTTTATTTTGTAATAGCGGAAGTACAGCATTGATCAGCATACTTTATTAAAGCAACTAAACATAGAACAAATAAAAAAAAAATAATAAAAATAAAATTATTAAAACAAAATAAAATACGCACACATATATTAATAAAGGAAATATTCTTCTAATATTTGTGCTCTAAATCACTTAATGGGTTACGTTTATTGAGCTGATTAATTACAATTATTAAAATGTTAATTATTAATTATTTCAATAGGATTGAGATGTGCACTAGTGTAATATCAAGTGCGCAGAGAGAAGAATTGAAAAATACATTTTACTCACTTTGCTTAGTCTTAATGATAAACCAGAGAATTTCCAAATTACCTGCAAAAGAAAAGAATAAATTAGTGAACATAAAATTGAATCTTTTTTTTTTTTTTTTTTTTTTTTTAAAGCATTTATTTTGCTTTTCATCTATTCATACAAGAATGATAATGATAGAAATTGAATCTAACATTGTCTATTTAAATAATAAATAATAACAAAATATATTATTCGAGAGATATGGTATTTAGTGACATTATAGCATATTTACATTTTTTAATATATTTAAAAAATTATAACTTGATATTTTGATAAAGTAGTATTCCTACCAATAGAGCACTTAACGTAAATATACATAATGAAAAACAGGCAAAACTCGGATAGTTTGTTCTATTTGATCTAATTTTAGATAAACAATATGATTTAATTATTTATAAACCTATAGTATTAGTCTTACCACAACAGTCAGTTGCTAAATAACGATACAGAATAGATACAGTGAAGAATACTTACTGGTTGGACAGGAAAAAATGGAACGAACTTATTTTTGGCAATGACATATGACATATTGTAGTAAAACGTCTTTAATAATAAAATCAATTATTTGATTAATAATAATAATTGAAGGATTTAATCCTGGAAGTTAGAATTTCAAAGTTTTATCTCCTCCATATTAATATATATCAAATAATGTAGAGGAAACTTTTTTTAATATCAACTTTTGTCACGAATGAATAATATTAAAACACTAACAATTTCTAGTTCCATTAAAAAAATAATAATAATAATTCGTAAAAGTTATATTTATAATATACTAAAGATTATATTGGCATGAGATAAATTATTTATAACTAGAGATGATTCAAAGTATCAAATAGGTTATGTTTTATGCATTTGATAATTTGATTTATTAATTATGACGATTTTTTTTTTTGTTATTAAATAAAATATAGCTTGAAAACCGGAGCATTTTTCGTTTAATTGGCTCAGTAGCGAAGAAGGGAAACCAAAGGTGTTGCCAGAAGAGCAATGTTAGAGTCTTAGCACCGTATCTATGTGGTATCAACAACAAAAGGAAAGGAATATTTTTGAAATAAGTTTATAAGATATTGTAGATTTTTGAACATTTTTTTTTTCTTTCGTTAGGGCCATTTATGGACCACGGTGCTTGTGTTTTAGATGTTTCTTGATGTCATTGTCGCTGCTTGTCACGATTGGCGTTCTTAGTGGTGGGCTCGGCAGCTGCTTTCTTGTTGGTACCTCGAGCTTTTCTGATGGCCCAGTAGTCCTTCATTTCCCGGCTAAATTCAATCTTACGTTCCTCAGACCATTTCCTGGTTTCGTCTATCGGTCTGTGGGTAACTTATGTGAGGGATATTATGAAGGATTTAGTTTTAAGAGTTTTATGATAGTTACTCCGGTCGGTTATATCATTTTGATTTATATGGAGTTCAGAACGATCCTACTCCACTTGCTTCATCCACAAGAATCCAGTAGCTTTGCCCTTGCTAGCAGCCTTGAAGATCCTATGGGACAGCCTCTTTGAGTCCATTGTGGACAGATGTCCGCGAAAAGCCAATCGCCTTCTTCTGATGGCATCTGAACTTGATAATAGGTTAATAAATAAATATTAAAATTTTAAAATAATAATTATTAAAAGTAACTGTTACTGATCCTATTTAAACGAAAAACCCGAAAACCGTATACATTTTATGATTGATTGGGTAGCCGGATTGATAATGTAATGGGGAACAGTTTAGTAACCCTACACCGAAAAAATGCTATAAAAATATAGATGTCACACCCTCCAAACCACGAAGGCCACATTACTCATGCGCTATCAGATAATCCGGAGGACATAAAACGCACCTCAGGCAACCGCACAGCAATTCGTTATTCGATACCGAGACCAGTAGCTTGTACCTGTTAACTGCTTAACACGGTCGGAATGTTTAATGTGAGCGGAGAAAAATGTCAAGAAAAAAATGTGAAAAGTCGGACATTAGCATAAGTAATTATCGTAACACTATCCGCTATCGGGGAGCACATAAATTACAGAGGCCGCCTTGTAGGGCCTGCGATAGGATCTGTGGCCCGTCATATTTCGGAGCGACAAGGCAATTATAAATATTCCCCACAGGACCATCCCATAATTGGAGGGGCACAAAAGGGGGCTTTTAGTTTATTGCGACGAAGTCGGGCTAGATTTTGTAAGTCCTGAATCGAAGACTGCAGAACTAACGTAACTTAACTCACTAGAAAATAATAATGAAGATATATGTGGTCAGGGTGTGCAGTCATTGAAACATAATTAAAATACAAATTTTAATTTATTGTGCAAAAGTTTCGACAAAGGCCTTCATCATGACTAGAAAAAAATAAAATAATATAAAGGTAAGACATAAAAAGGTGAGTGGATATTAAAAAAAGAAAAACAGTATAAAAAAACAAAAACGGTAAATAAAAAAAAATTGTATAATAAATAAAATATTTTAATATCTCTTTAAGATATCTTTAATATCTTCATAAAATATTATGAATATCTGTGTTTTAGGTAATAGTAATATTAATTGTAGAAAGAGAGAAAGGAAGAGAGAAAAAAAAAAAAATCATTAAGTATTACATTTTAGAATTATAACCAAATCATAAATATCAGGTATTATAGAGTTATCTTTAGTTAGATAGATAGGTAGGCGGTGTATGTAGCAACCCAATAGAGTTGGGCAGCATTATGTTTTTTATAATCATATATCTCTCTTGTTTTTAAAATTAAATTAATTTATTTCTTTATTTTAACTTCACTTTAATTTTTTTTAAACTTACTATATATTTTTTTCCCATTTTGTTGCAATGTATTGAAGGCCGAAACGTCAGCACAATAAAAAAAAAAATTACATTTTAATAGGGCTTCAATGACTGCACGCCCTAACCACCTACATCTTCGTTATTGCCACAGTTAATAAATACCTAACCAAAATGAAAATAATAAATATAATAAAAATCCAGCTGGAAAATATTCCGAATTTCTTTATTACTTCTATATACAACGAGATGTAGAACCTCGAAATAAAATAAGGAAGTGGTATAATCAATAAACAAAATAGGTACGCATGAAGGTATAGAAGAATCAGTAAAATTATTATTGATAATTTATTTAAAATAATATTAATAAATTTATTAATATCTAATATATTTTCATTTAAATGGATAGATTCGGAATTCTGCGTCTTATTATTATAATTGAATAATGTCATTAAGAAAAGATAGAAAGGCATGGAATAATAAAAAATAAGATATTACATTTCAAAATAAAAAAAAAAAATAAAAAAAGTTTTCAAAATATAATCTTGGACGTATTCATACAACTGTACTAATTTCTTATAATTTGTTTGAAGGTGAGGTTGCCTCTGTCGATGAAAGTAAACTTTATTAACCACTACTTTATTTTTACAAATATATAAAATAAAATTAAAAAATGATAGAATCTTAATATCAAGACATTATTCCACATAACTGATACATGTACCCTACCAATTTTATTATACTCGCCAGGAGTTGCATTATTTGCTAAAAATATTTATGATATGAATAGTATATATTTATAAAATCAATATGAATATTCATAATATTAATAAATAATACAATACAAAGTGTGTAGGAAGGACAATAAGTGATTTAGTAATATATATTATTTTTTTCGGTTCGATTTCCCAAATGGTGAGACTTTCAATTTTTATGTAGTTTCATTGAATTTTTATCACCGCAAGTAATGTGACGATTTTTAATGTTTCATAATAAATTCCAGTTTTTAAATGAATAAAATTATCCTCCTTCACTATATTAATAATATTCATGAAAAACATGCGAAGAAGGGATCGGGAGAGTAATATTCTCGAAGTATTTCCCCTTTAAATAATTACTTAGATTTTCAAAACAGATGAATTCCACTGCACCTATTATTTTAATAACGAATGTTACCACGCAAATTGAACAGGTGGTGCAGAACAGAATACCACTAGCTACCGTGCACAGCAGAAAAAAAAATAATTCAAACACCCTCTTAATCCCGCTGGAGATACGGTGTTGCACCCGGAACCTAGCTGCATATTCAAACGGACCGACAATATCTCATACCGATACAGAACGGGAGAAAAAACGGTAAATAAAAAGAGTGAAAAATTAATCTGATAGCCTTATATGCAAATGTGCGGCAGTTCCTGAACGAAAGTCATTAATAAGGGTTTAGCGTTGTCCGGAGCACGCGAAGCCGACGAACAATGAAGCCATTAGGGGGTGCGGAATAGCTAAGTGGCCTAGGTGGCTAGGGCGACAATATACTATTTATTGGTCAATAGGGGAAGTAGTGTACCCCTCCCTATCATGCAGATCTTATCTAAATTACCGTATTATAAACAACATACCGGTATCGTCTTAAATACTAATCATTGTGGTATCCTAATGAACCCTATCAAAGCAGGAATGAAAACTAACAATTTTCAACAATGGAAAGACATGCAAAGTTTCATACTGATTTACAACAAAGCTTTGTTGTGTTCGAGTACAATTTTGTGGATAAAATGAACGAGAAATTATAGCTATGAAAACTAGAAATAAAAACACATGCCAAAAATCCTCTTTCCTGTATCTTTTGTAACACTTGGAACTCTATCAAGCGAGTTATCGATCAGGCGAGCCTTCTATTTTTTTGTTTTTCTTTATTTTTCATAAAACATTTGGCAACCTTTGCAAGAGCATTCTGGAAAAGTCACTTTAATATATGGAAGACGAAACTGGTAAAACATCTTCCGGTATGATAGTTTTTAGGTAATGGAATCATATTGGGTTGTTCGGAAAATAATGCAGGATTTCATGTTTAAACCAAAACCTGATATTATTATAAAATATATTATTTATCTCTTTACTACAAACAAAACCTAATACATTACTTTTACTCTAAGTCGTAGTTTCGGCCCAAATTCCTATTAAATAAGATCCCATTACACAGATCTGAATGCCGATTTTTGTGTGGGTAGTAAAGACCTTTAGTAGTGCAAAACTAGAGTTATAGCCGCCAATGAGCATCAGGAGCCAAGAAACAAAAATAAATAAAATAAAACAATATGAAAATCACGTTCTATTTTTTTTCTGAGCTCCCAGTGAAGATTCAGAAATAATATTTTACGTAAAATTGTGGTTTTGTATGCTATCTCTTTACCACAACCAAAACCTACAACATAGAGTAAAAGAAGTGTATCAAGTTTTTATTTTGGTAAAGAGAAAAATAACTTCTTTAATAATAATATCAGGTTTTGTTTTAAACATGAAATCCTGCATTAATTTCCGGACAATCCAATAGAATGTCGATACTTAATTCAAAGGAAATTAGTGATATTTTCAAGCCATTAACAGTTTTGATTTACATAATGATGTTACTTGTACCCATTTTCAAATATAATAAGTATTATTATTATATATATTGATGAGGAGAGTAATGTTGTAAGGATAATAATTGAAATATAATCTTTAAAATATTTTTTGGATATATAAATATTTTTAAAAAGATTACATTGCAATAATTATCCTAATCAGTATTACTTCTCCTTGTTGCTTAATTTTTTTTCCTTACTTTTTTGGGATCTCGATCAACTGCGAATTTGATTATCCATCCTATTTCGGTTCCAACCTCATCGGTTAGACGAGTACGCAGTATATTTCTAAGGTGGATTCATAATCTTTTTTTTTTTTTTAGGGGGTCACCTGTGGTGTAGTGGTGGTTAACATAGCCCGGCAGATGACCTCAGGATTTTTTAAAGGGAGTAAAAAATCCTTAGATATGCAGTCCTTCGGAATGGGGGTCCCGAGCTTGTGCGATGTCAGGTACTCGTTAAAGATCTCTATCCTAATTATACCTGAATAGGCAAAATTTAGGACTCCCACCGTAGCATCGTCCGATTAGCCATAGCAGCATACAATGACGTTAAACGAAATAAACAAAACAAACAAATATTTTTTTAAATTTAAATTTACTTCGACTTGAAACATGCCCACCAGTTTTTCTTGACAACACACCGATTCCTCAAACAGACACTGTACACTACCTTGGTCTTACATTTGACCGAAGAATGACATGGGGTCCACATATAAAGAAAAAAAGTAAAACGCTTAACCAAAGACTAAGACTTTTATATTCACTCCTCTCCAAACGTTCAACTCTACAACTTAAACAAAAAATTAACACTTATACTTACTTACTGAAACCTATTTGGACATACGCTTCTCAGATATACGGGACAGCTAAAAAGACACATATTAACAAACTCCAAATCTTCCAGGCAAAAACATTCAGGACAATTACAAAAGCCCCATGGTACGTAAGCAACATAACTTTACATACTGACCTACGCATAGCAACAGTTAAAGAACAAATACAAACCTACTACAAACGATTCCACGAAAAACTACATGGACATCCTAATACACAAATAAACAACATGGCCACAACATATATTCCCGACAACACACAGAGAAGACTAAAAAGGAGCTGGATGAGAGACCTCCTTGACTAAAATAATAAAATAAAATAAAGACTGGAGGTGCCGCTGGGTTCTGCTCCCTCTCATGCCTTTCAAGCCATTTAAATTCGTACCGCAAATTCACTGGTTGTCAAATATTATTTGACAGGTGTGAATAAATATATAAAGTCAAAAAAAAAAAAAAAAAAAAAAAAATTTAAATTTATATAGTAATTAGATAAATAAATTTTAACTGTGAAAATTTCCAATCATTTCTGTATTGAAATATTTTTATTGATAAATAAATACAACTGTATAGAGAAAAAATTATTCAAGTTCTTTACAAAGAAAAGCGGACGCAGCCGCGACGGGGAATGCTAGCTATAAATGTAATGCTAAGTAAGAAAATTCTTCAACTCCAATATTAAAAGAGAAATATATCTGAAACCGCCTCGGTTAAAAGACGCGGGGGTATAAATAGGACTACTTTAGAATTTTGTAAAACTGACAACCTTTTATCCTCCCCCTTGAATGTTTCATCCACAAGGCGTCACCGACACTCAATAATTCCTGCCACCTCCTGGAATAAATGAAATCGCAAGAAGAATAAAAAGGGAATCCTCTTTATTGAACCACTTTACTCCCTGACAGAGCGAGGGAGGAAATAAGAATAAACCCCTTTGCATGCTGATGGCCCACCGAACGTCCAATCTGTTGTTACTCAGGTCCATTTATTAAGTGTCAACCAGTCAGACACCTTCGCGTGCTCCTGATCCAACAAAAGCCTCTCAAGATAAATAGCAAAAAAAAAAAAAAAAAAAAAATCCTTTTCATCAAAAGATATTTCTCCAGGTCCGTTAATCAAAATGAAGGATGCGCTCAATTAACCCAAATTAAAATATTACGTAATTTATCGTAACCAATATTTGCTTTGGTAAGGTGCTATTAGCCACTGGAATAGTTCAATTAGTTTTAATAACAACAGAAGGTTCAAACAATGTTAATTAACACACGGATGTTTAGAGCAATTACTCCCCATCGGAAGATAATTGATCCAGTGCCGTGCGGGTCCAATTAGTAATTGAGTCGGGGGTACCCATAAATTATTTATGAGGGGAATACGACCAGGCATCGAAGATGTTTACGATGTAACCTACGTACGAATACTAAAAGATTACGTAATTGTATTTAATATTAAATCATTAAAACATATCAGAAGGTAATTCGTAATAAGAGTTCGAAGAACGGAAAAATTAAGTAACGTTAAGATGAATTCCAGGACTGAAACACAAAAAGAATGTTTTTTAAAAATATTTATTTATATTTACAACTCTATATATTACATAAAACAAGTAAATGTGAGGAAAATTATAACGACATGTCAATAACATCTAAAGGAATACACACTAATAGCACTTTAAGAGTTTTACATTAGAGGGTGTCTTGCCCATCTTCTTTTCCAAAGCCACGGAGGATTAAAGGGAATGGAGTACGAGGCAAGTTGGGAGATTGGTGAATTGGAGTGAGTATGGAGTTTAATATGAAAGGAGAAGAGGTATTTGGTATGGGCCAAATCAGCAACATACAGAACATTAAGATCTTTATTGATAAGTCTGTTGTGAAATAATAAGAAGCATTGAGGATTTTATGAAGGATTTAGGATTGTAAGTATACGAGAAGGATTCTAAGGTTTAATGGAGCCCGAAAGCTCGACTCCGTATGTCCAAGTGGGTCTACTGTCATGTAAATATGTCTTTCCGAATAAATACGTTTTTCATTTTGTAATACATTAAAAAAGTTTAAGATCAAATAAGTTTTTTAATTTGTTGTTAAAGCTTCCAATGAAAAAATTCTCGAAATGTCGAGAACTTCATTATTGACAAAACATGGTGCCCGATCAAGATTTGCTGACTTCGGATTCGTATTCAGCACACTTCGAAACATAAGAAAACAATATATTTGTTGAAGGGAGTATTTTGATGCAGAACAGTGTAAATACCACATCAACAGAATTAAAATAGGAAATAAGTGATAAAAGCACAATACAAAAAAAAAAGTTCTTTGAAAAATTGGTAAAATGTTCTCCAACTTGCAAACACGGTGTTTTTTTTTTTCCTTGTGATTACCATCTTGGATTTTAAGAATATATATAATCTATTACTTTTACACGAGTATATAATATTTATTCTGGGAATGTATGATAATAATAGAATAAATAATTGTTAAGAAAATTAGAAAATGAAAAATGAAAATAAAATTACACAGCTTAAGCACAACTGAATCATGGAGTAAATTAGGTGATTCGATGGAATTATCAATTATTAGGTTTTAAATTATAATTTTAGTTTAAAATTCTTTCTAGCTAATATGTTAATCCTTAATTTAAATGGACTTGAATTTGAAACTGTAAATACAGACTTATTTTCTAAAAACCTGTCATGGAGTATTCCTGGAATGAAATATGCCCGCCCGTAGCCGCCGGTGTCAATGGGAGATATCTCTCTTCAGGGGACAGCCCACTCCAGGGATTTATAAGGCCTCCTCGATATATCTTCATTTATGTCATTTATTCCTTTGAGCTTTTGATTCTTTTTGTGTTAGCTTCAATATATTTTGTCATGAATCTTTTATTCCATTCGTTTTAAGCATACGTGTGAGAAGTAAGTCATTTTTCAGATTTGTTTAAGTACGAAAAGCCACAAAAGTATTCCTATGAATATTTAATTTTATTTTTATGTTATGAAGGAAAAAAAAAAACTTCAACTAGTTTCCAACCCGCCTTTAAGTTCGGGTTATTTGTTTCATAATCTAATTCTACTTTTACTTGAGAGAAAAAAAATGACATCAAGTCATTAAATATATTTTTATTCGTGAAATAATGGTCTTATATAAAGAAATAATCAGGTCTGTTATCTTTGGGTCATGTTTGATAGGTCAGTGATCCGGATATATCACCAAGGCCTGGAATAGTTTTTTTTAGCTGTTTATCAGGGCAGTCACACTGTGTTATCAGAATTATCAGAAACTATCCTAGCTGTTGTAATTTATCCATCAGAAAAAAAAGTATAATTAAGTTATGAAATCAACAATAAATTTGACGGGTGTATCTTACAATCATTACGAAATTTAATAATTGAAGCGTAGAATCCAAAAACCAGCCAAGTCCAAATTCCAAAAAAAATTTATTTTATATTTATTTCTTTTTTTTTTTACAAATTTAATACCATGAAGAAATGTTATTCATAAATATCAACAACAAACATAAAAGCTAATAACAAACATTCAACCGTAATATAATAAATATGATTAGGGTGATATTAAACTGCGTTCCATGAAAATCATATATTTTCTGGATTCAAATAATTTCAGTAACCCTGATAATTATGATGGAGCGTCTGATATAGACTTATTTTATTTTTCTGTATGTTGCTGATTTGGCCCAAACCAGATGATACCTATCTATCCTTTGATAGCAAGCTCCTATACACACTTGAATCCACACCAAAGCCTCATCATCCTCCGAGGATTCTGAAAAGATGGTGGTCAAGAGAACTTTTAATGTAGAACTTTTATTGAGTTATTTACATGTTATTTAATTTAATCATTTTCCTTAAGTTTACTTGTTGTATATAATGCATACAATCGTAAATACTTATTCTATCATTGCAAAATATATATACGTAATATATTAAAGAACTTTAAATCATCAAGGCCTATTTTACTGTAAAAAAAAAAAAAAAAAAAAAAAAAATATTACATACTTTTATTTTATCACGCAGTTTCACAACCATAAATCCATCGGTCAGGAGTGTTTATTGTATACGTAAACTAAATAATATGTAAGTGTGTACAAGTATATACATTAAGTATACATAGGCATTAGAAAAACATAATACATAAATAAAACGGTAAATAAAATATTAGTATATAAATATTTACAAATTATGAAAATAATAATTATAAACTGTAATACTTTCAATTATTTTAAACAAAACCTTAACTGGTACGATTTGCACAATTGTAAATACTAAGTGATATATTAAGATTAAGTAACCTTACTAAGTCTGTATTCTTTAAACTTTAACTGAGTACCTATGATTAAAATATTACAAATGTAAAACCGGCACCGATAGAATAAAAATATTCCCTAAAAATTCAGATGCTCTATTAATATTAGTTCAGAAAAAGAGTAAGAAGAAAATGGTGAGCCGTCCGCGTAAATAGCAAGTCCACCGTTATAAGAACAATAACACTGGAACGTGGTGCGGATCCTAAAGACTAGACAATCGGGTCATGTAATTCGTGGACTATTTTCCCCCGACCTTATCTCTTCGGTAAAGCAGGTACCGAACTTTTAATTAGTCCACCCAGCACAGAATCAGAATATTATCCCAACAGGAAAATCCAATTTTAGAGGCATTGTCGACAAGGGAAACTACCCTTATCCTCAGCAAAACAGATGAAACGCCTTAGATTTTTTTTTACAGTGAAATTTTTCTTATTTACTTAAATTAAGGATATTAAAGAGTTACATATTGAATATTGAATTGAATTTGAGTTACACTTGTTTTAGAGCAGCAGAGAAAAGAAAAGCTGTATTGAATGACACGGAAGATTCAGTAAGATCAGGAGAAAGAAACGATATCTCTGGAGACTAATGTGTATATTTACAGGAAATTAGGAAATAGTCTTCAATAAGTCAAACAGAAAAAGCATTACGATTGGATGAAGGGGAACAGATATCCCAGAATAGAACAACCCCCATCCAAGTTTTATTTATTGCTGTATAACCTTTGAGAGGATAAACTTTGAAATTTACTTTTCTTTTTTTCTTTTTTTTATCCATTTATTGAAATTTAAAACTGTACAAAATATACACATTTACATCGAGTATAGGTTTTTATAACGATTACAACAGTATGTCAAAACCTAAAAAGAACGTATCGAAAAATTTTCAGTTCTATCGTACAAAAACCCCTTAATTTTTTTAAATTTTTAATTCCTTATCTATCTCCTTCTTTTTTCTACTTTTCTCTAAGCGCAGGGTTGTTTGAATTTTTTTTTCCCCATTAAATAGAAGAACAACGCTATGAAAGCAAAGAACATTGATTGAAAGAGCATTGAATAAACACTCCAATGTGATAGTGAACTTGATCCAAAAATACTTTATACTAAATTTGACATATTTGTTTTAAAAAAAAAATTATAGTATTTTTTTCTTAATGATTCTACACTCTATCGATTAACCCCCACCACCGCAGAGAAATAATTAAAATATAATACCAACACATAAAAAACTAATATTAAAAAAACATATTATTCCTAAAATCCAGAAGTGTAATCACAGGGAAAAAGACCGCCGCGGTTGGAAGGTGGGGAGGAATCTACCGTGAAACATGGCTTTATTTGCGGCCATTTCACGGATTATTAAAGAGTGAAAAAAAATTACACCAAGACGTGAGGGCTTGGAAATGTTGGGGATAACACCGTGCCGCCCCCAGCGGCGCACGTACCTGAGAAAAAAGTTCTCTAGTTAAAGTGACAGACAGCGGCGCATGCGCCAATGGACGGGGTTAAATATTGAAAAAAGATCTATGATCATTGTGGCACAGTTATTTATCGAGTAGAAGAAATTCGGGGATTATTTTTGACTTTAAAGCTTCGTTAGGAGTAGTTAGAAGGTGAACATACTAAAGTTCCCCGACCCTGGGGGTAGGAACGGTGGGGAGAGGGGAGAAGTTTCAATTTAAGGGTTTTTGGATTATATACCGAAAACGGTAGACTCTCTAAAATTGTTTCAAATAAAAATTAAAACTAATTAAATTTCCTATAAAAATTGATTTTATACATATTTGCAGAACTTCCAACGGTTTTCGAGACATACGTTATTGAAAATCGATACTTCTCGAAAAACATTTTATTTCATTTTTTGTCAAACATTTACTTCAGTGTCTTTCATGATCGTTTCTCAGAAATAATGAAATAATTAAATTCGTAGGAAATTAGGGTTATTAAATATATTAATTAGATAAAAGTAATTACCTACTATTTAAAAAAAATAATTAAAGTTATGACATTTTAAATTAATATGATTCATTATAGCTTTTGCATTAGGTGGGGCATTTCTCTCAAGGATTTGTTCAAAACCACATTAGACTTATACCCAATCGAATGAAAAATGTAATGAACTCGGTTCTATTTAATTATTTGTTTAATAATCTCTAAAAAAATGAAACTTTTTTAGTTTCCCTATAGTAATAATAAATGAACCATTTTAGTATACATAAATGTTGAAAGATTAAAGAGTAACTTAGTCATTTAGGAATTAATCCTAAGATTAAACTAAAACAAACTCCACGACATCCCAAAATGTCAAAGGGCTTGAAGATAAAAAGGGATGTTGAAAGAATGAACATAATGATTAGCCTAGAGGCAGTACTCTCAAGAAGCCCTCGAGTGCCATCAAAGACAGTACCCAAGGGAAATTCCCTGCATTCGCTACGGGAGGGTGGGAAACACTAAAATAAAATTTGATGAAACAGTATATTGCCCCGCATACAAAACACGAGAGTGAAAGATAAGGATGGTGTGTAAGCAATAAAGGAATCCAAGATGAGTGCTCTAATAGAGCATGACTGATCTTTAGGAATGATTAAATCAAAAACACGTAGATTAGCTGCAGAAATGAAAATCTGTACAGAAAAAATACAACTGTGAAAGGAGAAATGAATTAAAGTAACATCGCGGATAAAGCAGTTTAATAAATAACGCCAAGCACAAATATACCCAACACAAAATGAATCTTGCTTGAATGTGAACAAAAAAATGTGGGGTTTTAATTGAAACGGCTTGCAGAAGAAATGTGGTACAGCCGGACAGCACGCGATATCCCGATCCATCCTTCGCGAGCCGGCCTCGTCGTACTCGGAGTAACAGCTTCATCGAACAGCCACGTGGGGACCGAATTGCGTACACACATTTATGTCAATCAACTGTGTGACGGAGAATAAATTGGAGGGTACTATCTCCGCCTTTTATCTTCCATCCAATTTATCTGGAATATGGAAAAGCCCGGAGAGCTCCGTGGTAAAGCGGTCCCAATATGGGTTTTTATACAAGAAAAATATTTCGAATATTAATAAAAAAGGTTTATGCATATACACCTTGTTAAGGAAAAGTACCATAATATTTTTTCATCATCAATTTTTTATTATTGTTGAAGCTTGTATTACATACATTTTATGTTTTTATTAAATTCAAGATTATTATTAATTAACACAGATTAATTATTATTATTGTACCTAAAAAATATTACAGCAATATATTATGTTCGAAAATGCAAACTTAATGCTTCTAATCCATTAAATTACCATTAGTTGGTAATCATAATGTTATGACAAATTTATTTTTAATCAAGAAAAGTTCAACCACTTCTTTTCCTATCCTTTCATAGTAAACTCTATTCCCACTCGAGTCTCCTAACTTGCTTTACACTCTATTTCTAATAAACCACCAAGGCGTCTGAAAAGAAGATGGCTTAGAGGCCTTCTAATCAAAAATAATTATTGAAGTTCTACTAGTCAGTTTTTCTTCACAAGTTATTTTCCGCAAATTTACTTGTTGTATAAAGTTTTAAATATCAGGAAATATATATATTTTTTTAAATCTTTTACTATTAATTTATCTTTTACTATTGTGTGTGTGCGTGTGTGTGTGTTATAACGAGTTTAATCCATAGGAAGGTAAATCAATAGTTAATTGACATATTTATAATTGAAGGGTGTGAGGCTAGAAGGGGAAATGTCCGGTAACCATATTTCTAAGTAAATCGCAAAAGCAAATTACCGTATAAATTCTTTCTCTTCAATTCAAAACATGTGAAAATCCTCTTTCTAGCCTCGATGAGAGCACCTTAAGTGATAGTACATGTGACAAGCTAACAGATAATAAAATCTTTTCCCAAAAACCCTTCGATTAATATAAACTTAAGAATCAAGAAGTTGAACATATACCCCACAAGCTAAACATATACTTGATCAATCAATTCGTCACTAATTATTATTCTGGAATATTTACATACCTACCTTTTTTCTTTGACGAATGAATATTGAATCCAACACACGTTAAGTATAGAGGAAAATATGTCAAATCCACTGTTCACCTGTCGAAACCCGCAAGTCACAATGACACAACCAATACAGCCGGGGATAGTTAGGGCTGATAGTGAGTTTCTAAATTCAGAATACATTAGCACCGCCCTGATTGCTAAAGTTTACGCGGCACATCCATAGCCAGGCGGGACGGATCTAGATTGCAGATTGCACGCAGTCCGCCATACAGAGATATCAATATACTAAACTAAACAAATCCCGAACAGCCGAATCACAACTGTCAGATACCCAAAAGTAATAATTAAAAACGGGAAAAGATTCTGGGTCTAATGCCATGTCGTTAAGAGTAATTTTTCCTCCCGAAGCAAAATAAAATAAAATAGTCAATTACTACAGATAATTTACCTCATTGAAATGCAAATGGACGGTAGGAACTTGTTCCGATGCCGACACAGATTTTTTTTTTCCTTTCAAATTAATATTGTAATTTAGTGGAGAAAACAATTTTTACCCTTGCTGGAGGAAATTAATCAAGTATAGGAGGAAACTAAACAAAAACCAAGGATTACACAGTTTAATTTAATTTAATCGAACTCCATCTGGCAATTATGGGTCGTAAATAATATATTTTCATTCTTAGGCCGATTTCGTAACCATAAATCTGCAATGCAGGAGTGTTGTATATCTAATTCCTTTACTGAATTAAAGAGCAGTTATAATTTTTTATTGATTGTTTAAGAAACCAACAAGGAAGTCGAGAGTCCTGGATTATCGAAAGCTAGAGCATTCTCGAAACATCAGGAGTTGAAACACCAGTTCGAATCAGGCCTGGGTGGGGTGAAATTTATTTTGAGAACGAACCGCGAAATAAAGTTTGATCTTTCCTCTCTAGCTTTTTCATACAATATTTGGAGTGCATAAGTCCTTATTAAAGCCCTTTAAGCCCATTCAAACAACAACACCTTACAAATTAGTAAGGAAATTCGCTCATTATTAATTAACCTAATAATAACAATTTACATCAGATATCTTTTTCTTTATAATATGCAAGTTAAATAATGTAGAAAATACAATAATTCATAAACATTAAAATAAGAAATCAAGAAGGAATAATTATAATTGTAAATTATAATAAATTAACGGATCGAAAATTAAAATATTTAGTTCTAAGAGTTAGTAACTTAGTAGTGATTTTTTTACATTCTCTTCCTCGATAATCCGCAGAAATTCGGTGGTACCTGAATGCTTTCTGGCACGGTATCTTGAATTAATTTTTTAAAAAATAATACCGGGTACTAGACAATAGACAACATAAGTATCCGACTACAACTTAGAAAATATTCCCTGACTAGCAGGTACTGTTAGGTACGAGTGGGTCGTAGAAGAAGATGACCCACAGACAGAAAAGATTGAAGATGATTGTGGGACCGTTTAATGAATCTATCAGTCAAACAGTTAATGATTGAACAAATCACCAGTCACCGTCAGACGGCTACCTACCAACTACTGGCCATCACTCATTTGACCGAGGTTTGATTTTTTTAAAACTATATTCTTTGCTATTCTTTTTTTTTCTCTCTTTTTTTTTATTCTTTCAAATTCATCACCTAAGGTCTTTTGTTTTGTTTTTTCCCCTCAGCCAACCTGTAAATCTTTGAACAGACTTGTAACGTTCTCGACAATCTGGCAGCCGTAACGAATTCTAGGATGGGATCACGTTTCAAAGAACTATCTTGGTTACTAAGGCCGAATGAATAATGGTTATTGATTAATTATTCTTCAAAGACTTCCATCACCATTCGTAATTATTTTAACAAACTGTGGTCATAATTAGGTGATTACAACTCGCTAGGAACCACAAGGAAGACCTGTCACAGGTATCAGAAACCACTTTTAAGTTCGATGACTGTCGAAAATTGTAGCGATATGGCCTACAACCCGAAATAAAAGTTTTATTCATTTAAGTACAAAATCACAATAAAATTATAATTATTAAAGACGACTATTAATAATGGTATCTATAATTCATAATGCATAGATAAAAATAATTTTAACAGTAACAATAAATTACTATATGATTTATTTAATTTAAAATTACATTACAAAACACGCAACAAAATTGGTTCCGTTATTTGAACGTATATATATATATTTATCGACCTTAATTTAATAAAATAATGATTGATCCTTTTATGATGATTTCTTTCTTTGCGTTATTTTGATAGAATTTCGAAATGTAAATATTAACAAATCCAACATTATTAAGATTAAAAAAATGTTTAAAGTCAAAATTATCTAACAACAATGACTTGAAACTAATTACAACGAGATACATTAGTGGCCGTAAGCTTTATACTAAATGAGAAATCTCATAGAGAGGGGAATGTTAAACCAAGTTTCCAACTCAAGACAAGAGGCCATCCTGGCTTTATTGTGTGCCAAATCTCCGAAATAGGAAATACTTCAGCCTTAGTAGTCGAGAACTTAGTTCGCCAACTCCGAAGAAAGGCGATCCGTTTTCGCCTTACAAAATGATGTCATGTTTCCCCTTAAACGACCAACTGCATGACTTGTTTTGAGAATGTGCAATCCTTCATGATTAATGCCCTTGTTCCCGCCGGGGAAAAAAAATTCCCAACCAGTTATTCTGGACAACCGGGAATGAATTTTAATAATTAACTCCTCTGGGTATACACGGGGGAAGAAACTTGGGAGGACGCTTCACACGACAATATCAATCATGATTTTTATAAATTTCACTGGATCCTGATGGCACTAAATTAAATGCTTAGCACTTTATTTCTTAAAACTAAATTCTAAATAATTATTAGTAAATGCTAAATTTGAACTTAAGCAGTCTATTGGCTGGGGGTACTTTTTCCGTGTAACCTTTTAAACTTGATAATGTAACATTTTGATAAGCTCTAGCTCTATTGGCATTGCTCGGATCTAAAATAAGTCCACAGTCTCCTCATTAGAAAATTTGACGTAGAATATTTTTGTTTTATAACATTTGTCGCTGGTATCATCCACCATTTAGGAGAGTCTACCAGGTGGAATGAAAAAAAAGTTGAGTTTGCCTACATTTTAAGTGTTTGGGATTTTAGGACACACTATAGCTCATTTGATGTTACTCGGATCGAAAAACGAAGGTTACCTCATCAGAAATTTAATAGTATTTTTTGTAATATAACATTTGTAGCTAGGACCTACAGTATAAGACCTATAGAGGTTTGAATGAAAAAAATCACGTTTTTTTTCTAAAATCGTATTCCTCTAAAGCCAATTTTTGTATTATAATAATACAAAACAAAACAGTAGTTTGAGTATGGTACATCTCAATTGATATGAAAAAATATTTTTACACCTTCCTTTTGTTGGTTGACGGACGTTTTGAGAGCGTGTTTACTCCCAGCTGGTACCCATGTATAGTTTTTCTTCAGCTATTTTCGTCATGTCGTTTGGCAGCCTTGTCTTTCATCAGTCACCATATCCCGGCTAGGTTGAGTCCTGTATTTATGGCATTCCCTGTATATTATATGACATCTGAAAAGCAGTTTGTTTCCCATCTTATTGTCGCCACCTTCCTGTCATCAACCCTCTGAGTTCCCTGCACTACCATAAGGATATATATTTATATTTTTATATTTATATATTTTCTTTTTCATTTTTAGATAACCCTACAAAAGAACCCTATATTTTAAACTTTGTGAATACACCAAGCAATAAGCATATATAAGCATTAAAATGTTTCATATACTTTTTTTTTTTTAAGATCAATATTGAGATTATACACATATGTATTAATGAATTATGTATTGTATGTAATATGACCAATTCCAAGACCATGGAAAGAATAACCAAGAACAAGAAAAGAACAAGTCATTTTTACAAAACTAAGAATTGGGCATTCAAAATTAACCCACCGCTACTCATTGGAAGACAAGCAACCCCCAAAATGCAACAAATGTCAGGTAAACCTGACTATAGAACACATTCTTGTTGAAAGCCAAAAATACCAAAAGCAAAGAAAAGATAACGGTCTGATGAATAAAGAAATTTCAACATTGCTTGAAAACAACTTGTATCACCACATTATTCAATTTTCAAAACAAACAAACCTGTACAAGGAATTGTAGTTCTCAACCTAGTATGGTGCCTCTAACCAAATGTGGTGGGTACATGGCACCAGAAAGTAAATAAATAAATTATATTTATAACAAAAACAAAATCTCAAAGTACGATAAAATTAAAATAATTGAAACAAAATAAAAATTTCAAAAATTATAATAACAAGAAAATAAATACAATTAGTCATTTTTAACCACTCTTTAGTGTAGTTTTAACACGTTGCATATTCCAGAATATATAAAAACATTAAACTTAGATATGCAAGACTATGTAGTGTTACAAATCATTTAACCATAACATAAACAATATTTTCTATTCATACTCCTAACAAAAACATCATTATTTTTTTAAATCGATAATTAGTTTTGTAAAAAAAATTTGACAAAAATTGTTAATGATAAAGTGACAACAATAAATTTTTATAATTAATAAATACGATAACCCTGCTGGAGGAAGATATATATAGAAGCATGCTTACGATTTCAAAGAAAACAGATTTCCAAGGTTAGGTTCTTTACCTGGAAAAAAAAAAAATGTACGTTAGTAGAGTACACACATACATACATACACACACACACACACACACACAAAAAAAAATATGTTAAATGATAAAAGATGGAATTAATGTTACATTCCAAAAAACGTCAGTATTTATAAGGATGTTTTTCCAATATTTCAAATTAAACTTCTCATGTCTCTAAACGGAATATATTTGAAGTAAAGAAATAAATGAGTTTAAATAGCCTGATAACCAGGCAAACTACTGATAATCATAAAGTGATTACATGATTTCACTATAAATTATAAAAAAAATAATATTATGTAGGTAAAAGTGTAATACTATTATGTTAGTATAGTTATTTAATGCGAAAATTATGGATGAAAAATTTCTTAAATTTTGAAGATAAAAAGAAAAAAAAAGGATAATGAATAAAGTATGAATAAAATATAGGTTTCCGCATCCTTACAATAAAAAAATGTTTTGCTGAAGAAGTATGAAGGAAGATAGACTAATAAAGAGCTGATTTTAAATTTGAATAATCATTTTAATAATATATATCTATATTTTACTCTAGGAATATGTCCGGAATTCTTTGTTTTTTTTTTTAAATAAGTACAATTAAACAAATATACAAAACTTTAATATACTTTAATAGCTGAGGGTACATACAAGATTTTAAAATTAAAGATAAAGATAACAAACATATATGTTTTACTATCTGAACTGATCAAATAAATATACACTGGTACACAATATTGATAGTGCAGTGACAGGATGTGGGCGGCAATGGGAACCGAAAAAAAAACTTCAATGGGGGATAAAAAAATAAACTCTAATACAAAAACTATTAACACAGCGGAACAGAATTGAAATTCAAATAGCCATTGTGATATGATGGACTTTGAAGTAGCGAGCAATCCATCAAGGCGTAAAACACACTGTCTGAGCATTATCTCTCACGTGTTGATGTTTTTAGTTCATGAATTGGAAACGGATAAAAAACAGAATCCTTTTAACATTAATCAAATTTATACGGACGGACATGATATTTTATTGCGATCAAAGTTTAAATAAACGTCAGATAAAGGAATTACTGGTATTAAAAAAATGATGATACTAATGAATACAATGTACCGTTACATTTGAATTTTAAAATTATTACTTTTTTTTCAGGTTTTGGTAAATACTTCAGAAGTTTATTACAGATAAAAGTTTAATAATAAAGTATTCCACTTTGTAAGAACATTAAATACATACATATTTACCACTGTCTAACTTGACAGCTGCATTACAAGATCAAAGTTTACAAGCTGACATTACAAGATTAGTTCATTTTTATATCAAGAAAAATGTTTAAATATTTCGCATGTAGGCATCTACTTGAAATGGTGGATCCAAGATGTCTGAAGATGGACTTCAATTTACGTAACACAGAAAATTATCTTAATCAAAGTTGTGAAATAGGTAATTACGTACAAAATCTAAAAAAAAAAAAATAAATAAATTAATAAAAAAAAAAAAAAATTTAATCCTCCTTAGAACAAACATAAAGATAAATTGTTTATTTCCTATTAATTGTTAAGATATGAAGCAAAACAGATTGACCAAAACAGGGAAATTACAGATTTTTACGTCAAATAAATTTATGGCTCATCCGTGATTTAGGTTAAAATCGATATTAATTATAAATAAATTCTGATATAAAAGTGTCCTTTGCGAGTAAATATGTTTTCAATAATTAAAGAAATGTGGTTTTTAAAAAAGATACGATAAAAAAACAATGGCTAAAAAGTGATTATCCATTTTAGATGGACGCTTGCGTGTTAAATCTAGGAATTAAAAAAAAAAAAAAAAATTGTTTGAACTGAAGTATGAAGTATTATAGTTAGACTAATAAAGAGCTGATTTTCAATTTGAATCATCATTTATTTTTATTTTTTAATATTTTTATTTTTTTTACTCTAGGGTTTTTCCGGGATTTTTTTTTTTTTTTTTTTTTTGTTTTTGTAAAAAGTACAAGTTATATTAACTATACTTATATTAATTATACTATATTAAGAGAAACTAATCTTAAAGATTTAAGATTGCTGTCGATAGATTCCATATAAAATACGAAATTTATTTGGCTAGATGTTGTAAATTTCTATTTTTATTAACTAAGAACAATTTGCTTTTCATATGAGCTGTTAGTAATAATTTCATTACCAGGAGTAATTATTGTACAATGCATGGAAAATTTGTAATTCAAAGAAATTTAATTAAAAAAGAAAAGAAAAACAATAGGTTCACATAAATTAATTTTATCTATTATTAATAAAAAGTTCATAAGTTATTATACAATCATAAAAATTTATTGTTTTCTTTAATAGAAATCACTGTTAAAGAAACGAAAACCAATGTTTTTTAATAACGTACAAGACAAAATCACAACCACGGCTAATGAAATATGCATGATATATCGAGGATATAAAAACAATAAAGAAAAACCTAATTGACTCAAGAGTAAAATCTTGTTTCTAATAAATAAATAATAAACTTTCGTATGAGGGCATTAACATTTAGAAGTTTGCAAATGTTAGCCATAAATACAAGGTGCCATCAATAAAGCGACTTAACGAATGCCCCCTGCACGCCCTATAAAAACCTTGTCTCCTAAATGAACAGCCCTTAAACGTTTCTCTTAATGACTCTGTATTTTTTTTCGTTCATTTTTTATTCTGTCCAACGTTTGGAGAGGGGGAAAAAAAATATAAAAAGGAAACGGCGATCGCAAACAGGCTGCGTAGGTGTCACACCGAGATAATATCGAAGGAGTTTATAAAATGGATTTGGTATTATTAAGAGTATTTTTATAGAATTAGGAAGGTCTGCATATTTCAAAAGCAACATTAAGCCATTGAATAATGTCAAAAGAAAATATATTAAATGGAATATATGTATTTTGGCTAGAGGTCTCTAGTTTTCTTGTGAAACGTTTTTTTCGCCCAGAATAATATAATATTTTAAAAACATTATATTAAATTTAAGCTCTGTTGGTGTTGCTTAGATTGAAAATTTGATAAGTTTTCGTATAAAAAATTTAATGGAGAATATTTTTTGCTGTATAACATTTGTCGCTAGGATCTACTAGATCTAGATCTAGATCTACTACTAGATCTATGATCTACCGTCATTTGTCGCTAGGATCTACCATTTACGAGCTATCTTTTGTGAGACGCTCTAGCTCTGTTGGTAGAGCAAAATATTATTATTTTGTCTATTTAATTGCTTTGATTGCATTTTACTGTAATTATTTAATTACTTAATTTATTATTTTACATAATTTATTTATTTGTTGAAGAACTCTACAGCTCTTGAAGAACCTTGGGCTCCTCCACAATTCGTAGCCAATCCTGGCGATCCTTGGCTTTGGTTTTCCATCTTCTGATTCCCATTTTTTGGAGATCCTTTTTGACTTTTTGTAGCCACGTCACCCTCGGCCTCCCTCTTATTTGTTGTCCGTCAGGCCTGCGGAACAACATTCTCTTGGGAACTCTTTGTTCTGGCATTCTTTCAACGTGACCGACCCACTTTAATCTTCAATTTTTGGCGTAAGTGACTATGTCGATATCTTCATAGAGTGTATTAAGCTCTCTATTTGGGCGGATCCTCCAAATTCCTTCTTGACAAATCAGACCAAAAATCTTTCTTAATACTTTTCTCTCCCACACCAAAAGGACTCTTTTCGTTTTCTTGGTGAGGGTCCATGTCTCGCAGCCGTAGGTTACAATGGGTCGGATCACCGTCTTATAAATAATTATCTTTGCTTTTCTTGATAGGTTCCGAAATTTCAACAGTTTTTGTAGCGAAAACATGCACCTGCTTCCCGCTGCTATTCTTGTTTTTATTTCAGAAAGTACTATATTTTTGCTTGTCACCGTTGCGCCTATGTATTTGAAGGATTCGACCGCTTTGAATTCATGAGTCGAAAGGTGGATGGATGGATGGATGGATGGCTGCTCTTCCCTTCTTTTTAGCCTTGAGTTCATCATGTACTTGGTTTTATTCTCATTTATCTCAAGACCCATCTTTGACGCAGTTTCCTCCAACTCCAGCTCCTGACAGCTTCAGATCGGGCTGTGGTTCTTCTTTTACATTAGTAATATTTATTAAGCAAACGATTAAATGTTTACATATCTAGATATCTTACAGCCACATAGAAGTTGTTAAAATACTGATTCATTATCTTATTTATAGATATACGACACATTTCATTATATGCACCGTATCAACATTCATATGTAATATCACGTAACATCTGTAACGGCATGGAACATGTCTAACATCTGGAATAAACAGTCCTTTATGGGATTACCGTAAAATAAAATATATTCACCTACATAATAAATTAATTAAATTAATATTGCACTGTAGCATGCAACACAAATCATATTATCACCCATTAAATATTATATCATATAATATTATAAACCATTAAATAGTTATCCTGCGATCCAAAGCCGTGGAAGGCTATATTTTGACACTGATAATGTCCCGGGTCTGAAAAGTGCCAAATCGCTCGCCATTTGTATTCGGCGGATAATCTGATTAGCAACTTCAGTGTCCAATACTTTGTCATTTCTGTCCCCTCACATTGCATTCGTGTCCATTTTCCAACGTTCTATCTCTCGGTTTGTTTTTACAGTTAAAAATACTTTATATGATCAATATTTTATTGAAACCAGAAAAAAATTCATCCGAAAATGGACATGTTCCATTTTGAAAGATAACTTCTCAATTTATCCGCGTTGAACATGACCAAGTAAACTCATAGTTTCGCAACGTACAACCTACTTTACCATAACGAAATGACAACCCTCCACGCGTTCCCTACAAAGCTAGAGAATCACGTTTAAAAAATTTTAATTTATACTATTTTTTTATTTATTTTTTTTTTTTTTGCGAATCTGATTCCCTAGTTACAACCATTCCCAGTAGCTTCTTATACCGGTTTCTTCCCAAAGGCTATCCCGTTCAACCTTTTACAAGTGAATTTATTGACTTCTCGACAGGAAGATCGGAATGATATGTTCCTTTCCCCGCCTCCTTTCCTCCCAGAAGTAAACGGATAGTTTTTTTCTCTCCCCGAAGAGGACGTGGAAAAACTGGGTTAAGAGCTGGGGTAGGGAACGAATTACGAATGCGGTTTGAATCAATTTAGTTAAGCCAGTGTTCTTTGAGTTGTATGGCGGAATGGCAATGGGAGGGTTGAGATTGGAGGAGGGCAGATAAGACCCACCTGTCTCCCAGACCTGACACTAACTGCCTTGTAACGTTCTTTTTTATCTTCCTTCTTTCTCCTTTCGGCTAACTAATGTCAGCCTATAAAATTGTAACGTCTTGAAAGACTATCCGATATTGTTACTCGGGCGAAAACGAGGCGTTTGAAAAACAAAGAAGAGAGAAACAAGGGATCGAAAATTTAGTACTTGATATACACTTAATTTTAGCAACTCGCATAGCAATAGCAAGAGATGGGAAAATATGAGACACACAAGCTGATTTTAAACAGAAAGTTAGCAAGACCATAGCAACTATAGAAAAAAATCACATATGTATGACACTAATACAAGAAATACGTTTGTTCATTAATTATCTTGAATGCTTAACACCCGGGCAGAAAATATATTTTCTGTTGTATCAGCCGGGGCTCGGCTTCGTGGTCGGGAAACCCTACTAGGGCACATTCAGGCTCTATTAAGTTGGTAACACTAATAGGGGAAAAATCAGGCATTTGCTTGTGATATCGGCCAAATCTACTTGCACAACTTTTGGCTCAGTACGAGTACACCTTAACTTTAGTACTGAACATTCATGGTTTGCAGAGATTAAGTGCAGGTTTATTGTATTGTTTTTTTTTTATTTCGTTCATTCATGGTTATGATTTGCCATATATATGGGCAATATGTAAATGTGATAGTAAAGAGTTAATTTATACAATATAAAAAAAAAAATAATCTCAAATTATAATATATATAATAAAAATAAATAAATTATATATTACAACCAATTCTAGGGATACTAGCTTTGAGGTCCTACCAAGCATGCTGGGAATAAAAAAATAATATTTGTCAAATAAATTGAAATCCGAATATTTAAAATAATTCAGAATTAATACAATTAATGATTTCGATGTGTTATGAACATTATTATAATTTTATTTGAAATTAATTAATTGAGTAATAATTGACAACTTAACTAATAAGACACCTGAAATTAATAACAAAAATAAAGGACAATAAATACATTAAATTTAATTACTGTCAATAATTGCAACGTCATATTAATAAGTAAGCAATTACGAGAATGAACTCAAAACTTAAATTTGATCCAGTTGGGTAGAAAATCACTTTACTAATTAGGATAAATAGCCATTGTCATGTTGCATTAATTTCAATGAGCCCAAACAAAAAATGTCAACTGATACGGATATAACAACTTCAATAAAACAATTAAACTAAATGTAACGTCATCAATTTATAATTAATATTTCATCTTAATTAATTTAATTTATAACAGTACGTATCCATTAGTGCATCGAAACATTCGAACTAAACCGGGTGGATTTATTCCTAACTATAATTTAGCATTAATTCGGTATGTGTGAGTAATGTATATATATATATATATAATGTTTAATCAGGTTCTTGAGGTTCCACCAATGAATAAGATGGTTGTTTAGTCGACATCAGATTGACTGAACCAAAAGAACCATCTAATAGTAACAGCCAAGAAAATATATATACGTAGAGTGTCAATTATCCGAACTAATAATAGTTAAATCGAACTAAAGTTCCGTTAGTTTTGATAACTGACGAGAGAATACTATTTTTTTTTTATATATATATCGTTAAAAAAAACAACTATATATTAAGTATCTTTAAATATTATTGAAAATACTCCATAAAAAATTGAAAGATACTAAGGATAGAAACTTCTGAAACAAGAAACATTAATTTGCGTTCAATCATTGTTCCATTAAAAAAAATCTTAATAAGTCCTAATTACACAAAACGAATTTGTAGGTCACAAATAACACAGTATTAGGTAGATAAAAAGAAAAGAAAATCGAGCCTTTCATATGAGAAAATAGGTCATTAAATTGATGGTTCGAGAATGTTTATTTTTCGGGGAAGGCTGCCCGTACCGGTTGAGACCTGGTTGTTTTCTTCGACGGCATCTCCAGGTCCATCATCAGCCCTCGTGCTAAATGCAGTAGGAACTTCTCATTTGTAACGGTCTCCTTCAGACCGTCGGGAAGGTTCCTCGTTCAGTATTTACATAGTGCGATGGATCAATACATAAAAGACTTTTTGTTATTAGTATAAAGTGTAGTAATTAAAAATGTACATTTAGTTGTTCATATTATATATAAAAAATTTTAAAAAATGAAAACTTAAAATTAAAGAATAAAATATTAATATACAACCAAGCATTATTATATAATTAAAATAATAAATATTGTAATTAAAACATTAAAATGCCAAAGAAAATTAAACTTTCGTATTTATTTAATTCCTGTAATTATAAGTTTTATTTTATAAATATAATCTTATTATTTATTTTTAATTCCTCTAAATATGTACCATGGAGCATTACTAGTCAACTCCTTAACATTGACATTTTTTAATAAACATCAAAATAAAAAAATATTTTTACAAAAATAAATCGGATTTATGTGTTTTTTTTAAATTCACATTTTAATACCGTTATTATGATTATTTGTAGTAGTAATAATCTGATAAGAACTTAAGTTACAGGAGAAAGTTTAGTGAAAGGTGAAAAGGATGCAATTTAAGTTCGTAGTGTCTACCAATTTCGGTAAACGCAACTCCTGACTTATCATCGAACTTTTCAAGAATGTTTCTGGAAATTTCCGCCTATTGATATTTCAATACTGTTGAAATAATAATACAAACAAATAAACCAATGCTTAGTTTTCTACTTTACATATAACAGTTAAACAATTTATAATATCTTTAATTACATGTTATTTGTAGTTTTAAGTGAAGGAAATACATTTTGTAACTAACTAAATTTGATAATTAAAATAACGAACCAATTAGTAGAGCTTTAACAAAATTTTTATCCTACGGTTTTATTCTTAAACCAAAATTTAAGGTAAAGGTGAATAAAATTTTAACAAATTCGATTCATTTATAGACCGTTTATAAAAATAATAAATTTTAACACTTTCATTATTCTCTTTTCGGGCTATTTCTTTCTCAACTAGAATACCATGTCTATTTAATATTATAACAATAACATATTTATTGAATAAAATAAAATTTTAAACACTGAAGTACTATTTGCAAAAGCATGTATAGTGATTTCTATACACATCTAGAATAGGTTCTGAGGATATTGCGCTGAAAAGAAGGAAATTTGGAAGTTATCATTTCGAATGGCTACCACTAGAATGCGCGCCGGTTCAACAGTAACTGGTTACAGAAAGTTAACTGTTAAAAGAAGCACTTAATACCGCAATTAATACCGATAGGAAAAATTGTTTATAATATACTACGTAATATTCGATATACTTTAAAAGAAACATACCCAAACAGTACTCAGGAACTAAAATCCGTAAATGAAAATGTAATTAGTAATTAAAGTGGAGACGACTGGCAGAGCGGCCATTAACTTAGCGTTGGGCTCTAATTAATTAAATACCCCATCCCCCGATGGAGGGTAAGAGAATCATAATGGAGTCGGAGCAAGGTCCTGAAGTCCTGAATAGCCTGGCCATGTGAATAGGGTCCACATCTCCGAGCTCCTCCTCTTGTCTTTATCGAATTAATAGTCTTCCCCTATTCAAAGACAACCAGATGTACTCCCCTCCCAAGACAAGTCAAAAGGCTCTCACGGTGCTTCTTGAGGAAAGCGTCACTTGTCTGAGCTTGTTCAAGAAAGGAGAGACAAGTCAAGAAGTAAGTCACAAAATGGAGAGAAACAAAACTTCCATTTTCAAAGCAAGACTATAAGTATAAAGTGTACTTTCAGTTAACCGATAGAAATATTATATACATTAGAGCAGAAATACAGTGCACATGTAAGCATATACGAGAAAGACTGTATGGAAATGACACAACTGCCTGAAGATCCAAATGTTTATACTTGGCTACTCTTTAAACCTACCCAAACGGCAGCACGCCGCATATAAACAGTACAAATATAATACAACTAATTACTTTGAACACGTATACAATATAATAAACCAAGCTCTGGTTATATTCGCACCAAAACCACACAAATGGAGTGGAATATAAAATCTGATAATATAGCATCTTGTAGAAACAACTGAGACGAATTAAAATAAGTACAATTTTATGTCCTGTAAGTCAGCAATCTATGAGTTGTTCTAATGAAACCAAATTTGTAGAAACCATTTCTGCCTTACAATATCAAAAAGGCATACTTATTCATCAGTTGGTTCTTTTTGATCATGCGAAATTAGCTGATACACACAATATGATTGCAGGTGATTATAATAGTACAGTGACTAGAAAGAAATGGGAAATTATTATCCTTTACTTTCATTCTTAAAAATGTAATGTAGGGCAAACAAAAATTTAATTATATTAGGAAGATTTAATTACAACAAGGTCTAATGGAACTCAGTAAAAATGTTAGTATTTATAAAATAATCCAACAAACCTATCAAACAGGCAACTCCTTAAATCGTATCGGAAATTTTGTTTATATTTTTTGCTCACTATTGGCACTATAAGCTCACTCAACGACAATGAATGAATGGATGACAATGAATCCATTCATACACTCTGAAAGTAAAAAATAAATAAATAAAAATAAACAGCCTGTAACGATACAATAAAATGTAGTAAATGATAATACAAAATAAATTACATTGATTATTAAAGAAACAAATAAACCTTAAATAGAGAAAGAAAAAGAAAAATATGTATTAATACATTATATTAATATAATGTTTTCATATTAATAAACCATATATAATATTTACAAGCATCCCTTGAAAATCCAGAACCAAGCTTGTATACCCACTATGGGAGAGTAAGCTAGGCTCAAAGAGATCCCAGCGCTGCTATATGAGCTCGCGAAAATACAGTAAAATATATATCTCCAAGTATGTATACATATACATACTGGTATGTATATATTCCTTGGAGTATGTATATATTCCACAAATTTTATTGTAATTTTATAAGTATAAAAAAATATCTTAGACGAAATTATATTTACTAGATTAAAATAGTATCTCTCCTATTTGACGTTCCTCTTAAATTGCAAATCAAATCAACTCTTAAGTGCAATCTCTTTCACCCTCGTTACTGCACGGCAATCTAAAATGCTGACTAAAAAAGGAAAATTAGATGTTAAAAAATAAAAATATATAACCATAGAAACAGAGAAGAAATCCAAGGGGGAATTGCAAATGTGGTAAGGGAGTAAATAAATTAATACAAAGTTGAAAGCTATATACAAAAAAAAGAACAACATTGTACTCAGAGCAAAAAAGTTTTCTTTCACATCCTCGTTGTAACCTTATTTTGTCCTCCAAAAAATGACAAGGAACAGGTGAACAAAGATATCAAACCAACTTAAGACGACATTCCGCTCCAGGGTAAGCGAACATAGAGGTAATAACTACCATTCCTGTTCTGAACGAAGTCTAAGGATGCAGAACACGCAAGCGGACAGGTAGACCACGTTTGCCCTAACATGTTCACTTCATCATGTAACGGAGCCTGCAACTAGCTAACTCGGCAACAGGAAAGGCACCAACCACTTCCTGTGAACTGCTTTACCCTCAAGAACCAAGTCCCGACTTAGCGAAGCACGGATCTCTCCCAAGGACATCCCATGGAAGGGAAACTCACTTTAGGGAAACGAAATAACGCCTTACATGGAACACGACTAGAGCACAAGAAAAAGAGCAGAAGTTTCAGTTTTATAGGTTACATAAATGTTATGAGTGTGCCTGGGTTCAACAACACAAGCTGGTAACAGTTACGTAATGCCTAATATCGTTTAGAGGAAGCCCGGCTTCTCACCTGCGTTTTCAAATATTGAATTTTAATAATAGGAAATACGACAGCGAACATGTGTTGTCACTGTATTACAATGTTTTAAATTAATTGACATAGAATTATTTCAATATATTTTTAATTACTGTTTTCTACAAACTTAGGGCATCGCAATGTAAGTTTCTAAGTTGATAAATTAATTGTCACTCCTATGGGTATTCTTTTACTTCAATGTGTCTTTCATTAGCAGTTCTAAAAATATATTTAAAAAAAAAAAAAAAAATTAAAAACACCAGGACTTGGTTCCATTCGTTATATAAATTATTAAGTAAATCAAAGAGTAAATGATTAAGTAAATCATTTATGATCTTATAAGATATGATCTATCATGATCTTAATCATTTATGATTAAGTAAATCAAAGAGTAAATGAACATATAAGAGCATACACTAATAAGACCCAAAATTCCAATTTCGCTATCCATCTAAATGAAAATAACCACAAATTTAATAAAGACTCGGGAGTAAAAATATTACATCAAGTAGAAAATAGCCTAAAATTAAATACTTTTGAATCACTAGAAATAATAAAATCGTTTAAAACCGATCCAGAATTTTGTTTAAATGATCAGATTAACATATCCAATAGCCCCATTTTAAATTTATTTCCCATAGGAACGAAAAAAAACCCAATGAGTCATAAGGGAAACCCCGTTGTAAATCTAAAACTTAACCTACCTGCCCCCCCTTTTACTTCTCACAAATTCAGTGTTTTAGTTACCTCGAAGGTGAGTGCCTATGCTTGATTTCTTGTCTTATCTTTTAAAAACCTTAGTATATTTAATCTATGTAACATAGTACTGATGTGTTGAAAATTTTATTGTATGTTTTAGAACTGAAGATGAATGTTTAGCATTCGAAACTAGTTTTCAAATAAAATAATCTCAATAGAAGTGGCATTTAATTCATCAATCCTAAATATAAATTATTATTTTTTTTATGTAAGATAAAACATACAGGTTGAGTACCTCTTTTACTTTTTTTTTGTAGGTGTAAAAAAAAATTGGGTGAAACTAGATCAAAAATGCCGCAGACCTTACCTTTATATTCCAATCCGTTGCAGATAGATAAACAATAATTAAAAGAATTTTTTGAGGAAACCACGTTTTTTTTGTGATAAAAGCTGTAATATCTCCATTTTGTTTAAACATTGTTCAAATTTAGACGACATTTTCGAATTTAGCATTAAATTTCCTATAAGAGCAGAGTACATGTAACCTTGAATTTTACAAACTTGGGACCGAACAGCTTGATCATCACTTTATTCAGGGAAGTTACAAAGCCTTATAATATTTCAACGTTCACAGTTTTTTTGTTTTTTTTTAAACTATCCACAAAACTGCAAATCTCATAAAAACTTGTAAAATTAACCGGTTTTAATGGTATGATCAAATAAGAAATTTACTTTTAAAACCAAAAAGACATGGTGTTTTCGTTTGGCACACAAATATGATACTGATAATCGCTTAGGGAGAATGTATATTCTAAACATATGAAAGCAAAGAAAAGATTAATTGTTTAATAGAAGAAAAAAAATGTCAATAAAGCGACACCTTTATTTATTTTATTAGGTTTTTGAATGTAAGGTTTTAAACCCAATGATAATGAGCATATACCTAAATTTTGTCGTTAGCTTCTGAATACAGATTCAAGTTGAAGAATACTACTTTCCGAGATGAATTTTATGGACAAATGAGTCTGTTTTTACAGGGGAAGGCATTTCTCCCTATCCATGTATATCGGAAACGACCGGCTTCTATTAGCAAACCCGGTCTTATTGATGAATTAATTAGTATTAATTACTATGTACAATTAATTATACATAATTAATGATGATGACAATGGCGACGCCCCAGCAGCTAACCCAAATACGGGATACAGGAGAGTACTGGCAGCGAATCCTCAGCCTAATTAGCCAAATGGCTGTAAACAGCTCGGAGCTCTGTGGGGAGGTTGGAACAGAGCGCATATATCATCGCCTCTGCTATGGTTCAACATCACCAGTGCCCATATCGAAGTTAGGGTTTTATGTTTCTCATGATAAATATATCCATTGTTTATATCTAAACAAGCCTCTTTATAAATTATTTATACATAAAAACAAGAGAAAAAATTATAAACAGAAAAGAATCATATCATTTTAAAATGGTCTGGTTTTTTTTTTGTTTTTTTAGAAAGATCACTAAAATTTGAATATTTTAAAAAAATGTTTCGTAACATTATTTTATTTACAGAGTCATGTAAAAATAACCATTTGTCATTTTTCAATTATTTGAAATTTACAACTATACAAATATGTACATCAAGTAGATGAGCTGACAAAGATTATAATGACATGTAAAAACTTGGAAAGAACTACTCATCAGTAGCACTTCAATAAAAATTCTACACTAGAAGATTTCTAGGCCATCTTCTTTTCAGACGCCTCGGAGGATTATCGGGAATGGAGTGGGAAGCAAGTTGAGAAACTAATGTATTTGAATGGTTATGAAATGTAGCTTACAATGAAAGTAACTTTATGGATAAGGTTATTGGTGACAAAGTAAGGGGATTGGATACGAGATGAATTGGATGGTTTAGTAGAGCCCCAAAGCTCAACTCCGTACGTCCAAATAGGTCGAATCACAGTCATGTAAATAAGTCTTTTGTAATGAATTGGGAGGATTGATCGTTTGTCTAGAAAATGTTGCAATAGTCCGTAATGATGAGCAGTTTCTTGTCGCTTTAGCCTTTAACAATTTGTCATTTTAAAACTGATAGGTCAATCTTTCTTTATCTTTTCTAATTACTTCTTTTCATAAGTAAATATATGTATGTACATTTAATACCTATTTTTTAGTTCCATTGGAATATGAATGCAGATATGATTCTTTCTTTTCTTCCTAAATTTTTATTTTTATTTATTGTTTTAACAATTATTACATTTTTTATATTATCATTTACTCTATTTAATTTGATTTCTTGTATATTTTATTTTATTTCTTTTATCTTTAGAGGTTGTTTATTTTAATTTTCTTAAATTATTTCTTATACTTTATTTTATCTCATTGTACATATTGAATGAATGAGTCTCTGTCATCTACATTACACATTGCCCTTGAGTGAGGGAGCTTGTAATTATTCAAATAAAAAAAAAAAATACATAGAAGATAAGTTTGAATTTTTCTCTCTTTATAATGTCTCTTTCGTATTTTTTATTGTATCGATTCCATCTCATTAAAAAATATTTTTCATTTTTTTAAATGCAATTATGTCTCATTTTATTAATCTTTAACTATTTATAGCCCTAATAGACATTATTAGCCGAAATACACAAAAAAAAGTTGTTTTTAATTTTTCGTATCCTATCATTACAATCGAAAATCCTTCGTAAAATCAATGCACCTTATGTCACAAACAAACTTATGCATTAAGATATGAATGTTCCATATGTTTCTGATTAAGCCCAAACCAAGATACCTAACATTTCATAATAAACTCCATATCCACTCGAATCCATTAGTCTCCCAACTGGCCTCACCTTTGAGAATCCTCCGACACGTCTGAAAAGATGACCAAGAGACTTCTAATTAAGAAGTTTTATAGAAATTTACTAGTTGTATGTAATGTATACAGTAGTAAATATCAAACAATAGTAAAAAAAAAAAAAAAAAAATTTTTTTTTTTAATTGTTGGTTGGTTTTTAAAGTTATAACGTAAAAAAAACATGTCCGACATCAACACCTGTAAGTATTTATTTTTTTATTAATATATACTCCGGTAATAAATTTAAAACGGCCTAAATATTGTCTTAAATTGATTTGAATTTATTTAACATCAAAAATTTTTATAAAATTTATAAAATAATTTACAATGTTATATAATAATAAAATAACCCACGACACACAGCCTATAGTAAAGCATCTGCTGAGCATTTGATTTATATAATAAATGTGCTAAACCTTCCTAACAACTAAAATCTCACATTAATCATATAAGATACTTAGCGATAAATATAAACATGGAGATGAATCATAAAAATATGGAACAATTTTAATAATAATAAACCATTTGGCATAAGAAAAAATAATAAAAAAAAATAGGTAACCTAAATAAGGTTTGCTTTAAATGTATCCAAGGTAACCTGTCAAAAATCATTTATTATATTTATAATATATCCATATTATAAAAAATAAAAAATATATATATATATATATATATAATATATACACAATCGATGTTCATCAATATTACAATTACTGAACGGAAACATGAAAATTTCTTTCAAAATAATAAATTTATGGTATAAATATAGACTATATATGAAGGAATAGGAGCAGAAACAACGAACCACCTGCCCATAAACGGCCCTGAGCAGATTGCATTTTTTAAAACAACCCCAGCGAGAAGACCAACGTAGGCTGTTATAGTTTAATGCTGGGCCCATTACCACGTACACAGCCCATTAGTAAGAAAGCACCCTGTACGCCTCATGTGTCAACTTAATGTATTTTTATTACTGAAGCTTTTAAAAGCACAAAACTTTTCGCATTACCTGATTTCAAAATATAAGTGTATTCTGTATTTAAGATCACTTTTTTTCCCCCTGTCACTTGTTCTTAACAATGATAAATCTGTGGAAAATGCTCCATGTTGTGGAAGTGTTTCCAACCCAACATTTTAATGATGAACATTAAATTTTTCATGGAGATATAACCAAACAGGACAGGGTATATATAAGAAAATCTTATAAACTCATGTATTTATACGGTGCGCAAAACATCCAATTACATGTTTTAACTTTTACCAATAAGCACACAAATATGACAGTCCAACAAAAGTTTACTTCACGTTGCTATACCGATATTTGATCTGAATAATTAAAATACAGCTAAATAATGTTAGTTCAAAAAAGAATAATGTACTCTTCAATGGGCCCCCTGAAATCCAAAACGAAATCTGAATAACAAAATTTCGGTGGTTTCATAGGTTTAGGGGTCTAATTAAGTAGATATTTAAATTCTCTAAATTCATTGTTCGGAGTACTTAAGACAATAGTTTCAAATCTGACATTTCTTCTCTTAAAAACAAATGCCTCTAATCGTATCGCACAATTGGAGACACATACTTTACAAATGAATACAGAGGCATTTAACATAAATACAAATATATAGAATCGTAAAATCAATCATATAATGAAACACCTAACAGGTATTTTATAGTGAATTCCAATCTAATAATTTGAAAAAAAAAAAAAAAAAAAAAATCATCTGATAGTCAGGCAAGAAATTTTTTTTTATAAAATTCTTTAAAAATACAGACACAGAATCCTTATTTTGTGTAAAAATACATCCTGATACAGCAGGATGTCGATTTTTTTTTTTTTTAATTTCTAATACTTACAACTTTATTAAGTAAAGAAATTAAGTAAGATTGAGCGATAATAAATCAAATTTACATTTGAAATTAATTGAAACATGGAATTTTTATTTTAAAGTCAATTCAAATATTTCAACAACAAAAAAAAAAAAAGTTTAACTATTGCATGTAAAAATGGATTTATGATTGGCCGATCCCAAAAAAAAGTATCAGTTCCGAGCTGTCGGTAAACGTCCGAGGGGTAGACCATTACGTAGATGGGAGGATTTGGGTTTTGATGGAGTGGGTTGGAGAGAGTTCTGTTGTCAAAGGTAGATGGTATCGACATTGAACCTCAGGTTCGCTGTCTTTATTTATTTATTCACTATTTTAATAAATAAAAGAAAAGAAATATGTATTAGATATATTTTATCACATATTCTAATCGGCAAAGCGGTAATGAACTTACATTTATGAAAATGGCAGATCAATAGTTTGTTGATATAATAACCCAAATCTAATATATATATATATATATATATATATATATATATATATATATATATATATATATATATATATATATATATATATATATATATATATATATATATATATATATAATAAGGTACATAAAATAAAATTTATAAATAAAATGGCTAAATAAGCCCAAGAAATCAATGAAATACAGGAGTATTTCGAAGCAAGAGGTTCAGAATTAGTATGTCTGCCGAGTTGACAGTGAGTTTGACACCAAACGGGGAGGTTTGATTTACGACTTGAGCCTGACCACAATGTGAGCCGGCACAACGCATCCACGCAGCTGCTAATGCACCGACAAATTTATTCAAGAAATTAGAGCAAAGTCTCCACGAACCCACCCAGCGACAATACATAAATCACTAAGATGTATATTTCTTCTAGCGAAATTACGCTAGGATTTTCTCGTACCGTTAGGTTATTCTTGCATGACTGCAGGGACTTAAACTAACGAACTTAAATAAGAGAGCGTTCTGAAACATGCGAATCGTAAGGAGTATAAATTGCAAACGTCAAATGTATAAATTGAACAGAATAAGATTTTAGTAAAATATTCGTTCAATCAAATCACTAAGCCATTTTCTATAAATATTTTATAGAATCAGAAAGTTAATAATATATATCCATATTGAAAATATAAATACTAAAACGACAAGAAACTCGTCGTTACAGACTACTTCAACATTCACTATACAAACGTTCAAAGCTCCCATAAATTACAAAAGACTTATTTACATTACCTATTTGGAAGTACGGAGTTGAGCTTTGGGGCTCCACTAAACCATGCACCTTATCTCGTATCTAATCGATACAATCCAAATTTCCATATATTGATTTAAATAAAAAAATTATGACGAAACACTATTTTTCAAATAAATTAAAATATATACTGTTTTGTATTCATAAGCTTTCCCTTTCGAAGTATAGTCAATAGATTCAGGATCAAATTAGAGTTGTTTTTTTTTGTATTGTCTTTTTTATTTCCAGGTCATCCAGTACACAGTGCACCCGGATCTGTTTCCCATCAGTTTCCTAATTCATACCAATTTATTACCAGCTCTCAAGACAGGAAGACGTTCCTCCTCCAAATATATGATACCTCCACTAATTACCCGTACCCCGCGACTCGACGAGACAAGAAAAATGCCCAAGAGCGAGAGGGGGTATTATGTAAATGACCGGAGAGGATGGGCAGCCAGCGGTGGACAACCGTCAATTATTCAAATATTGTCATTAATATGCCCCACTGTCCACTGGAGAATGCTAATGCCACTTGTCGTTAGTGGGCTGTTTTTGGAACGAGGGCCTCTGTTTTTGGAGGGAGCTAGGGTCTAAAGATTTCCTTCCAGGCCGGAGGTTCTTCACTGCTCGCTGGTTCGTAACGGTCTTCAAAGCTACGGCGAATCAATGCTGCACTGGCCCGGCCACAAAGGAAACCTCGGAATTAGCTCGAGGAGTAATTATCGAGATGAGAGCCGTTGATAACGAGGGCGATACAGGAAAGTAGGCTTTGGTCTCAAAAACCTAGGTTAGGCGAGCACTTAGTAATGAGTACATGAAAAACCACACAAGCGTCAGCCTATTTGGATGAGAGAACGAATTTCTGCAGAGCTATGGTCATTCATGTTTAATCAACTAAATATCAACTAAATGCTTAATCTAAAACCTTGTTTGATAATTACAACATTATTTGGATCAAATTTAGTAAATATGTCGATACATATTTTTAGGATCAGAAGGTGAGCGTAGGAGAAACAATTATGTAATTGTTTAAATATTCCTAGAATAGAAGATATCGATACTGAATGTGCGGAGTAGCTCCGTGGGTAAGGCTCAGAGGCCTGAGTTCGAATCCGGCTGAAGATAGGAAATTTAATTTCAGTAAATTCAACAAAGTCGGTACCCTTAAATTGGGGAAAATTCTTGGGAGGTTGAGCATGATAGCTGCCCACACAACCTCCATATAGAACTTCAAGGGTTGTTGCGATACAGATTTTTCAGGACTGAAAGCTAATGGATTAAATGTAAACAAGATTCACACTCTATGTCGCTCAAGTTCTGAAACGTTAAAAATAAATAAATGGTTGCATAAAATTCCAGTTCCCAAATTATTAAGTCCAAATAAGCTTGATAATAGGATTAGAAAGATTTCCGTTAATTTTTGTTTCAATTTATAATGCTCATTTGTACTGCTGATGACAATGAAATGATTGTATGAGAAACGCAAACACAAATATAAAACCTAATAGCAAAATAAAATAGAACCAAGTTCCTGTTGAATGGTAATATATTGTGTTTAAAATGATGTAACTTGTACTAAATACATTATTATAATTTTTATTTTAGATTCATCTTTACAGTTTGCTTCTTAATGTAGGAATAAGAACGCTTTATTTGTAACCAATTATCGAACTTTAACATAAGTAACCTACTATTTTTTTTTTTTAAATCACTGTTTTGATAAAAAATAGAAATAAAAGTCGTTATTAAATAATATTCATTCTTAATTGAGGTGTAATATAAAGGTTGAAACACTAAAAGAAAATTGATATCTGAGCGATTTACATACATTTTTATTTAGAATTACATATAAATATTTTTGTTACGAATGTAAGTCCATAAACACGCTATCTGTTTCAGAATGATTAAATTCTACATTTCACAAATAACAATCAAAGCTAAATAAATTAAATTGCTGATTTTTGCTTTATTTAAAAAAAAAACACTGCAACATACTGGCAAAAAACAGAAGAAAAAACATAAGATAAACACAAACCTGTAGGTATGTATATATATTGACGGCTATTAGCGAAGTGTCTCGAACATTGCCGATGTCACCCGAATCCTAACCGAACCAATGATCGGCCGGGCCGTCTAATCGGCGACTAGTCAGCCTAACTCATAGTCGCTAGTTCTCTAATAATGATAATAATAATAAGTTTCTTCTACTGAAGGGAGATATTATTAAAGAATAGGTCACAGATTATCAAAAGGATTTGATGATAGGAAAAATAAATAACTAAAAATAAAAATTTTCAAACAGGAAAATCCAAAACCCACCACCCCCCCCCCCAAAAAAAAATAAGTCACTAGAATTTTTTAAATATTTATAGAGTGACATGTTCTACGAATTCACCAACATTCTGATACTGTTAGCACAGCAAATCCCCTTACTCACGAGGCTAGTATTAATCGAAATGGAAGCTGGTGAAGGTTCATAAACACATGAGAGCCGAGTGCGCTCGCTGCGGCAACGGCCCGGAACGCAGGGCGGCCATTAGGCCGAAATTATCGCATTAGCGGCAACGACTAGCCTCGCGATAATTAACATCGCCTGTCGTTTGCTGCCTGGGTCCGCTAAGTGTCTAATGACGCGAGTGACGCTCCCTGACAGAGTCGGCTATGTATAATGTATGGGCCTGTTGCTAGGTGTAGCATCCTGCCGAGGGTGGAGGAAGCCACTATGCAATCGGGATTGAATTATTTAATATTAGCTAATTAGTGGATTACGAAGTAGATTTTATTTAAAGTTCAGGTGGCTAAGTGTCGATGGGCGTTTTTACAACGGACCATATAAACGGAGAACAAACATTAATGGAAAAAAAAAATTTATAAACATTTATTGAAATTTACAACTGTACAAAATATATACATCAAGTACAGGTATTGGCAGGTATCTGGGTATCTGGTGTGGGCTAAATCAGGAACATATGGAACATTAAGATCTTTATGGATGAGTTTATTGGTGACGAAGTAAGGAGCATTGAGGATTTTACGAAGGATTTTGGATTGTAAGGATTGAATACGAGATGAATTGGATGGTATAGTGGAGCCCTAAAGCTCAACTCCGTACGTCCAAATAGGTCTAATCACAGACATGTATATGAGTCTTTTGTAATTAATTTGGAGCTTTGAACGTTTGTCTAGTAAATGTTGAATTAGTCTGTAACGACGGGCAGTTTCTTGTCGTTTTAGTCTTAATAGAAAATTGAAAATTGAAAACTGCTATGTACTCGCACACTAATGTACTTCGACTAGGAGAGTGTAGTAACAGGTTACTAACCTTTCACAAGAGTAGGACGGTTAAAATATATTTCGCGAGTGGCTTCTGTCTACTTTCGACTATTATTTTCTGGATCTAAGCAATTTAGCAATATTAGTTAGCATTGTATATTCAAGTTACCTCAAGCATAATCAGCATTATTGTTATTGTTCCATCTTATACTTCTTCCTTCCTTCACCACAGCATTCAGCTGATTTTTCTTGATATTATTATTTAGAAGAGAGGAAATAGTGGTTCACCCGTAACATTCATACTGTCGTTATATTTAAAATAAACAATAATAAAAAGTATAGGTGATTAGATCCAAAAGATCCTTTAACTATCATTCATCAATCTCAAAGAAAATTTCAATATAATTACGATTTTTTTTAATTTAAAATTATGAACCATCTGGTAAGTCTATATTTCTATCATCTATGTTATAGAAATGTCATAACCTTTGGAACACCTCAAGCGTACCATCATTTCTACACCCATTTGTATAAACAGAGAGTTCTCGTTCAACTGAGAAACAAGTACAGAAAATATAATAGTTTTCAATCGTATGAATATCGTGATAGAAATATAACAATGACGTCAAACACTTTTTACTTAATTGTTCCTCTTTTAGAAAACCGAGACAAAAGTATTTGAGCGATTATCTCCTACCCAAACTTAATCCCGAGTTGACCTTAAAAATCTGCTATCTATAACGGGTGTAAAGCAAATAAAACATATTTATTTATTTATAACTAATTAGATTAAAGCAGATAGGAATTAGGTTTTGACATTTTAAGTCTAATTACTATGTTTAATTAATTATGTTTGCTTTAAATATCAGAGGATTTTGTGTTTATGTTCAAATTGTGTTTTTTTCGAAGTATTCTGAGTTAAGCAGACTCAAATATTTTTCAATAAAAACAGTTTTTTTCAGCAATGAACATGGCCAATAACAATATAACAGCGGAACTCAAATTAATTTTTTTTTTAACTTAATTTGATTAAGGATTAATTTTACTTTAATAGAAAAATAAATAAACCAGACTCCTACAACTACTTATTTTAACAACTTCTATAATGAAATTTCAGAGAACAATTAGTACAAGAGGCATAAAGCCCCAGCGGACAGGAGAAATGAAGACAGAGCAGCTTTTTGCAACAAAGCTGACCAAGGTCCCCCAATGCATTTTTCGAAGATAAATTTTGCTGGGAGCTAGTTGGGCAGTATATTGGCCCTGTACTTGGGCGGAATACCAAGCAGCGAGCCCTATCAAGGGACAAGCCATCTATTATTTAACTCCGACCTCCGACACTGCTTCAACCTCGAAAATATTTGTTCCCTATGCCAAGAAGATGGGGCTTTAAAGCAAAAATAAAACAATAAATATTTAATAAATTTAAAGACGAAAAAAATGAGCAATTAATTTCGTTGGTCTTAAAATTAAGAGCAAAATTATTCCCTGCAACTTGCACCCCATAATCCGTTTAAATAACATGTTTCAGATGCTAATTTTTTTTTAATTTTAATTTTTCAAATATATTCCTCGATTGTGATCTCCCAGAAAATCCTAATTTCTCCCTATTGGGAAAAACAATAGATCATGGATATGCTAACAATTCAAATTTTAAAATTTTAAGGATCAAATAACTTAAATTAATAAAAAAAATAAATTAACAATCAATAATTATTTGAAATAAGCAAAGTTGAGAGGAAATATGGGTTTCAAACGTGACTTTTTTCATTCAAACCAATATAGCTCCCAGATGGTAAGTCCTAGCGACAAATGCTATACAACAAAAAACATTTTCCATTAAATTTTTGATCTGAAAATACTCAACAAATTTTCGATTCGAGCAACACCAACAGAGCCAGAGTGTGTAAAAAAAAAAAACCCAACATTTGAAAAATTTTGGGCAAAAAGTGACTTTTTTCATTTAAACCAATATAGATCCTAAACGTAAGGCCCTAGCGACAAATTTCATAAACAAAAAATATTCTACATTAAATTTCTAATAAGAAAACTATCGGCAAATTTTCGATCCGAGTAACATTAACAAAGCTAGCGCGTGTCAAAATAATACATTTTTGAGGGTAAAGAACACCAAAACCTTATTGAATCACATCCCAAAGTCTGAAACATCCATGTCAAAAAAAAAATAAAAAAATAAAATAAACAAAATAACGAAATTTTTATATCTTTATCATAGAAAAACATACAACTATTTGTTATATCTTTTTAAAGAAATTTATTACCGAATACATCAGGTAAAAAATATAAAGAAACTACCAATTGCTAGAACTATTAATAAAGCCATATTATTAAAGAATTATTATAAAGGGGAGAGAGTTGAGACACTAGTGGATTAAAGTTGGTGTATCGTTCACAATGAAAATATGGATAGAAATTAACTAAAAATAGGTTGAATGTGATACAGACCATATTTGTTTTTAACTTCTTGTATTAGTTTTCATTACTTTTTTATTTTAATAAAAAAAGTATATTAAAAAGATTTAAGGCTTAAAATTGAGTTCATATTCATTTTATTTCATTTGAATTCTAGAAAAACTTTATTTTAGTTTGTAAAGCCAACTTCTTATGTCCTTCATCGTGTGAGGTCCACATCCAGCATCGAGTTTCAATAACTGACTCGAGTGGGACGCATCCAATCACCGATGATTTCCGTAGAAAGATTGTTTACCACCGTCCGTAGCTGCCCGAATCGGAATTAATTCAAAACGACAGAGTAACTATAATTAGCGGAATAGGAATCGACATAAATACTGGAGAGAAAAACAGAAGCAATTCAGAGCATCCACTAATTGGATATAATCTGAGTGGAGCACAGATCCAATCTAGACATTGGCTGTCACTCGCCTCTTCTATATCGGCTGTCATCGAATATTGATTTCCAGTCAATACTATAGACTCCGGAGCAGATTACTTCATCCATGTATGTTCTACTTATCGGGAAAGTGCAAGGTGGGTTTCGTACGGAAGAGATAGTCTCTTCATTGTGCATGATGCAAATGTGCATTTACAATAAAAAAAAAAAAAAAAAAAGAAATGGGATTACAATTTCAAAATACGGAAACTGAAGCATTTCTAAAAAAATTAGATTTATTTCATCACATTACTCAACGCCGTTAAACGGAAAAATTAAATGTGATGCGTAAAATGGAACATCCAACTGCATGGTCTAAAAATGAATCGGTCTCTCCAAAACAGACTTCAGTCCATTCTTTTCATGAAATGAGAAACCACTGAAACGTTTTTTTGTCTAAAGATTAACACACTTTTACATGCAGAAAATACGTCAGTCAATGAAACAAGTAATTTCAAACAATTCATTGGAGTTAAGTCTTTTCTGCATGTGAAGGTAGGTATACAATAAAAAAAAAAAACATTTTAGTGCTAACTCATTTAATGAAAAAAATGGGCTGAAGCTCTTTTTGCAGATACGGATTCAAATATAGTATTCGTTGTAACAACCAAACATTGCACCTAAGAGGTTTTATGAAAATTCGATTCGAAGCCGTTTTATCATACCAATAGTAGATAGATATCTAGATAATTTTTATTGCTTGTTGAGATACATCTCATAGCAAGGAGTTGGCCTAAATAACTAAATAAACTAACCAAATAACTAAATTCACAAAAATAACTATATATATACATACACACCCACATACACAAGCATACATACATATACATAAAGCATAATCTTCCATTATAATTCAATAAAACTAAAAATACACAGAATTATTCCTTAGTTTCATAGATACAAAATGAAAATACAATAATCGGTTGATATTACATCTTTTATATAAGTTTCTTTACCTTCATTCGTTTCTTAAAAAACTTCTCGTTTTTAGTAAATTTACAAAAAAATAAAAAAAATGAGGTTTAGCTTTGGCATGCTATCCACTTCCAGCACAAATACCAGGGAATCTCTATTATAATTTGGTCCTACGATTGGATTAATATAATTATTCCTTAACTGAGCATAATGTGGGCATACAAATATCAAATGAAATAAGTCTTCCTTCTGTTTAAGGTTACAGAGAGTACAGTCATCCTCGCAATTTATACAATATGTGGTGCCATTATGATATATCCGGATTAGTTTTGTTCCTCCAACTCTTAATTGGCTCACTAGTCTAATCTTTGAAATATTGCAATTGAATTGTAGGTAATTGTTCTGTTGTAAATATTGATATATATGGCTATAGTTAGAGTTGTTAATACTGATATGGTCCTCTTCTATGAGTTTCTGTTTATAGGATTCCAGAATAGCAAGGTGGCATACCAATAGTAATAGATAACTCTTATATTATCAAAAACAAAACTTTTTAGAGCGCTTGATACAAAAAACAATACTGGTTCGAATCTTAGTACACTATTAAAATAGCATGCACAGAAACATCAGGGCATCCCACCTTAAACGGTGTTTTAGAAACAGTTAATTAGTCCAGTCAATAAACATATTGTAGTGCGCACGAAATATGCGATAATATTTTACTTCATAGCTTCGTTAGAAGTTAGAAGGTAAACATACTAGGAGTTTCCGCCCCTGGGGGCTGTGCTAACAGTGGGGGGGAGGGAAGAAGTTCAATTTGTTTGGTTTTTCGATTCTATCTCGAAAACGGTTGACTCTAGAAAAATATGTTTCAAATAAAACTTAAAGCTAATTAAATTTCCCATAAAATTAAATCTATACATATTTGTCGAACTCCCAACGGTTTATGAGATATACGTCATTGAAAATCGGTGATTTTCGGAAAAAAAACAAATGATACTTCACTTTTTGTCAAACTTTTGCTTCTAGTAACTTCCAAGATCGTTTCTCAGAAAAAAACATCAGAATCAAAATTATAGAGTATTAAATTTCCTTTAATTATATATATACATTTCTGGAATTTGAAAGAAATGTGTGACAAAAAGTGAAGTTAACATTTTTTTTTATTTCTAAAATTATCGATTTTTAATAACGTATATACCTGTTAGCTCACCCCCCAGAAGCGAGGACTTAGAGTATGTTTACCGTCTAACTACTCCTAACGAAGCTAGGATCTCTATTTTTGCACTCATTGACTGGACTAAATAGCGATTCTTCAGATAATAAATGAAAATCAGAACCTGGAATTTTTTTTTTTTTTTTTATTACCTTTTTTTAAAACAATTCTTGATATTTTAAAAATAAATTTGATTTTATACACACACATTCAAAAATAGACATCGACTTCTTCATTGCACTGTAGATTTAGTTATGTAGAATATTAAAATAAATAATAAAAATATTTTTGAATTGATAATTAAAATAACATAATGCAAAAAGTATGCAACGACCAACTGTAAAAATGCCCATTTTATTATGGCCCAGAGTTAGAAATAATTTTACAGACCTCACTCCTTACTAATTGTAGGGCAAAGGATTCATAAATATTTTATAGGGCTTTAGGGAACAAACTTTTAATAACGGGAACATTTTTAAACACTAAAAATACTAAAAGGCTTTTCAGAAACGGCAAGGCCCCTCGTTAAATATTTATTCTTAATTAAGTAGAATTTCTTCTCCCGGTATTAGTCAGGTTATCGGAATTACGGGCTCGGGAACGGATGAATAAACAAACAAATTCTTATTCGAAGCCGCCCTCATTATTAATTACGTTGAGACCATTCCTGAACCTACGTGCCGGCGTGATGTAGTTAGGACAATGTGTTGCCTCATGACTCCCCTTGCAAAGCCCTTATTTACTAAATGCGATCGAAATATGATAAATTATTAACAACGGTCCCACATTAGCACGCCAGGCTACGCTCAATGTTAGCGGCCGTTGCGTTATGTTGGGATACATATTTTAATATTTATCTTGGGTAATGTATTCAATTGGGCGAATTTCAAATATTATATGAATGAACGATTTGTTGTTATCGAAACAGTGACGATCAATACGATGGAAATATATTGTTAAATATGTAGATTATATTGATTTTTGTTATGAATGATAACATATATCAGTGTTGGTTACATGAATTCTGCATTGAAATATTAATGAAATTTAATTTAAAAATATTTTATTAATTGAAGGATTTGTTGGATAAAGGTGGCAGTTAGGTAGCAAAATCACAATATTTCAAAACAACTAGAAAAAGATAAAGAATATGAAGAGGCTTTATGAGGAGGTACCGAGGAAGGTTGTTAGGAATAGTATGGGAAGCAAGTTGAGGGACTAGTGGATTTGAATGGTTATGTAGTTTACTATGAAGGTATTTTGGGATAAATCAGCAACTTATAAAAAATTAAGGTCTTTATGGATAAGATTATTTTTGACATAGTAAGGAGCGTTTAAGATTTTTTGAAAGATTTTAGATTGTAATGGGTGAATACGAGATGAATTAGATCTAGTAGAGACCCATTAATAAATATTTTTTTAAAAAGGCAATTGTTATTTATTAAAATTTTAAATATGTTTGAAGTAAAATATATTAAATAGTTGATGGGTTTGGTAGATGAAGAGGTTATTATGTAACTATGGTAAACAATATTTTGAGTAATTTATGTTTTATTTCATTTAACAGGGAAATGTGTGTAACAGGTAGGGTTGGGCGATAGTCGATAATTACTATCAATATATCGATAGGTCATGTCTATCGATGGTCACTATCGATAGGTCATGTCTATCGATGGTCACTATCGATAGTGTCGACTATCGATATATATTTTTTACTCTCGAGTTTTGAAACTCTTGGAATTATGCTGATGTGTCTCTGTCCCGTGTCTTTTGAAATTGAATTCGGAATTCCTACAACTCAAGGGTTCTCTCAAAGATCAAGCCAAAGGAAAGCAGAAATGCTAGTTTTTTCTTTCGGGAAATATGTGGCTCAGGGAGCACACATAACTCTTGAAATTAACTATTTCGTTATTTTTCTTTTCTGAAGATTTGATTTGTTCATTATTGTAGTATGTTCAAATAAATTAGTTTTTTTTCTTATCTTTATGATATAATCTTATAGTTTATAAGCCTGAAAATTTCAAATAGTAAGTAGATAATTGGTTTTAATTAAATTAGTTGAAATTCTTTATTGAATAGCTTTGGAAAAAAAGGAAGCAACTATCGAAAAACTATCGATAGCAATCGATAGTTCTCAACCGATAGTATCGGCCTATCGATAGTGCTAACTATCGACTATCGCCCAACCCTAGTAGCAGGTAAATAATAACCAGATACCTTCATAGTAAACTACATAACCATTCAAATCCACTAGTCCCTCAACTTATACTATATACTTATACTACAACTACTACAACTAGTCACATACTATTCTTAAAAACCATCCGAGGGGTATGAAAAGAACATGGCCTCGATACCTCCTCATAAACTCAGCGGGTCTCTAGGAGATCCTAGAATTTCTCTCGTTGCTTCACTGGTTGGTGAGCCAGTGGAATATTTATTTACGTTTAAATAAATCCATAGATTGTCCATAACCATGATTTTGAATATATAATTATTGAATATATCATGTAAAGATCAAATACAAATAAAATAATATAATTATTTAAGTTTATATTTCATATTATTTACTGGTATTCTTTAATTTTATGAAACAATATGTAAAATAAACATTGTTGAAATTGGTATGTAATACGTATATTTGTTTTATTTTATTATTATAATACGAAATTATTGTATTTTAAGTAATAAACAAAAATAAATATTACTATAAATATCTAAGCCATTATCCCCTCTTCCAATTTAGGCCGCCGTCTGCACCGCACAAAGGACCAGACAATTCGACAATGGCAGCGGCAACAGAACTACTGCAACGACAATAAATAACATATTACCCAAGGGAAGGGTACGTCCATATTGCTTGGGGCTTTATTGACGTGCCTCTCTGGGCCTTTTTTTTTTTCAGAGAAGGATTTATTATCGGGAGCTGAAATCAAATCCCGTTTAAACATTCATGGGCGTATTCTTTAATAATCCAGTAGCCGGGGATATTGGGGTCGTGGGGCAGTCCCTCGCTCCGCCGGCTAACTGATATGCCCTTTAATTATTAATTGTCAAAAATGTTTTTTTTTTTTTTTTTTTTTTTTTCCTAATACAACCATGATTAACAGAACATCACTATTTAGAAAAAAACAACAAAAAAAAACTGAAAATTATAAATGAATGTAAAAAAAAAAACCTTATATAAAAAAAAACAAAAATTTTGTCTAAAACAATGTAAATTAACATAAACACTGACAGGTGGATTTAAAAATGTATATCTTGGGCATTTTAATATTTTTCGTCACTCATTTAGTTGAAATATATTTCAACATAAGGTTCATGGGGGGGCTTAAAATAAAAATTTAACAATTATACATAGCCCTCTAGAGCATATCATCTTCTTTTCTTTAAAATCTGTCCATGGTTAAAAAAAAAAAAAAAAAAAAAAAAAAAAAAAAAAAATTTAAATCATAGAAGACCAAAGGGATATTAATGGTAAATGGGGAAAAGCTCGATGTGCACTGAAATTTTATAAATGCCTTTTTATTTATTACTTTGTAAGAATTATAATTTTTTTTGTGTGTGTGTAGATTCATCCTTTTGTAACCAGTAGCATATTTCAAACATTGGCTCCTAATTTTTTTTTTTTTTGTAAACATTTATGTTTTGGAAATGTGATCTATTAATAATAATTAATTTATAAATAGATAAGATAGCATCAGGTTCATAACCGCCTTTATCAATTATGCTCCATAAATTAGGTAAATTTTTAAATATTTATCCAGTAACATTAAACAAATTCTATATAAAACCAATATGTAATTGAACAATTTCTGGTTAAAGAAGAAATTATTAGCACTTAATATAAAAAAAGTAAGAAGAAATTGTGAGAATGGTTCCCTTAGACAGAAGTACGACAACCCCAGGGAGAGAAAGAGGTCCCATTATAAGGCAATTTGATCCACATTAAGCTCCCTCGGTCACATTAATGACTTGGTCCTAAGGCCTAGGTCTCTCCGGTCGTTTGGGGTGTCCAACGGCCGTCATAAAAGAAGAAGGCAATAATGGACCGAAGAAAGTGTAGAATAAAACAAAAGGGAGGAAAGTATTGGAGAGGTAATTGTCTAGATGAACAGTTAGTAAGACTTGGAAAGAGAATTCATGAAACTAGTATCGTGAGAAGTTGTAGAATTTTTTTTTTTATACAATAAATACAGATAGGCATATATAAAGGCTCCGCTATACAGAAAAGTAGCAACAATGTTTTAACCGATGTCATGCTGAAAAAATTACAGGAAATAGGGTCAATAAAATACCAAAAGATATTTTTTAACATGTCTTGCCCGTGGTCAAGTTGGTCCATTGTGATACGTTTTAGAGGAACGCGAGGGCGTTACGCGTAGTTTGACACGCTAAAACTCTGTGTTGCTCGGATCGAAAATTTGAAAACAGTTTTCTTATCAGAAATTTAATGGAGAATATTTTATGTTTTGAAAAATTTGTCGCTAGGACCAACCGTTTAGGAGCTACTTTGGTTGGAATGAAAAAAAAACACGTCATTTCTGCATTTAAGCATAGGTGCTTTTTTGACACGGTCTAGCTCTGTTGGGTTTGCTCGGATCGAAAATTCGATGATTTCCGGATCAGAAATTTAAAAGTAAATTATTTTATAACCTTTATCGGTTTAAGAGCTATATTGGTTTGAATGAAAAAATAAATTTTAAAGTTTAAATTTTAACTTTAAAATCGATGAATATGCATATAAAATGTAGCGAACAATTAGAAATAGACAGCATCGCTTAATAAAGTGTTTTTCTCTCTTTAAAAATATTATTTTTGATAAAGACATTTCTTTATGAAAATAAGTTCAAGAAATTCGTAACCATGGTAAAGGTAGGAATCAATTAGTTTTTTCCACAAATAGTGATAGAAAAATACCAATCTGTTTAATATAATTTTTTATAGCACAACTCCTAATTTATTTATTTAGCTTGTTTTACAACATGTGTCTTAGTCCCATCTTCAGGTTTCTCATTTGCTGTGGTTCAGAAAGTCTTTCATTAGCCTACATGAACGATCTAGTTACTGAAAATCCCCAGTTGACTGAGTTAATATAGATCTGAAATGATAAACAATGTGCATAAACCAAAGTAAATGAGTAACCTGAAGGTGGGACTAAAGTCCCGAAACAAGCTAAATAAATAAATTAAGAGTTGTGCCAAAAAATGTATCCTAAAGAAACAAACCTCCTTCTACATAAATTGTAATTCAAACCATTTAAATAAAATGTATAAAAACGGAAATCACTGAAGCGTATTCCATAGCGGTGTGTGGATCCCTTACCGACACGCGTTATCCACACCGGAGGCCTGGGAGAACAATGAACCCACGGACCATAAACACGGTGTACACACAACGGACGGGGAACCTCAATTTTTGCTTAATACCGCACAAAGTAGGATATTTCCTATAATGTTAGGGCTCATGAATAATGTAGCCTTTAACCTTTGAGTGGTCAGCCGGGGCACTCCCTGATGGGATGCTAATTTTCTAGGAAATGATACATTTAGGATCAGAGGATCAGGAGGCAAATGGTGCCTCGATCATGCGCCGCTCTCCACCCTCAACCTCCACTCAAAAATCAATCTAGCCACTGCCATGAATTAAAGATGATACTAGGGGAGTTGGCAGCACTTTATTACCGGCTTCTTGCGGTGACGTCTCCATCTCTTCCGCCTGTCAAGAAGGTCCTGTCTTATAATCTATTCGATTAATATCCAAAATATCAGCGTTGATGTTAAAAGCTGGAAATTTTCGAGGGTAACTGTGTAAGTAGAGAAGATCTATTTACGCATATATATTTTTTAAATCTACACCTCGACTGCTTCAACATTTACTAGACCAGCTTTCAAAGCTTCCAACAAATTGCAAAAGACTTATTCACATGACAGTAAATAGACTCATTTGGACATATGGAATTGAGCTTTGGGGCTCGACTAAACCTTTCACTTCTTGTATCCAATCCTTACAATCTAAAATCGTACATAAAATTCTCAATTATGTCACAAACAAACATATTCATAAAGATCTTATTGTTCCATAAGTTGCTGATTTGGCCCAAACCAGATACCTATCCTTTCAAAGTCAACACCAATCCACTAGTCTACCTTTCCACACACTGTAATGTTAACTATTAATCTGCTAGTGAGTAGTTGTTTACATGTAAATGTAATCCTTTTCCTAAAATTTACTTGTATATAATGTATACAGTTGTAAATATTAATAAATATTGTTTAAAACATCTACACCAGTCAAGTGCGAAATTGGCGTTCAACAGATGTGGAGAAATTTGATTATAAATAAAAAGCATGTTAAACATAAGGAGAGATAGTACCCAGTGGTAAACCTTCGATTTACTTTTATATAAGCTGGTATCTCGGCCATTTTCTTTTCAGTCTGTATCGGTATTTTCTGCTTGAGATTCGGCTTTTCTATCGTTGAATTTATTTATTATAACATTCTGTAGTGTGTCTGTAAGTATTAATTGACTGTTTGAAGTAAAGATCAGGGTGTAAAGTTTTGTTGTTAAAGTATTGTGTTAGGGTTATAATTTATAGGACTAAAAAGTTCGTAAAATTTTTATGCGCGACTGCTTAGCAATGCCATAAATTTGTGACGCGTAAGTCTATAAAAAAAATAACAACTAATCAGAAAATTAAAATGAGAAAGAAATTAATGACCAACACAGACATTTTAAAAATTACTCTGTTTGTATACTCAGTTCTATTTCCGCAGTCATAAACACCCCCACACGAGTATCAGATATGGACCGGCGCACTTGAGATAACCCACGGGTGGCCCTAAGTGAAAAATACCCGGAACCCTATTTACATAGCCCACCCCCTTATTACCCCAACCCTTGGGTAATATTTCAGGATAACTGCACCCTTACCCACCTTTGTTTACTACTCGCCATAGCTCTCTCCCTCTTCAGTTAGAATTTCTTTCACTCCGCCTAGTGCCGTTCTACTCCGTCTGCCTCAGGAAATAGCCGAGGTCTACAATGCCGGGGGAGGCTTCGCAGCTAAATGAAATTCCTTTGGGTTAAGTAATTACACAACTTTAGAGGATCCTATAAAGGGGTCGTAGGCAGTTCCAGGATCCCTGTTTTTGTTCAGCAAGATGGGTTTAATTTTCAGAACAAACGGTGAGAAAAGTTAAATTAACAACGTGAATGAAAAAATTCTTATGTGCCCTAGAGGGTTTTTAAATTCCTTTCTAAATTGAAAATCTAATTTCTCGAATAAATTAAACTATTCACAGTATGCTACATCTATCACGTTCCGTAAGACAGGAATGTAACAAACTCAGAGCTAAAGAATTAAAACTTTGTCTACATTAACAAGTGCTAAAATATTAACAACAGTCTAAATACTATTTTATTTCGAATGAACAAGATCAAGTCACAAACCACATTTGATCCCGGATCCATAAAGCAGAGGCTGTGCCAGCAATCCACTAAATTTGCCAACCCAGGGCGGACGGAAACGACGATTTAGGCCGGAAGAGGTGAAAAAAAAAACTCGCCTTTCGCCCATAAAGGCGATACGACAATGGGAGAATGACGACCGAAAATAAATCGAAGTTGGTATCAATCAGATCGCGGTGGCCGTGGCAACACGAATCAATCAGGAGTGAAGTTAACAATATCGACACAAAGTTGTGCAATAAAGGATGACTGATAGTAGCTATATTCCCTTTGTGCCACAAATAGAGCCGGATCGCTTTCATTTGTGTCTGTTTGTTCGATAGCTGTTAGTAGCCATAACGACCCAACACTGGGATATTATATATATGTTTGTTCCATACAGGTCCCTTGGCAACCATTGTGTAAACATATAAATTAAAATCATATAAAGATATGTGTAAATTAAATCATGTGAAATGCCGCTTAGACCCGTAATTAAATACAGACCCGTAGTTCTGCAACACAGTACAGGAAATAAAAATAATAGCTTTTATGTACTTACATAAATTGTACTAATATATTATGTGCATTACTGTAGTTGATTTGAACTTTTATCAAGAATTAATGATTTTGACAATTGACACTTTCCTACTTAATATCAAAACAAACTTAATTAGTTTATAAAACTTAGGACTATTATAAAAAAATCCTAAGTGAAAAGATTTCCAAGAGACTATGACTTGAGAGAACCATGCTCTACTTGGGACATATACAGAGAACAGATAGAAAGTTCATACTTCTGTTAAGAAAGGAAAGGTAGGAAACCTCTTTCACTGAACTCATTCTACCAGCGAGAAACAGTACATGTCATGATATTTGAAAATATTTACCTACCTATTCAAAGTTGAGGTGTACATCAAACAGTAGTGACAAGAAAAACCAGTTCCTATTCACAAGTATTTTATCACGGCAATTCATCAACTGATTACAAACCTATTCATGTAAACATCATCGACTTAATTATACGGCCGTTCTTGTAAATGATTAAGTTGACACAACAATAAACATTCAACAAGATAACATAATACATAGAATCATGTATATTGACAAGACACCCACATAGGCGCCCATAATCTGAGAGTATATTGGTTCTAAGGCACGCACCACCTTGTGGTTCTGTTTACCCTCCATTGTTGACCGAGTCCACCTCTGATTAGCTATAGTCAGGCTAAACACGTTGTAGCTTCTTGGATCGTATATCTGCCGCTACGGTGAGCTAGCAGCGTTGTAAAATATTTAAATAGATTCAGCTATTCATGTAGAAGTTTAAAAACGTGACTGAAGGCACTCGTGGCTGTACAACGGCGATTCTATGCAACGTAAAAAGCGGAACGGAAAGGCGTTCGAGTGGTATTTTTGAAATAAACAGTGGGGGACATTAACATTTATATAAAAGAGTTATTCAGCTCAAGTTAAGTAATATTTTTTCAGTTTATTGAAATTAAAATCGTAAACAAAAGTGATTTTTTTGGCTTTTAAAAAATATGGTTTAGAAAAAATTGTTGATACAAATCAAATGTAATTTATTTCGTGGAAGATCCACAGAATAAAGCTCGACCTTCCCACCTTGAACAGAATAGATTGGTAACGTATAGGATAACCCGCGCTTCCTGTTCTAGTTGTATTACACAAGGACGTTAAGCTAAAATAAATAAAAAAAATTAAATGTACAATTTTCCGACTGCTTCAACATTTACTCGGCAAACGTTCTAGCCTTCCGATTAGTTACCAAACGATTCATTTAAATAATAGTAATTAGACCTATTTGGACGTATAGAGTTGAACTTTGGGGCTACACTAAACCATCTAATTCGTCTCGTATCCAATCATTACAATCCTGAATCCTTAAAAAAACCCTCATTGCTCCTTACTTTGTAACAAACAAACTTATTCACAAAGAGCTTGATATTCCTAATGTCTCTGACTTAGGCCAAACCTATCCTTCCATAGCAAACATCATAATCATCACAAATCAAATATCACAACTCACTTCCCACTCCATCTCAGATAACCCTCCGAGGCGCTTGAAAAGAAGATGGCCTCGAGATCTGCTAATATAGTACTTTATTTTATAGACCATTTATAAGTGCTTCCAATGGGTAATTGCTTTCAAGCAACTGACATTTAATTTTTAAAATTTTCATCACATTTACTTGTTGTAATTTATATATATTGTATACAGTTGTAAATTTCAATAAATAGCTATAAAAAAAAATGTACAATATAGATATACATTTTTAGTAAGGTAATAACTTGTTTGTTACTATAAGTCAAGATCTATTCATAACATAACCAAACCAAATCTAATTATTTGATCACATTACCATAACAATAAAATTGAGATTTAAGATCATTAATCATTTTTACTAACAAAATTCAAAGCTTTGTATTTTTAAAAACTTATATTTTTTATTGTTAGAAACTCATATCTTTCGAATTTTATTTAGTATTAGTCAGTCATTTCCATTCTGAGTTTTGGATATTTTTTTAAAATTACGAATGCGGTTGTCAATGCCGGTCTGATTTGTATGAACACTACAGGAAGAGATACCCAAGAGCAATTCATCCAATGCACAACAGTATGCTTAAAACTAAATTGTAACATTAATGATAAGTTGATATATATTTTAATATATGTATATTAAATATATTATATGAAATATACTTTAATTTAAAATTATATATATTTTTTTTAATATAATAGAACATATAATAAGACTTTCATGGGAATTAGGAAAATTTGTTGTTATCGGTAAATCAAAAGTCTTCAGAATGAGGTTCTAAATATTTAAACTGAAATGTTTGCTATTGAGGTCATAACTTCCTTGGAACCCTCGAAAGTATGTTATGAATTAACCACCGCTTAAACGTTTTGTGTTAAAAATTAAATCTTTGTTGTTTGTTGGGACTTCCTTATGTACTCCATCTAGGTCATGAAGGACGGTTTATCTTACAGGTTACCAATCTATTCTAACCAATGTAGGAAGCTCAGAAGGTCATCATAAAACCCATGTCAAAAACCAAATTTAATATTATAGTAATAAAGTAATAATAAACATTTTAAGGTTGATAAAAATTTACCTGCTTTCAAAAAAAAAAAATTATGAAAATGAATTTAATAATCATTAAAAAAACTATAAAAATAATAATTGAAATTTGAAAAAAAAAAATCACTACAAATCTTTTACCCTTAAAACTATATAATGCCAGAATCAAGGTTAATGTCAATGCAACATATTAAATCTTCGTATCACAATTTAATTATTTTATAAATAATGCGAGTATATTATTCTTAATAAATACAAATACGCTTATCTGCAGTAAAGAAAATTTAATAAATTTAAGTTTAATAAGTTATTTTTTTCCTACTGAATAAAAGCAAAACATTATTCCTACAAAGAAAAAAAAATAAAGAATGTTCAAGGGTCGGTATAAAATAAAAATACTTGGAAATAAAATTAATTCCGAAGTTTTCGTAATAGGAAATTAATAAAGAAGGGAAGGGAAAAAGAATGGACTGGAAGTTATAAATACAGATGAAAACTTTATCCTAAGAATTCAAAGCCGTGATCGTTTTAAGATTAAAAATATTTTTATAGCTCTTGGCTTGAAATATAAATCAAATATAATTATGAAAATTTTAAAAATATCAGTAAAAGATAAATAGAGAAAGAAATATAAATATATACTCGACGATTCGATGTAAAAACCAGCTTAAATTTTTAAAACCAAGGCTTATAAATAAAAAATACAACAGCTGACACAAGGTTTTCCTATCCACCGAAAGCGGATGGCAACCTACCTATTACAGTAGGAACCGTAATTGAACACATGCATTGGCCCTAATAACGGTTGACCAACATATGGATAATATGTAATTTCTTAACCAATAATTTAGTTTCATTTTCTATTAACCCACATGGAAGTAAAATTGTGAATTTACAGAGTCGATTTTTAGAAAAAAAAATCGAAAATTATTATAAAAATGAATAATGAAAATTATCACAATAAGCCATAATTAAGGGTACAAAGTAAAATAGCACTATAAAATAAATATTCACAGCTTATTTTCAAAAGTCAAATACATAATACATAAACATATTAAAAAAATTAAACTTAACGCCATAAATTCATTTTAAATTTACCTCGTGATATTTGTCATATTGTAAGGAGTAATGCAATTCTTTACCTGAAACAAAAATACTTGATATTAGCAAATTATAATTCAGTTTATAAAATTACATATTATACATAATTTCAACATGATGATTTGAAATAGGTATTTGTTTAATTGATGAGGTATACGTTGACTGCGAAACTAATGAAGATGTAGTTGGGTATGCAGTCATGGATACACTATTGAAATGGAAGTTATAATTGATTGTGCCGACGTTTCGGGCTAGAAGAAAAACAAACGAAAAGATTTGAAAAAAAGTGAGAGAATTTTTAAAAAAAGATGAAAAAAATAACAACAAAAAACAGTATGGAAATAAAAATATGACAAGTTTAAAAAACAAGAAAAATAAATAAATGACATATTTTATCCTTGTGAAAAAAAAATAATTTATTTGTTTTCTTGTTTTTTAAACTCACCATTTTTATTTTTGTTTCATTTTCATACTGTTATTTCTTTTCTCGTCTTTTTTAAAAATTCACTCCTTTTTTTTTTTTTTTTTTTGTCATATCTTTTTGTTTTTCTTCTAGCACTAATGAAGGCTTACAGTGCAGACCGAAAAGTCAGAAAAATAAATTAAAATTTACATTTGAATTCGGTATTTGTGTTGGTATGTTAACAACATTAAATCATAATTAAATATTTATTTCTAATGTTTAGAACAACAAATTCTTGTTCAATAAAGGTACCATTGATGAGAGATTATTGCTTAACAATAATGAACACAAGTGAATTTTTAGCCGTTTTAATATGCCATTGTTACTAAAGGTACATAAAATGTTATATAATGTCTACAGTATTATTTTGACTTTAGATAAATCTTATTATTTATTTTTAGTTACAGTAAATCAGAGAGTTATTAATTAAAAAAAAAATAAAAAAAAAATATATAGGATTTATATTTAGCAAATTCCAATTCGGTATCCTTATTGGCTATGCGTGCCGAGAAATCATTTCTCAGCTACCGCATACACCCAGTACAGAATAATTCTATAAATTCGTCGGCAACTTGTTAAGGAGACGCTAACTAGACGGTCAAAGGGGGAAAACAAAAGCGAGAATTATTAAGCCCAACCTGATTGGCTAACTGCGGCGCCAAGAGCCGGGATGAATAATGGTCCCAATTTGAAGGTGGTGGGGAGGGAGAGGAGTGAGAGAGGAAGATAGGCGGGTAAAAGGAAAGCACCGGGAAAAACAAAGAAAAAAAATTGCCGGTTTTATTATGGCGGTAGCTGGGAAGTGGTAGGGGAAGGATATGACGTCAGGGTGTCTTCGAGTCGCCATACAGGACTTCCGCTCCGCGCGCACAGCTGGTCCGAAACGATTAGCTTACGCTCACGCGGGTGCAGAAGAAATATAACTTACATATTCCTTAGGCCTACAATAAAGAAAAAGGAGTAAAAATATAAATGACTATAGGTCATGAGAAAACACGAACCAATAAAACCTTTATTTCCAATAGATTTTACAGACCATTTACTACCGTTTTATGGCCAGAATGTAAGCAATGAATTTCTAGATTTATTGTGTATAAAAAAAATAAAAAAAAATAAAAAAATAAAAACAGGAATTCAGGAAAAATATTGTTGAACAAGATTATTAATCCTAATCCGGGCGCGCTGGTTGATTTTGTCAACCAGCCGGATATTTTCCTATACGATCTTCCCAGACTCGAATCCTCATGCTTTTTGACAGGAATACCCTTCCCCCGCCTCTTCCTTGACCCTTTAGTACCCTTTCAAACTTAATATAGTTAGCACCTGTAAGATTTACTTTATTTATTTAAATTTATTTGTAGTTATTATATACCTTTTTTTAAAACTGAAGACATATCTATTTATTTTACAAGAGCAATCTGGCGAGGAGAAAAAAGCTAGAGCATGCACTTGCAAATCAACGGAATCTGATTCTTCTAACTCAGAAGATGAAATTATAAATCATTCTAATCTGGAATATTTTAGTAAAACCGATCAAGAAGATTATTCTGATAATGAATCAACCTATTAATTTAAGATGAAAAAATAATTTTTGGAAAGGATGAAAGATACCATGTGGGGTAGGACGGACTTCACCAAATGTTTAAATTCAAAAAATGTAATAAAATGTATAAATTGAGAATACTAAGGCAATAAAAAGACTGATGAAGATTAAAATAATAAAAAAAAACTGTATACTATGTCATTTAAGTAAAAGTTTATTTCTCATTACATCTTCTGCTTGAAGGTAAAACTCAGTAAGAAACAAAATCAATTTTCATCCCGTTTCAACGGGAATATGCTCATTAAAACATTCTATGTAGCTATATATAGCAGTTAGATTCATTTGGTGACTTATTGTCGAAATTGGAAAAAATAGCACTTAGCAACTTTTACCTCCAAGCAGACGATATACATATTTAGCATACTATTTTTCCTAATGTAAAGTTACAAATAGTTGATTAATTTTAGGTTATATTAGTCCAATCACAATTAAAAACAGTAAGGAACGATGTTAATACAAAAAAGTCAAGATCAGGACTGAATATTTTCTCAGAAGGTACAGAAAACTGTGGTGTTGACTAAGTGAACCAGTGATTAATCAAAATCAACAAGAACAGACAAGATTTTCAACACAAGAATTCTAAGTAAAATATTCACAAACAAGAGAACAAAAAAATAAAAAAATCTATGAGTATTTTTGTTTAAAAAAAAAAAGTAATAGCATTTAGAAGTTCGAAATATAGAGCGATAATAAACCATGAAATTAAAACCTTATGCATCACAACTTTATATTTAATTTTTAAAAATTATAAAAACGGATGATATTCGTAATGCATTAAGGATGACCGTGACTTCGTCCAAAGCAACTGTCAACGTGACGCACCTAAGAGGTGAAAGGGTACTCTGCAGATGGAACTGTCTTCCATCGGCTCCAGACCATTGCGGCTATGATCAAGTGCCCCTATGTCCGTAAATTCTGGAGCGGAAACTGGAGCAGCCATAAATTCTGGAGAACTTTCAAGGTAATCTGTTGATTTTTCTGTTTTAAGGAGACTTATAGCGGGTATTTGTCAGGGTTTAGAATTATGGCTTCCTCAGCAAAGTGTAAGCTGCAATACAAGACTGACTGCGGATACAACTTATTCATACCTATTACAATGGGAATAAGTATGAATAAATTAGTAGCATTATGTATTTACTGATAACTTTTTATTTATTAATGTAACATTGCTTATTTTTTTACTCCCAATATTTATGTGAAAATTTTTATCTTTTTGTGTCACTGCAGTAGATTAAATGAATTCCTAGCTTAACTATTCATTATTTCATCTAATATATGCATCTCACTAATAACGTGACAATTGGACCATTTGTAAACAGACTTGACTGAAACCGTTTTAATATACAACGGGTCAGCCATATATTCTAACCAGTTACTGAAAACAATGGAGATAACACAATCTTAATTGAAATAGCTTGTAACCGATGGACAATTAGAAATGCATTTAACAGGAGGCCAGGGGCAGCATGCAGCGGAACTGCATAATGACTCCTTACGTGCAGGTCGTTTAGATCAACTCGTCCGGAACTAAATACGTCAGCCGGAAACGCTCATATACAATAGGGTGTATACATTACTAATTTTATAGCTTGTGACATAAAAATATATCTAGAGCGTTATCGTGAAGATAAAAAAATAATTTAATTTTATTATAATAAATGAAAAATAATAATAGAAATTAATTAAATGAAAACAAAATTCTAGATAAATAAGATAGAAAAAAATAAAAAATAATTTTATTTAAATTATTTTATATCTTATTTATAACCACTGTTTACATACAATAATATTTTTTATAATTCGTATAATTTTCTTATTTTCTTTATCATTGTATAATCTACTTACAGCTTTCTTATTTTTATTTTTCAAGTCAATACAATTTGCATTTTCTCATATTAACAAATAATACTACATAATTTTCTTATTTTAATTATAATTTTTTTTACATATCAATTTATTGAAATTTACAACTATACAAGTATGTACATAAAGTAAATGAGCTGATAACGATTACAATGACATGTAAAAACTTGAAAAGAACTACTCATCCGTAGCACTTCAATAAAAAATCTACACTAGATCTTTATGCCATCTTCTTTTCAGACGTCTCGGAGGATTATCCGTGGAATATGGAGTGGGAAGCAAGTTGAGAAACTAATGGATTTGAGTGGTTATGGAGTTAACTATGAAAGGATAGGTATCTGGTTTGGGCTAACTCAGCAACATATGGAACATTAAGGTCTTTATGGATAAGTTTATTGGTGACAAAGTAAGGGGCATTTAGGATTTTTCGAAAGATTGGATACGAGATGAATTGGATGGTTTAGTAGAGCCCCAAACCTCAACTCCGTACGTCAATCACGGTCATGCAAATAAGTCTTTTGTAATAAATTCGGAGGTTTGATAGTCTGTCTAGTAAGTGTTGAAGTAGTCAGTAATATAATCAAAGATATGGCCGAAACGTTGGCAACATAAAAATATATTCACCTGATTTCTATATTGCTTATTTCTTGGCCACATTTACTGATTCCTCTCGACGACCTACTTTATTTATTTAATTTATTATTTGTTATATAGACAACATTAAATATCTGGCATTTCTCTTATATATAAAAAATATTAAAATTCAAACTTTGTATACAAGAAAATTCAAGGGATCATCAGCTTGCGGTACTATAGTAAATGAGTAAAAAATGTATTTTAAATTGCTTTTATGCACATTTTTTTTTTTTTTTTTTTTTTGTTCCACCTTAGTTATAATATTTATATAATCATTCTCATAAATTTGTTGTTTTTTTTACTTCCTAGAGTGCAGAATTTTAGTTCGTTTGCATTTCTAAATAAAAATAGTCAAAAAATAAAACAACAATAACGTAAACAGGTGTTGAATAGGTAGCATCAGTTTTAAATTATTGTATTTTTGTTAATTTTAACTAATAGACCATTTTAAAGCATTAACTAGCATATAGTTTTAATATCCTTGAAGGTGCTAAGGTGCTAATGAAGAAGCAAGTTGCCAGGATCAGCTTTTTCCAAATTAAATAAATAAATTTAAGAGTATACTAATATATATAAATCTAAATGTAAACCTTTTTTTTTTTTTTTTTTTTTTTTTTTTTTTTTTTGCTTTACTTAACCAATCAAAATCAAGCAATAAATAAATATTCTTGAGTTAAGTGATTACCCTGAGACCTCTCAGATAAGGATCTTATACACGTCAATAGATTCTGTATATATTTAGATTGATATAATCCCAGCTAGATCAAGAGTTATAAATTATATTGGAAAGTCTATCTACTCCCGGGATATCAGAATTCAAATTGGAATAGTAACCTTTCCTGTACGTTAGCTAAAGGTCGCTCTTTGGAACAAATTTTTTATTCCATTCCCTTTTGAGTGCTTTTTCCTAATTCAGTAGTCGCAAGTCTCACGGGGCCAGGGCTCGTCCACTTTAAAGACGGATCTCGTTACTACATAGCGGAGCGGATTTTTTTTTCATTTTGTTTTTTAAATTTAAACCTAAAGAGAAATACATCTTCTTATCTCGTAGTTCTGTTAAATATCGCACGACAATTGGAGATTCCCAAATTCCTATTCAGAAATAAAACAAAAACCCCCATAATTTTTTTTTAATTGTAATTAGTCATTTCAAAGGAAAGAACAAAAAAAAAAGTTTAAATAATATATAAATTTTTTTTTTCATTTATTGATATTTACTACTGTACAAAATAATATACAACAAGTAAATGTGTTGACAGTGAATACAATGGTATGTAAATAACTTGTGAAGAACTACTCACTAGTAGCAAATACACTAAAAGGTCTCTTGGCCATCTTCTTTTCAGACGCCTCGGAGGATTATCAGGGATGAAGGAGGAAGCAAGTTGAGAGACTAGTGGATTGGAGTGGTTATGGGGCTTACTATGGAAGGATAGGTATCTGGTTTGGGCTAAATCAGAAACATATAGAACATTAAGATCTTAATGGATAAGTTTATTGGTCACAAAGTAAGGAGCATTGAGAATTTTTCGAAGGATTTTGGATTGTAAGGATTGTGTACAAAATGAATTGGATGGTTTAGTTGAGCCCCAAAGCTCAACTCCGTACGTCCAAATAGGTCTTATCACAGTCGTGTAAATGAGTCTTTTGTAATTAATTGGGAGCTTTGAATGTATTTCTAGTAAATGTTGAAGTAGTCTGTAACGACGGGCAGTTTCTTGTCGTTTTTTTAGACTTGTATGTGGATTCAAAGTTAAACGTTTGTCCAAGTGGAGTCCTAGGTAGCGGATCTGTTCAACAAGAGTGGAATATCATTCATATAAAGTTGAATGTATGTGGTTCTGAAATCACTTTAGATATTTACATAAACATATCCATAAAGATATTAATGTCACATACACTGCTGAGCCCAACCAGATAGCTATATTTTCACATTATACTCCAAAACCACTCAAATCCACTAGAGCCTCAACTTGCTTCCTATTCTATTCCCGATAATCCTCCGAGGCATTTGTTGAGAAGATGGCCCAGAGATCTTTTAAAGTAGAATTTTTATTGAAGTGCTACTGATGAATAGTTCTTTTAAGTTCTGACATGTTATTGTAATCGTTATCAGTTCATTCACTTGATGTCCTCGAAAATGGCCTCTAGACTTTCTAAAGTAGAACTTTAATTTAAGTGCAGTATTCCTTTTCCCACAAATTTACTAGATGTATACGTAAAAAAAAAAAAAAAAAAAAAAAAAATGCAATAAACGAACATTAATTTATATTAATATATTACAACAATAAAAAATATATAATACTATTTTGCAAATTTAAATTACACGGAGCATTAAAATATTAAGTATTTATTTTTATTATTATGGCAGTTTATTATAAGTCCATAAAACAGTACGCCCTTATCTAACAATAAGAATATCGAATCTATAGAATATTTTTTTATTTACTATTATTTTTTATGCATGATTTGAGGAACTGATTGGTTATATTTACTTAAAATTATAATTATTTACTTTTTATTATTTATTATACCTAGAACGCAAAGTATTATTAATTAATAATATTCTATTTATCCCATAATAATTTTATGTATAAATAATTTTACATAATCATATTTTTTAAATTTTTTATTCATTTAGTATTGAATCTTTCTTAGTATCAACATAAAAATTATAATTATTATTCAAAGTGATAAATATTAGCAAGCGAAAAATTAAGAAGATATAAACAGGACAGTAGTATAAAAATATTATTAAAAAAAATAAAAACGGGATAAAAAGGGATTAAGCATTCATGATTTGAGAAGGAAGTTTAATAGAAGAAAATAATAATGAAAGCTCGAAATACAAGAAATTATGCAAATGAAAACCTCCTTGAATAAGTTTATATTTTTCACGGTATTAAAAAATTGAAAAGCAGACCTGGAGCGATTTTTTATTAGATTGTAAAATTTAAACGATTGAAAGAGGTCAGGAAGGGAGAGAGTTCTGGAAGGAACGATTTACATTTCAATAAAAATCACATAAATTTTGACTAAATATATTTGTAAGATTCTTGTTTTCAAAAATGTCTTCCTGTTTTATAATCCAGTTTTAACGGCATTGTATCAAAACTAAACTGTTCAATATGGATGTCCTAAACGTATGTAATAACGTCCCGATTAAAACCAGGGATTGTAATTTAGATTTTATTATCAGTTAAGAATATAAATATGGCATTAATATCGATCGAAATTCGATGTATCAGAAACATAATCGTGATTGATGCTGGCCCGATGTCCTGGAAACATTTGAAAGTGTGTTTGCGTGCAATGGAATTGTATTGATTCCCAATATTTTATTGCTATCACTTACGAAAATAGGGCAATTGTATTCAAAATAGCAGTTAATGTATTATGTATGATACAACTGGGCATAAACATTCTAAAAGTTTTATAAATGGAATATTGCAAAACAAGGATATTCTCTAAAACCTTTCTCTTGTTTCTAAGATATTAAATACCTAAATAATTCGTCACATAATTTAAATATTCATCAAGCAACTATTTTATTGAAAGAGATTTAATTTTTATATTCATTTTAAGGCATAGCTCCTATTTAATCTTATACAGTAATAGAGCAAAAATAGAATGTTTGTGTAAGCACCAAATTAAATAGACAATATGTAAACATTGCTCAGTTGAGAGTCTGTAGGAACAACATAAATGACTAAGTGAAAGAAATCACAGTTGTAAGTAGAAATTTAAGCATAATTAAATAAGATTAGATTGTACATTTGATATAGTATTGTAAATGGATATAATTAAAGTTGTATATTCCAAAGATGGAGCAGTGTACTCCAAAATATGTAGAGAGAAATTTAAAGATTAAATAGGAGTTATGCCTTAAAATAAATATATAAATATTAAATATTCATATATTTTTTTTTTTAATAGACAAACGATCAAAGCTTCCAATAAATTACAAGAGACTAATTTACATGACAGTTATTAGACCTACATGGGCATACGGAGTTGAGCTTTGGGGCTCCACTAAACCATCCAATTCTTCTCGAATCTAATCCTTACAATCCAAAATCCTTAGAAAAATCCTCAATGCTCCTTACTTTGTCACGAATAAACTTATCCATAAAGACCTCAATGTTCCCTATGTTGCTGATTTAGCCCAAACCAGATACCAATCCTTTCATATTAAACTGCACTCCCACACAAATCCATTAGTCTCGCAACTTGCTTCTCATTCGATACCTGATAACCCACTGAGGCGTCTGAAAAGAAAATGGCCAAGAGACCTTCTAGTTTAGAACATTTTTTGAAGTGCTACTAGTGAGTAGTTCTTCACAAGTGGTTTACATGTCATTATAATCATTTCTTCAGATTTACTTGATGTATATTAATGTACAGTTGTAAATATCAATAAATAGTTTTTAAAAAAAATATATGTATATTTTTTTTAATTTAATGAAATTAACCTAAAAATCGTGTTGTTCATGAACAAAAACAACAATGCCAACTCGTAAAAATAAAACTGAAAGAATGTTTTTGTACGAATTATTATACTCCTTATCTTCACACAGTATTCGACCCAAACATTTTTACGCTGTTTTTCGTACGTTTGTATATCTGTTTAAAGATGTCAGTTAAGAGTGTGTAGTTCAGTATTTTAAAATATTTATATTTTAACTGTGATACATTTAAGCCTATAAAATATAGGAGGAAAACAAAAAATAAAATTGAATAGAAAACTCAATTCAATTAATATTTAATTTGCAACAAAGACAACTCTTTTAGGCCATGCTGTAACTTATGTATTACTTGATAATTATGTACTCTGAATATACACATATTTATTTTGTTTCTAATATTTAAGTTCTCATTTTTTATTTTTTCTTGATGTCACTTAAAATCTGAAGCAGGCACCTGCTTCTTAGTTTAAAGGATAAACAATTTGATTTACCAATGTTTCAGCCATCATCAGGGTTATGAAGTTATAACACAAAGCATACCGGATGGCAAATTGGTAAAAAATAAAACAAGGAAAAAATAACAAAATGTTTTCCAATTTCCCATCTGGCATGTTTTGTTTTTTACCTTTATTCTGTTTTTAATTACAAATTTTTTATATATATATATATATATATATATATATATATATATATATATATATATATATATATATATATATATTTTTTTTTTTTTTTTTTTATTTTGGGTTTGTGTATATCCACATCTGCCAATTCTTACTTATTTATAACTTTTTTTTTTACAATTTATTTAATCTCCTTTCATCTATTTTTTTTCTTTAATTTAGCAGTTGCTGCATTATATATTATCCGTTAAAGAAATATTAAAGATGATTCTATATAAACCAATACAAAGCCCTCCATTTTTTAAAACGCACCAGGTGGCAGCGGCACGCCCAGCTTCTTACATTTCTAAAAAGATAAGCAAACTACTGCAGTTCTGCCTCCTACGTGGATCTGTCAGTTTTCCTTTTACGATCTCAATTTGTTATATTTCTTATAAATTCGATTTTTACAAAGTTTTACTATAATGAAATATATATTTAAAAAAAAATTGTTTTATTTCTATATTATTTTAACTGAAATCGTTTCTGACAATAGATAAAAATTTCCTGTTTACTTAATAATGCGCAACAGCCAATTGGATGAATCATCACTTGCTAAACGATTCCCTTGCACGCACATAAATCGTGAAAGAAAAAAGAAACGATTTTCAATCCGGAAACTTATTCATTTTTAAATCTGTAGGTACTTTTACAGAATGTGTTAATAACACGGCGACAGTATATAGCTACCGTTCCTAACGTTGGACAACAATTAAGACAATTTAGGAAATAAATACCCCTAATTTGTAGAGACTGGTTCTTGTAGGTGTGACCCCAAAGGGGAAGACATAGCGGTTCGACACTTATTCATTTACTACTATAATTTAAAAGTTGGGAATGTAATGTCGGATAATCAGTCCCCTAATGAAAACTATTGGCAATTACTGACGTACAAAATATAGTAAATAAAAAGAGGAATGCCTTTTGTTAAACACGGGGTAGAGGACAAATTTGCATCTCTGATAACACTCTTTAGATGTCCTGCTAGTCGAGTAATTATAAAGACTGGGCTAGTTTTGAGGGTTGATTAGGTTTCAAAACCTACTCGACAAAAGGACTGGTGGGGGAGGGAAAGGATATCCGTAATTACCGTTAATAATTATTTATTATTTTTAATTTTGATTGTTTTCTGAATAGTGAATACAAAATAATTAACAATTAATTGTTTCTATCTATACTATTATATAAAAGGACAAGCCATATTTCGTTTGTGATCACTGACCGCGAAAACTACGTAAATCTGTACCAAGTTTTAACCACATCTTCTTCGTAGTTCAAGGAAGGTTTATCAACAATAAAACTTAAAGATTTTCAATTATATTGTCATTAAAAAGCGATAAATATGTGGGGAGGAGTGAAGTTTGGTAATCGACCGATAGGTGGCGAGCACCATTCGACAGAGGTTATAAAGGTACGGTGTTATATTGAGCTAGAAAGAAATTCATGATGAAATTTACCTATTTTAAATTCAATTGTTACTGAAAAAGCTATAAATATATGGAGCGATATGCGGATCCCATTGCAGTTTAAAAATCGACCAATATGTGGCCATTCTGCAAACAAAATTTGCAATGCTGAAACTATTAAACCCAACAACCAAATTTTAACTACATCTTCATAGTTCTAGGAAGGTTTATAACAATGAATTTAACTATAATAATATTAAAAAAATTATAGTCTTGAAACGAGGTTTGTCACACTGTCATATACCTTTATGGTTAGAAATCTAAATACAACTAGATCAATAAAATTATTTCTGCGAAATTGGATGTCTAATTATGCTGTTACGTACTCTTCAAACACCTAATCAGTGCAATTTTAACGAGGTTAAAAATTACTGCCATGCGTCAAAATATCATTGAAGGAATACAATGAAACTCCGATAATCTGGATTAATTGGAGTCGAAATTGAAAATATGGCTGTTTATAAAATTATATTAATGTAACAACAAAGTTTAGTTAACATATAGGAAATCCTGGATGTTCTTATACAAAACTCATCCACCAATGTTTTCGCAGATTCGCCTTTCTTAAGATGTTCTTCAATGGACAATTTATCGAAACAGTTAATACAACATGTTTTCTTTTAGGTGCTATAACTCTTTAAGTTTTTAACGATACCACTTGCGACTACAACGGGGCCTAGACTGAGCAAAACCCGTGGATGTGCTATGCTTTTAAAAATTTATCTTAATGTCTTTTACTGTGTCATGAAAACTAATAAGACGGGACCTATCGTATTTTACGAGAACTAGGAACCACGGCCAAAAATAACTGTTATTTCATATTTAAAAAAAAAAAAAAAAAAAAAAAAAAAAAAAATTGTATGTAATAAAAAAAAAAAAATATGTACACTTTTTTCTTTAAATAAATCCGGATAATTGGAGTTTCACTGCAACGGTAAATTAACGCTTCAAAATAAGATTTTTATCGATAAAGATATGAAATTCACTTATTAGTTAAAATAATCTTAGTTCTTTATTTGTGAGAACGGGTGAACCCGCGGTGGGTATGGTAGTTTTACATATAAGTCACATGTGATTGAACAAAAATATTAATAATGACAATTTATTGAGACAATTAATGATCCTAAGAAAATGTATGTCACGGCAAGCAAAAGTTTTTTGCAACATTTTTATACTTGATTATAAGAGCAATAAATATGCCAATCCTCCCAAAATAAAAAAATTTAAAAAAATCAGTGACACTGTCACCGAAAGGAGTAGGGCGACAGGGAGGGCCATAAGCCGGAGGAGGGAGGCAATATTAATTAAAGAGGGAATCCTCTTTGTGGGACTGTAAACCGCTTACCGAGAGCCGTCCATTTGTAGGCTGTTGAATATTTATGTTGTCTTGGGCCACTGAAATATGGGGCGATTGTTTTTCGGGGCCCGGTGTCGCAGTACATCAGGCGGTACAACTATCCGGCAGCCGCCTCAGGGATCGGCCGGTCCAGGAAAGGAAGGGTAGAAGGCAGCTGGGTGGCTAAGCTTGTGAAGAGAAGTGTGCTTCCATATAAAAAAGTGATTAATTTAAGAAAAAAACTAAAATTTAAAATAAATTAAAAATTGCCTAGCTGATACACGTAGACGACTATCAAGGCGATGGCAAAATATTTGCTAAAGTGAGAGTTCGATATTAAATCATCTAGTCATAGAATGAATATAACAAACAAATGAGATATAAAATTTTGAAAATAATGAATATGAATTTGATATGCATACTTGCAAATTCATTCACATTAAACTTAATTTTTTGAAAAAATTAATTTTTTAAAAATTTGACATACCCAGGACGAAATTAAAAATAATGTGAATTATTATTTTGATATAAAAATTATACAAGACTAAAACGACAAGAAACTGCTCGTCTTATTTACAATACTGTGATTAGACCTATTTGGACGTACGGAGTTGAGCTTTGGGGCTCCACTAAACCATCCAATTCATTTCATATCCAATCCTTTTTAATCCAAAATCCTAAATGCTCCTTACTTTGTCACCAATCAACTTATCCATAAAGATCCTAATGTTCCATATGTTGCTGAGTTAGCCCACACCAGATACCTATCCTTTCATAGTAAGCTCCACAACCACACAAATCCACTAGTTTCTCAATTTGCTTCCCACTCCATTTCCGATAATCCTCTGAAGCATCTGAAAATTCTTATTTATTTTGGCCAAGAGATCTTCCTTCCAGTGTAGAATTTTTATTGAAGTGCTACTGATGAGTAGTTCTTTTCAAGTTTTGACATGTTATTGTGATCGTTATCAACACATTTACTTGATGCATATATTTGTACAGTTGTAAATTTCAATCAACTGATATAAAAAAAAAAAAGGATATAAAAATTATTCATGCGATTTATGGGTGCTAATTAAAGTCATTATTTTTTAGAAATATCTTCGTATTTACAAGAATATACATATACAAGTAGATTTAAGGAAAATGATTACAATAACATGTCAATAACATATTAGTGACTACTGATTACTAGCAATTAAAAAAATGTTCTACATTAGAGTCTCTTGGCCATCTTCTTTTCAGATGTCTCGTAGGATTATAGCAAATTATTTTACAACTGTTCAAATATTTACATCAAGTAAATGTGTTGATAACGATTACAATAACATGTCAAAACTTAAAAAAAAAAACAACTCATCAGTAGCAATTCAATAAAAATTCTACACTAGAAGATCTCTAGGTCATCTTCTTTTCAGACACCTGGAAGGATTATGGGGAATGGAGTGGGAAGCAAGTTGGGAGACTAGTGGATTCGAGTTGGTATGGAGTTTGCTATGAAAGGAGAGGTATCTGGTCTGTGCTAAATCAGCAACATATGGAACATTAAGTCCTTTACGGATAGGTTTGTGACATAAAAAGAAGCATTGAGGATTTTACGAAGGATTTTGGATTGTGAGAATGGATAAACGAAGAATTGAAAGGTTTGGTGGATCCCCAAAGCTCAACTCTGTATGTCCAAATGGGTCGAATTACTGTCATGTAAGTCTTTTGTAATTAATTATGAGCTTTGAACCTTTGCCTAGCAAATTTTGAAGTAGCAGGAAACGAGGAGCAGTTTAAAAGTCATAGTAAAAAAAAACATTATTATCTTAAACCTCTATCCAATTAGTAAAAACTTTCGAAGGGCTAGGATGGATGATGTCGAGAAATTATATCTAACTTCCCGACTAATATGTTTGGAAATAGATAAAACTTCCAAAATCAAAAAAGATTAAACTGGAAGAAACATTAAAATTTAAAAAAATGAAAATATTTAATCAACTTTCAAAAAGACAACAAACTCAATAACAGCGACCGTTAAAAATCGTTAGATCCAAGCATATCTCAATATATTGTCCTTTAGTGTCTTGTGGAAAGGATTAAACGGGAAGAGTGTAACGAAAACTTAAATAAATTTTCTAAAGAACGAAAATTAAAAAAACTGGCAGTATTCGTAATCGTGGCCCATGATTTGTGAAGATTAGCCACAAATTGATGTAAAGACGTTCTGATATCAGTAGCCAACCAGACCATCTAAGCTTAGGTTATCAACGAAATATTTGTCTTCTTTTAATTCTTCTTTACCCAAATCGGTAAAGGTTTAAGCATAACATCTGTCACCCCTCTTACGGATCCGATTCCAACTATCTAAAATAGCCCGAGATATACGGCTAAGTGTTCGGGGAAAAAAAAAATAAATTACCACTTAACATTCCTCTATGCAAAAAAGGAACCCGGCCGGGATAAATAACGGGTTATTATCACCATAAGTGGGAAAGCAGTTGTCAACGGCAGACTAATTGTATAAGCACTGGGGAGCAAGATACGCAAGAGCGCATTGTAAGGCAATATAACATGCTTTAAACGAAATATTACAATGCAGATTCCGCAGTAGGATATTCTCCTTTAGAGAAAATGAATCAAGCCGTAAATTAAACTCTAGTAGGGAATTAAATAAACTAACTTGATTTATCTTATTTTGCATTTTGTTTCTAAAAATCAAAATTCGCACATAAAAATTAGAAATTATATATTTAAATTTTGTATGAAAACTAATTTCCTGGAGTCAATTGTTTAGTTTAATAATGATTAAATTAGGTGATTAATTCCAAGAAATTATCTGTCAAATAGCCATGATTAAAATTTGATTAAATTTTAGCTATGATTAAATTTTGCTCAACTCTGAGTTACACGTAATTATTAGTCTGTTCTAATTTTTAACTATCTTAATTTATTATAAAGCATACTATTATGTTAAAAAATATATATTTCAATTTTTAATATCTATATTAATAAAAATAAATAAATACCAGCTGACCGTGAGCAACCAAAAGAAAAAAATATTGTAAGACTTTAAAAGGAGTGTTCAACGTTAGGAATCCACAAGTGACAACTGAAGTTTTAATTCCTGAGTAGTTAAGAGACGGCGGGTGGTCGAAGCTGGTTTGGAACGCAGGAATCGTAGAATGGAAAAACGAGGATAATGTGCATCAGCACTTGTAGGACGGGCGAGCATTAAACGCATTTTCCCAATGCCTTTTGGGTGAATGGATTTTTTTTTTTTTATTTTAAAGCAATTAGATTAAGATATAGAGTTCGACGTGATGTTTCAATCATCAGAGGTGATGATTCAATTATTTCTGGAAATCGAATGTTTGGTGGAATTTGGGTTTCAGAAATTAATTCAAAATTGAAATAAATACAGAAATAGGTTTTGTTGAAATATGCATAATTTTATAACGTTATTACAGAGAAAAGTAAAAAAAATAAAAAAACGTTTTAGCGCATGTGCTTCAGGTCTTTGACCCCAGCTTAGCGGATCATTGACGTCTGATAGTAAAAAAACTTTGATCTAATTTTTGAATGATCGTTTAACTTTCCTAATAAAGTAATATAGTAATAGTTAATAATATACTGTAATAATTTTTTTTAATGAGGAATTCAGCTGGCATCACTATAGGATTAAGAATAAATGGAATATATTTTAGTAACAAATTCTTGTTTGAATAACAATAATGTTGCACTCATTATTTTCAAGCCTAGCTACATAACGTAAAATATAATGTATTAAAAATATTAAAACAATAAAGGAAAGAAAAACACCAAAAAAGGGGGGGAGAAGGATAAAAAGTAAATAATAAGTACATAAACATTGGTAAGAAAAAAATATCGTTACGCTATATTATGTAGTTTTGGAACATAAGTAATTGCTATTTCTTATGTTAGGACAAAAAAGTTATATTACATTGGATTTGGCTATTTCGAAGTCTAAATGAGCTTATTTTAAACAAAATTTTATTTTATTCTGATGAACATTTTAAAATTATTTTAATAGTTTAGGAATTATCATAAATAAATAATTATTGGTCAAGAAGTAGTTATTTATTGAAAAAAAAAATGAATAAAACGGATAAAACGGATAAGAATCAAACCATAGTTTATACGGAATTTTCTTTAGGAATAAATAATGCCCAGAAACTATTCCCGAAGTTAATGTAGTCCAATGTTGAACACGTATGTATCAGGACGTTGAATTCCACAACGAGCCCAATTTCCAGATTTTTTTTTTTTGAATTGTTCTATTATTGTTTTTCTACTAGACTATCTATATGTGAACGTTTTATTTAAAAAAAGCAGTTAAAACACATTGAAAACAGCCAAACAAAAAATAAATCTTCCTAATCCAGATCTCTTTTTTGACAGGCTGTGACAAATTTTAAAAATGGACTTAGCTGGTTTTGGAATTCTACGCTTCATATTACATTTATATACTCGTATATATGTAATATATATCGCACATTCAGAATGAAAAAGGCACAACTCAAAATAGTGATGCGTTTCAGGAAATCCCGTTTAATATTTTATATACCTTTTTTGACCCCCATAACGAATTTGTTTATGTATCTCATTAACCCTAGTTTAACATTATCCGACCCTCTCCAATTTTTTTCAACGACAAAAAACAGAATTGAAATGTTTTTTTGAGTTGTGCCCTTTTACATTTCTTTACATTATTAGCGGCAAACGCTAACACTAGAAAAAGGCCTGTAAGCTACAAATATAAAAACCGTTTCCGTGGCACTTTTTGTGAGTTGAGCCACTTTCATTCTCGGTGTGCGATCTGTGTGTTTTGATAGCGATTCTAATGATTAATTGTTCGTTAATTATCAATAGTAAGTCTAATTAACACTACTTTTTTTTTTTTTTTATGCATCAAGCCTTCTTCTCTCACAGATAAATTCGTTCAAATTCGATAATATATTATTTCACTTTAAGTATTATCTGTGACAAACCTTAATTATAGAATAATTCTGTTTTTTCACTAAACTGTACAAAGCGCAAGTTTCTAAAAAAAAAACCAAACCATCAATACCTGTAAACCCTTCAATGGTGTACGGTTATAGAAAGTTATTTTTTTTCCATTTATTTTATTTTAATCAATAAAAAAAAACCCGATATATACCTCAAATAAAAAGTGGGAAAGTGCAAATCCAAGCAAAATTTTAAAAGCCGGAGCGGTAGACACCATAATTGGTAGTACCTGGGAATTAGCATGGCCGTCTATTAAATAAAACCCGTCCCGGTCTGTACGCCTCGCCTAACGAACGTGATAAAAAATTGCACATCTTATTAGTAACACACAGTAATTAATAATACGGTTTTTTTTTCTGATACGTACTCATTATCGGGAACACAGGAGCTCTATATCTAGAGGACTCCATCTTTGCCCTAAATTATTAAATAATTTTAAACCATGTTTCCTCATGGCCGTGGACAAGAAAAACGCAGTTGGAATAACTATTGCCTTAATTAATTAAAAAAATTAGAGACAAGCGTTTATAGCACAGCTTGTTAGTCGGAATGTAAATGCAAGTTGCATATTTTTTTTTAAGAGATACTATTAACTATTCCCATCGTTAAATTGAATTATGTAATTATCCTTTTTTTTAACCTTATTAAATCACGAAGTAATAATAATGAAACTATATTATCAGGAACGAGGGGAGGGAGGAATTTTTATTAAAAACAGAGGAGAAAAACTTCCCGCCTCTAACGGGGTATTTTCAAAGAAGTAAAAGTAGAAGGGGTGTATGAAAAACTATATTAAGTTTAATATTTATTAACTTGAATCAGTTTTTTTATCCCCTCTTGATGTAAAGTATTTATTTTATTTTTTTTTAAGAATAACCACAGTTTATGAGGTTTCAAGATTTATTTTATATCTTATCTTCCTAGTGTATTTTTTCTCTTTTTGTAACTAGTCTATCCTAATCTTATAGTTTTTGTATAAATAAAAAAATTAAAAATTAATCGTTTTCGCAAACCGAGAAGGTTTGATGATTGTAATTCGAAACGGATCATACAAAATTACATTTTTAAAATAAAAGTCGCAACCAGAGATTTCATTAAAACACGTGTGTTTTATTGTCAGTGTATAATAAATAAATAAAAAGTTTTATATTAACATTTAAAAAAATTTTAAGGTGATAGAAACGCAGGTTATATACACCAATCGACTAATATTTTAAGCAATGTTTTAGTCAGATATTTATGTATTGAAGCATTCGTCATAATTCTACTGTATTGTGATTCGTAGCAAACTAACTCATTTTTAAAATCGTTCAGAGTGAAGTATGCTCTAAATGTCGTTTATAAGGACGTATTATCCACTGTTTTTTTTTTTATATCAGTGACGCTGCTGATATAGAGAGCTGGGACTTCTCAGTGCCTGGGACATGTCCCTCCAAGTGGAGGGATAGATCTAGTCGAGGGATCTATAGGATGAATGTAAACTGTGAATAAAGTATAATTGTATTTTTAACCTTTAATTTAATTTTGTCTTATTTTCACTTACTGTTATTTTATTTTATTATTTTTAATTTATATATTTCACCCTGATGTATATACTATATTTTATATTATTTATGTATAGCATAGTTTTTTACTTTCTTATTTTTATTCTTTCTTTTATTATTATTATTATTATTAGTAGTAGTATTTTATTTTTTTACTTTTATTTTTACTGAACATAACCTGTGAGTTTAATAATTAAGCCATCTATACTACTTGTTGCCTACACTTGTAAAAAATTGTAATAATTACTCAATAAAAAAAAAGGGCGTATAGAGTAAAAGCGCAAAATAAAAAAATAAAAAATCACAATTTCCGCGACTTTTTGAAAGAATTCCGAAAATTTGAAAGCTAGTATTTTAGTCTCCGCATAAGCTACAGAGCACATTCTTTGCTCAAATAAGAAAACTTAGTTCAGTTTAATTTTGAATACAATAATTATTTCTTTAGAACTAACCATCCAGAAGATATTTTGGTGAAACGTAAAAAAAGTCAAAACTTTTGAAGCTACCAATTAGTACTCAGCGGCGCTTTAATGTCTAAAACTTAGATTTTTAAGCACACGAGTAAACATTAAAATATATAAGTTTATAGGACTATTCAGGATCCTGTGAAAATACTGTCCCCTCCCCCCAGACCCGGAAGGGTCGGATTACCCAGAGATTCGGACAAGCGGAAGGCAAATTAGATAATACAGGTTCTAATATATTACATTTTACCTCATTTCTTGTATAGTTAGTAATTGTTTATAACTATTTTTCTATAATTTTATTTCTTAATTTGTTTTTACTTCCAATGTACAAATTGCTGAATGGATCCATGAGTTGTCACCCAAATAACTCATTGCCCTTGAGTAAAGCAGCTAGTAAAATACATTCAATAAAGAATTGAAGCCCATTAAAACGTCCTAAAGATTCATTAATAGATTGAGTAGCACAATTTAATATGGCCTAGCTGATAGAAATACGTTGGGTACATTAGAACCTCCGCTATCTCATACATAAAATTATTTCTAATTAAAAGTCAATTAAGTAAAGAAGGGAGGACAGACGGGACTTATATAAGCGCCCAGTTAATTAGCAGTGTCCAGGAGTCCTTTGTAGCCGTTATCGCCCGTTACAGATTGCTCCAAGGATTCTAATTGGGCCCACTGTTTTAGTCCATGTTCTATCCATAATTACGCAGATAACTACATCGCTAGGTAGATCTTCCTTTTCTCCTACCGTAGCATATCTTCCCTCTATTCGCTTATACCTTAATTGGGTAAAACTAATCGAGTTTATAGTCGATATGAAGCGACCGTATTCGATTGTAGGCACGTATCCGCCATATCTCACCGACCGAGTAATTGTGCAGTTAATCCTCACATGTAATAAGACCACAGGGAACACCCAGAACAAAACAAATAATAGCATTGTAGGATCCGTGTAGAGTTGGTCGACTCGACAATGCATCATTGATAACAGAACCTGATCTGCTCCTGGCCTGGTGGTGCTCAGGGGCGAACGATTCCGATTTGTCACGTCTTGGAGTCTAATCCCGTTATCTTTATGGCTACAAATAATGGAAATGTGATTGTTGATACAAAGTTGCGTTAAATTTTGAGCCGGTGTGCTCGAAATGAGACTAAAGAGGTTAATGAATTCCTTCATAAGATTCATTTTTGGGATCCCCAGGCGCTCTCAGATCACTTATTGCTAGTTTGAGTTAAGATGGCTTTATCCGAGTTTTCTACAACAATACTTCCTTGGAAAATTTCTATCCTCATTATCAAATTCCATAAAACCTTCGTATATTTATATATATATATATATATATATATATATATATATATATATATATATATATATATATATATATATATATAAACACACATTTCAATTCGCAATTCTTCCAACCATGATTCCTTTTAACATAATTTATTCATACATCTCCTCAATTATCAATCTTCTAAAATAAAGTAATAATTTATTAGTATAAACATTTTTTGTATATAAATTCGAAGAATCAGTTTTAATTTCCATCTTATATATTTATACGTATATAACTTATAATCAACAAACGATACGGTTTGTTATGTACACAGCCAAACAATAATACATTTTTATTGCACTTTCGTGTTATTGTGGCGGCAAGAGGTCCCAGAATAAAGATTACTTTTCTTCCTTTCAAAGCTGATATTAAGAGCTACCGTACTAAATATTTGAAACTCAACTCGCATCGAATTAGGCAAACATCATGTCTTTCATATAAAAAATATGAAGAGTTAAATACAAAGTTTGCAGAAGTATATAATTTATCCATAACTCACCAATATTGGTATTCTTTATTCACTAAAAATGAAACCAAAATGTTCTTTAAACTGGAAAAAAAACGGATTGAAGGTTTAATAAACCACAAGTAAGAATGGTTCCTTACTAAAGATTTTTAAAACTTGGACTTTTAGAAACTAACAGTAAATAAGAATAATAATTTAAAAATCACTGAAACTGAAACATATTTTTTCAGAACATTAGTCAGTAGAGAATTTTTATTTGTATTTATAGTAACTATAGGATTATCAATCTAAATTAATTACTAAGTCCCTCTGGATTTCCTTCGAAATACCGGGCCTCATTTAAAATAAAATGATTATTTTAAATTTTTTTTTTTTTTAATCAAGGACTCCCCAAAGCTTTCCAATCTTCACGAATGAATGCCATCGCACACCAACAACAAAGAAAGATTAATAAAATAACGGAAAGTGGAGGATTCACATAAAATAAAACACATAATTGTTTTCGCAACTGTTTTATTGAGCAATCTGCAGCATAAAAACACACCCGAGAGCAATTAAGCTTCCGCTCAATTTTGCAGGTCTACAAAGTAGAGGAGAGATAAACCCATTACATTTTTGTTGACAAATGTGTCAAGGAAAAGTTAGATACAAACAATCAACGGGTAAAATAGAAAAAGAAAAAAAAAAAATCATACGCTCGGACAATCACCATTTTAATTCTATTTGAGTCCCGTTTGGGCAATTCCTTTGTGTGTTAGTCAGATAGCAATTGCCCGACAGCAAGCTATGTCCAATTATATCATAATTGAGGATTTAATGGACACGGAAAATTATTGTTTTGTCACAGTCGTTTGTGAAGGTGCAAATTCAATTAAGACAAGGCAGGTGGGAATATCTTTAAAATATATGAATATATATATATATATATATATGGTTCATAATAATAAAAAAATTAATAAGTTATTAAATGAAATGTAAATTATATTTTACCACATACTGTAATGGCATAGGCACAGCTCATAAATCTGTTCTATTGATTTATTTTCTTGTTTCTGTTCAGTAATCTTTTATGAAATGTCAAAATTGTATAGAATGAACTTCAAATCCCACCTGATACATATCACTTGTGGTCGGAATTAAAAAATAGTTCAGGTACACTCTCGATATTTCATACAAGACTGTTAGAATTGTACATTTTTTAAAAGTTGGGTTCTAGTCTAGTAAACTAAGGGTTTGCCGAAGAAAAAACTGTCGAACTTTTATTCTCAAAGGATCTTTATGTTTTTTTTGGTTTGCTAAATCCAAATCAGAAGTTTTTTACCACGGCAGACGTCGGCTTCATACCAAAAATCGAAAAAAAAACAAAAAAACTTCGAAATCAGACAATTTTTCCGTAAGATATGGTCTAGGGAAAAAGTGTAGAAAATGGCCAACTGGCGGTTAGTCCCACTTCGCGAAAACATGTTTGTCGTACTCTTTTGTCTATAACTCCGAAACTATTGGTCTCATTCAAAATTATTTTTTTTCGTCTTAAAGCAGATTCAATTTAATATTATACTATTACATATGAAGTTTTAATAATGTCCCTTAAAATACACATGCCAGTACGCTAAAATAAAAAAACCCGTATGTTGTGAAATCCACATTGTTTGCATATTTTTCACTATAATTCCGTAAAACTTTCTGGTTAAACTTACTATTAAATCCTATATATGTAATTTATATTAAATCACGTGAAACACTCACAGAAACCCACTGAACATTTCATAATTGTCATATTTTGCCAAAACATACACATTTAGCACGCTAGCGTGGGCGTTACACGATGTTTAATATTTTAGACTTTTTTTTTTTTTTTTTTTTTTTTTTTTTTTTTTTTTTTTTTTTTTTTTTTTTTTTTTTTTTTTTTTTTTTTTTTTTTTTGCGAATTAGGGTATGAGGCCGACGTCTGCTGAGATAGCAAAATTCAGATTCGGATTCAGAACCCTAAAAACATAAAGATCCGTTGATAATAAAAGTTCTTTATGTGTATATATATATATATATATCTTTTTTTTATTTTTTTAACGGACTATTGCAGTCTTAATTTACGGGACTATTTTGAGCTGTGACACTTTAAAAATAAATGTACGCTATGTTATTTAAAATTTACCAACATAGATATACGACTAACTTAATGACAAATTTCATGTTATCGAATTTTCTCTTCGATGACCCAAGGCCCAGAGGTCGCAGAACCGAAGCCGGTACTCGCCTAGCCTAGTATTCGTGGAAGATCAGCGTAGCTCGTCATCGAATAACCCACGTTCTCTCTTACTCTTTTTTTCGGCTGGCCTAATCCCCACTAAAGGCCCGATCGACTGGATTTATAGTCACGACTTGCTCACGTAGCAACGATTCCGTATACCGTGCCCCACAGAATCGAGATGAATTTAATGTCTGCATCTTTCCACTGCTTTGGAGGTCTATGCCGTTTTACCTATTAAGTGCCACAGCAAAGTATACTAATTGAAATTCTCAAAATGGTAATGAATCATTATTGTACAATTTTGAGAATAATAATTTTACTAAACTAAAAATAGTTTTAATTTAAAAGTCAGATGGATAGACCGAGACGTAATTGGTTTGCGTCAGAGCTGATCTAGTAGATTAAGGTTTTGATGGGGAGTCAGAGTTGGCCAATATTTACTCCTAACTAAAAAAATAATAAAAATTAAAAAAAAAAAAATATTAATTTAAAAAATTGCTATTTGACAACTGATTTCCTGGAATCAATCACCTAATTTCATAATGATCAATTCTTTCAGTCTAACAACCATTATTTCACTAAAAAATGACTGAAAGATGTAATAATTATTAAATTAAGTGATTGAATCCAGGAAATTAGTTTTCAAATAGCTATGATTAAATTTGGATTATTTTTTTAGCAAAGTTTAAATTTTTCCCAACTCTGGTTGGAGTAAGGTTCGCTAAGCCTTCATTTGAAAATATTTTTATATTCATACTGATCATGTAATGCGTTACAATAAAATTAAATTATTGTTGGTAAATATCAAATTGTGAAGTTCAGACATTTAACCATAAAACATAACTATTTTATTACACATATTTGCTAAGTGAAGGCTATAAAACGGCATTAAACCATAGTAATGTTTATAGAGACATTTTTATAGTTGAGTTTAAGGTTCATATATTACTATAATAAAAAATCGGGACAAGAGTTTAAGATCAGATAGTAAAAATAGAATATTTTAGTTTGTAAGCATTGACAATCACATCGCATATCCTAGATGAAAGAGATACAATAGAATAATTCATTGTTAGTAGACTTTTAACCCTGGGTTCTTTTAGTGACGCAGCTAAGAGAGCAGCGTTGTGATCACTTTGAGCCTGACTTGCCCACTCAGGGTTTCCCCTGGATGCATGTAAATATTGTGCATATAGTATTACTGTATTCAAATTTTTTTTTGTTCTTTTACTTTCTGTATTTTAGTTTAGTTGTTTCCATAATTAAAATTAATTTATTTTATATTAACATTTTATTTTATTTCTTGCATAGTTAGAGAATGCTTATTTTTATTTTATTTAATTATATATTTTTTTAAACTTCATTGAATCAATGAAATTGGATTGTTAACCTGAAAGATTATCCAACAGTTTTGCCTAAATTGGAATAGATAAGGCCGTAAGACACTATTAACTTGTGTTGACTTAATATTTAAATTTTTTAAAAGATTTTACATGATAAAATTCTCTGAATATACCTCTTTAAAAAAGAAAAAAAAAAGTTAAGATTAAAATATGGATAGTGGAGGATATTTCAATAACTATAATCAAATGATTAAGTTTTAAGGAACATACAATAAGGACTTACTTCTGACTTATTAACCGGGAAAGTATCCGCGAAATAATCAGTTATAAAAGTCACTAAAAAAAAATTTAAAAAAATGACGCAGATTGGTTTCCGCACAAGCCATCAACGTTTCCAACTAAATTATCGAAATATTTTCGGAAATCTCTAAAATGTATTCAAGAATGGAAGCGAATAAAGATCGCAAGGCCATTTGCTTGATAGGATGCTTTTTACTTTATCGGAGAATTCAGGAAGAAAATATATACTGCCGTATCCACATATTTTAGTTTATTTTTATTATTTAAGATAAAAAAAAATTAAAATCAATATGATTGTTAAAACTTGAATATAAAATCTAAAAGCCAAATTATAACGATAATATAAAACCACTGAGATATAATAATAAAATAAATCTATTACTTTAAATTCTGACAACAAAAGTATTCCCATTCGTTCAGAGACGCAAGATTAGTCTTCTTAAATGATGCATCAAATGAAGTTTGAGGGAAAGAAATATAAACGATGGTGCCATGTCAGATGGTGAACAGATGTAACTCGAGAAATATGACTCTGTTTAGTCTCGTGAGTTTTTCCAGAGTTCAGTATTTATTAGTATCGACATACTTTGTCAACGGTTAGTTAATTTTGTGTGAAACATGTTCTACAAAAACATGTTCAAATTAGAACCATAAGACCAGAAAATAATTAGAGTTCATAAAAATACTTAAAAAATTTTTTTGTTAGCACGTGTTAGATTGTTAACCACATTTTTAGTTAGTGTATATATAACATATAGTCAGACAAGACGAAATATTTGTTTTAAAGAAAATACTTAAAATACATTTTTGGTAACATAAATATTTTTAAAATGCCATAATTTTATCTATATGACGTTTGTGGGCTTTGGAATAGTCTATATCAAACATATATATTATCAAATCCTTTTTTTATATTTATATATTATGTGAACAATGGTCCTAACTAATAAGTAATTCTTAAAATGTGGTTACATGTATTAAATAAAAAAAAAATTCACCGCTATATTAATTTAATAATAAGAATAATATGTCATTATAAAATTAAATTTGAGAAGTAACTGTTATGATATTTGTATTATTAAAATAAAAGCTGATTTGTAACCTATTCATTTGCTTATCCATCCCATTGATTTAAATATTCTTTTTAATTTTTGTAATTGTAGATATATTAATTAAATAAATTGGAAAAATGTTTTACTTACTACGAAATAACCCAATATAATGTTCGTAAATCATTCGAAAATAACGTTTACAACCTTATGTGAACATATTGATGGAAAACTTCGTTTTTTATACTCATCATAAAAATTATAATTTATTAAAGAGCATAATGAAAATATAGCTCTATTCATTATAACAAAATATACATACAATTTTCCTTTAACATCTTGAAGGTGACATATACAAATAAGTATACTTTCATACCATAGTTCCTACCCACTCCAATCCTTGAATCCCGTTTAATTCTATAAAGTCCCTGAAGTATTCGAAAAGAAAATGGCCTCAGGACGTTCAAGTATAGAACTTTTATCGGAATGATACCCAAGCAGCCTTTCATTTACCTATATTTATTATCAATAAATAATATATATTTTTAAATTTACATATAATAATAATTAGAAAAATTAAGCTTCTCGACAAGCAATTTAAATACCGTAATAAAAGGAGCCTGCCAATTACGCGAAGATAAGACTTTACAATATGGTGGTGGAAACCGCTTCTCTCCTCATCCTAAGGAAAATGTTAGGGATAGAAAGAAGAATACTAAGAAGAATTTACGTCCAAAAGAAGGCTATAGGTTGAGACCTAATTGGGAAATATACAAAGAAATAAAAGGTTTGGAAAAGGACATAAAAATAAGAGTATTAAGGTTCTATTCCAGGTGAGGATGCACGTAAGAGATTAAATCGATAAATCTTCTATAAAATGAGGGATACAAGAGTGCTGGGGGGTATATATACCAAAAAGATGAAGGAAAAAACTCAGAGACAGAAAATAACAGACTAAGTCTATTTCGATAGGGATGACTACAGGAAAAGACTACAAGAAATTAAGGTCCTTGTGAGAGATATGCGAGAAAAGGAATAGTGTGGACCGAGGAAAGAAGGAAAGATTAATCGGAAAGAATGAGGAAGATGTGGGAAGAGAGAATGGGTATAAAAGAAGTGAAAATAATGATATTCACGTGGTCTCTAAGACCGTTCCGTAAAAAAATAAAAATGCCTCATTTTTTTTTTTTTTTTAATGATTTATAAGTCTATTTTTATTTATTGCAAATTATTGTCAGAAGCAGGTTAATAGACATCATAACTGAAAATTTCCAAAGGAAACAAATATGGACATATTTTGGATTCTAAACAAAGAAAACGGATAAGCTTTGCATTTACAAATACAGACAAACCGGGACAAAGAATTAGGTGAGCGTGTTTAAGAACTATTAAGGTAGACCCAGGCCTAGGGCACCCGATGAATAGAGTATGAATAGGGCAGGAAGGGTTATAGTGAGGATGCCTCCCGGTGATCTATGACTGACGGGCACGCCACCGCGACACCATCGATCTATCCCCCGTTGCGAAGAATAGTACAACCACAATAAATATTTTTTATTTAGATCAACCTTTAAAGGATGGGCCGCTAAACCCTTTTCACAGTTGGAATCCAGGAGAGGTTCCACGCAATATAATCTGAATTGCGTTATAATTATTAGTACCTAACTAATTATTTTTAAACTAATTTTGGATCTTATTCTTAAACTAGCGGTTTAAGCAGTTGTTTTTTTTAAATTTGCCCTGTAAATCTAATCATATTATTTTTGCAAATAATACATCACCAATGAATGTTTGCAACTATAGTTCTTTCTCCAATGAAGCACCAAAATTCTTGAAAAGATGAATTATAGTCCAGTAAAATAATGGTATGGCTTAGAAAATACTGCCGAACTTTTATTCTCAACGGATCTTTATGTTTTTTGGGGTGTTCTGAAATCCGAATCTGAAATTAGCTACCATTGTATTTTAAGGGACATAATTAAGTTTTTTTTCATTTTGTAGGTACTAATTTCAGCTACAATTAATATCTTAAGACTATCTTCGAAAATAACTGGTATTTTGGGTATGAAGCCGACGTCTGCCGTGGTAGCAAACTTCAGATTCGGATTCAGCATCCCAAAAAAACGTACAGATCCGTTGAGAATAAAAGTTCGACAGTTTTTTCCTGAATACTGACTTTGGGAGCCTTATTTTACTCGACTATTATTTAATCCTAAGCATTTTAAAACAAACTTCAAGAACACTACAACAAACTTTGCAAAAAAAAACACTGCGTCTTAGGATATGCCTCTAAAGAAAGCTGAAGAGGAGCTGATTAAAAAATCTCCTAAGATGAATTTATAAATACAAGACTGGAGTACCAATGGGTTCACAACTCCCACATACCAATTAAATTCAATGTAAAAAAAATGTTTATCCTTAGTTTCAGAAATTGACCAAATGAGCTATTTAGTCACAACATGTACAACTATATATTCAAAACAATTCAGCACCATTACACAGACAAGCATTCCAATTTATTCAAAAATATCAAATTAATAATTTTTAAAATTTAACAATTTAATCAATTATCAAAAGGACAATAATCAGTTAATCAGGAAGAAATAGAGGATATTCGATTGTCAAAAATAAAACGCTAGAATTTTTTATACAGAATTATCGGGCAGATCTGAAACGGCTTCAATGGCTATTCTATGGCAAAAATATTATTCAGTTTCAAAACAAATAATCAATCAGTTATAAGTATAGGTTATTGAATGTCATATCGCTCATCAGAATAACAACGTAACTGCGAAATTGGGTAAAGTACTTCAGAAGCTTTCCCCAAAGCTACAAATACATCGGTAGAAACATCGACTCGATTATAGTCTGGTTCTTCACGAGTGTTTGTGAATGTTACTTATATCTATAATGTTGTTTGAATTTATTTATTTATTTTTTATTTTATATAGTTGCATCTTTGTTCTGAGAAAAAATCAAGCTTGAACCAGTTTGGTCACTTGTGCCAGTATTCTTTATAAGATCCCAACTTTTTTTTTTAATATTGTTTTCATGACGTACATTAACACACATAAAAGCGCCAAAACGTCTTATGATGAAGAGGCTCTCAATCAGGCAACTGTGTTCGGCTTTAACCACGAGGTAACCCAAATGAAATCATGATTAATACACTCCACTAGGAAACGTAACTTGGATTGCTCTGCTTTTTCTTTCTGCGGTCAGGATGTTACATTCCATGGTAAGGGAAAGCGTATTCGTAACAGTAAATAGAAAGAGTCAAGATATAGTGTATGATGAGTACCAATCATATACTAACTTAAAAACCGATTAAAAACAAACAATTTTAATAAATTGCTTTAAAAAATTACATTATTACTAAAACAAGCAATAACGATTTACATAACCTTAGAAGTGATTTTATTTTGAACTACAGACAGTCTTTATTTGTTTTTAGAAGAGGATATACCGGTAACATTGGAGGTTAGAGGAAGTTACGATACATCCTGTTTAAACAATCGAACTAAAAATATGACGATCCCTCTATCGGAGGGGAAAAATAGAAGTCAAAGAGCGAAATGAAATCATATCAACTATTTGCGCAACACTCAAAGCGATATTAAAATAGACATTTCATAACCGTATATGTTCGTTGGCAAATACTGGCAGGAAGTCAAACAGTATCATCCTACAAGGGGGAAGATAATGGAAGTCCTATCTGTTGGGTGCGGCAAGTACCCCGATAAGATATTGTCTTGTGCTAGCGTTCGCTGTTAACAATAATTTCGCACTAATCATCACAGGATTGCTTCGGCAATGCATAAGTTATCAATTTGCCAGCCTAGAGATATAGAAAGACATATCTCAACTCAGCTTAGATTTTAGAGGATGGTAGTGTACCTAGAACCACGAGATAGGTTGTCAAAATAAAAAAATCTGGGACCGGAGTTAAGAAAATAATGCCTTATTCACTGTAACATCGCGACGTCAGCAAAGACCTCAAATTATTCAGAACTTACAAAAAACTATTTATGCTACCTTGGACTAGAACAGAACTAAAGGCTAATCTAAAGTATTCACAGTAAATAATAGATAAAAACTGATAATAAACTAAATCAATTTAATCATTTTCAAATCAACAGATATTTAGTTACAAAACTACACTTGTCTATATTATTTTACTGTAACTTATCTGAACCGTTAGAAGCAGAACACGAACAAATAAACAAAATATAACCTTCCAATTCTTAACTAATAACTTAAAAATCTGACTTCCGAATCAATTATCAATTTGTTTCTAAAATCCAGAATTTCAAAGAAGCATAAATTTGAAATTCCAGAATTTATTTGCTCAATGAATAGGTAGAAAAGTCTTACTTAAAATCTTCCATGAAACTAAGACAGGGCCTATAAAAATACACTATCTGAAACCTACTTGAAGTTACGCATCATAGACTTATGGTTCAGACAAATAAACTTAAATGTACACACTACAAACATTTCAATCACAAATACTAGTAACACGATGACCATGGTATTTAAGTAATAGAACACTATATACAGACTTATACATACCCCGTCTACTAGATTAAATTAAAACAAAATATAGAATATTTCACGAAAAACTTTATGAACATTCCAACAATCATACAAAACATGGCTCCAACAAAAATTTGCGACAGTAATTACGGTTAAAAAGGAGTATTACGAGCGATCCTCTCAAGTAAAAAACAACATAAATTAAAGTCAGGAGGAGGTAATAGAAGAATAAAAAAATATGTATGTATACTCATTATTTATATAGTGTTTTGACAATGTGTGTTGAAACATTTAAACACCCCAGATTTATTGCTTTTAAATACCTAAATATAAGTTAAGTAACTTATTAAATTTAAGCATGAATATTTTCACCTTCAAATATTACTTGCATAAGTAAAATGCAAATGTAGCTGGCTAAAATGTCCAGTCAACTAAAAAATGTACAGTTATCACGACTTTTAAATTATTCATAAACAGTAGCGCGCGCTCCTTATTCTGCATTTTACGCAAAAGACATTAGGCATGCTCAAGTGAGCAGCAGAAGTGTTATATGTTTAAAACATAAGGTAATTTTTTCAAATGTTTAGAAATTCGTTATAAATTATTATTATACAAAATGTATTAAGTTCACTGAACCCGAGTCCATTGTGACGACAGAGCAAACGATACGCCCTGTTTACGAATGCAGGGTATTGAGCTGACATCTGCACATCCCGAACATGTTCACTCAAGCAATAAATCATGTTTGGCACATCTGCCGCCTCAAGACTATTTGCCCGCCGGGAAATTTGCTGCTTATTTGGTCTGCTCCAACGCCCAAATAGTTTAATTTGCCCAATTTAATAGCGATCAAAATTTCAAAATGAATCAGCATAATAAAATATCCGACTATCATTATTTTTGAAATAATAATGTAAACGACATTTGGATGTAGCAGGGGGATGGAAGTAGAGGTACCGTCAAATTTTCACCAAGATATGAAGTGCGACGTTTCGAACTACTTTACAGGTCTTCTTCAGGGCTATTCAAGCTAGTGCGAGTCTATTAAGATATAACATTTAAAAAAATACTAGTGTAAACCATAAGGTATTAAAAAAGTACAAATTTAAAAATAGGTTATAACAAAAGATAAGTTCATAATAAAACATGAGGTGCAGCCAAAAACATAAACATTTGATTAATGTAAATGTTGAGTAAAAGATATTGTGGGAATCGATATCAACATATAAAGTTAGAACAGCTAAGTAACATTAAAGAATCAATAAGGGTGATAATAAAATAAAATAAAAAATAAATTATATAATGAAATACATAAATTAACTGTGCACTTGAGAAAGTAGTCAGAGAATGGACTAAAAATATAAAGAATGGCATAAGACTGGGCAGTAAAAAGAGGAACCTCAAAATTAATTGTATTACTTTTGCAGATGATATGGCCTTGTTTGCTGAAACAATGGAGGAAGCCAGGGAACAAATTCTCGAACTGGAGAAACAAGCAAATAAAATAGGACTTCACATATCCTTTCAAAAAACTAAAATCATGACAAACATCAGACACCCACGTAAATACCTCAAAGTCCAAGAACAAAACATAGAAATAGTAAAAGAATTCAAATATCTCGGAGAATGGATCAGTTGGAATGCTAAGGAAAACAAAGCATTGGAATCCAGAAAAAATAAACTTGAACTTGCTTTCCAACTAACAAAAGATACATACAACAAAAAATCTCTTTCCTGGGGGTCCAAAATAAAATATTACAAAACAGTGATTAAACCAGAAGCCTTGTATGCAGCTGAAACACTAAACATGAATATCAAAGGTCATATGGAGAAACTTGAACTAAAAGAAAGAAAAATTTTAAGAAAAATCATAGGACCGAAATTTCAGGATAATAAGACAATATACATAAAGAATGAAACACTCTACAAGAAAATTGAAAAACTCTCTGATACTATGCGAAAAAGAAGAATCAATTTTTACGGTCATCTTCTCAGAATGAACTCTAATAGATTATCCAAGCAAATCTTTGACTTCTTACGCCATCTCAAAACAAAACCCAATTGGTTTAAAGAAACTGAAAAGGACCTAGCAGAATTAAAAATTACAGAAAATTCACTACTTGATCAGACTTCTAAATTAATAACTAAAGATGAATATGTTAGGTTCCAAGATAAATCCACTCTAAAAATCAAACCCTTTATCTCAGATGAAGAAAGAAAAAGAAGATCAGAAAGAATGAAGAAGTACTGGGCACTTAAGAAAGGACAACACACAGTGAAGTGATGGATTCAACGTACCCCAAAGAGGGTGAAACGAAAAAGAAAAAAAAAATTAAGAATATAGTATGTAAAAAAATTATAGGTAATAATGTATTGAGAGTTAAAACAAGGTAAGTGGTCGCGTATGGCTCTATTACAAGAAAGGTTGCGGGGATGACAATACTTTACAAAGGATAAGAGAAATATATTATTTACTAAAAATATAAAGAAAGTACGTAGATTATTATCAACACATACCAAGTTGAAAATAATAATTACGGGGAAGGTCGCGTGGATGACAAACGAAATAATTCACTCGAATAGCACAGTACTTCAAAAATATCAGTAGGGGGCGTTCAACGTAATTATAACAAACTCTCATAGTATTAATTTGGTTATTGTAGGCAAAAAAACACAAAACTAAAAATAAGTAATCGAAAGGTCAGATGGAGGAGAATAGTTAGCCAACCAAAACAAATGGGAATTACAGGTCGGGAATATCAAATAGGAACTGACAGAGGTACTGAGACCATCCCCCCAGCCTCCCTCTGCAGACTCTAGCTTCATCATATTCATCCATGCCAAAACAAATACACAGTAGCGATGTTAAGAGCAGTAGGGGACTATTGTCATCCGCGCGACCGGTTAAATTCAAATAAACACATACGAAAACTAATATTAAACTTATGATAGTCTTTTGTCATTTATATTTTATAGTTTTGGCTACAGTGTAATTTTATTTTGTAAACATTATATCTAAAGTCCGAAACTTAATTCACAATACTTTGGTTTTTCTTCCGGCTTATTTTAATAAAGTCATATCCAGTTTTAATGGCCTGAAGATGACTTGTAACGTAAACCAAAACCTCGACACACAATAATCTAGTTTCCTTATACCTTATCCTAACTTCCTTGATATTTTAAATACCTGAACATGAATCTTGTTGCTTTTCAATATTAAATGCATGCAAGTTAGTCCACTGTTACGGCTGACAGCCCCTAATCAATAACGATGAGACATTTCTTAGAAACAATATTTTTAAAAGCTGTTTCTGTCATGCGATGGCATTTCGACTGCATTTGAGCTTCCTTCGTCAGGGTGTTATTAAGGTCACGGAGAACAGTTTCCTGTCCTGTTAGATCCTTTTATGCCGAATTCTCTTTCCAAGTTTCACCATATCATTATATTCTATTTAGATAATTATTCTTTCTTCTTTTTTCTTTTTTTAAGAGTGTGTATAATTACATATTGTAATTAGGGATGATTATCGCAATTTTCTTGTCCATTCTCAAACTTTCGAGGGCCGTGTTGCATTGATGGCCGAAATAGGGGTCATTTTATTAAATACCTATTCTAGTTAGATTCTTTAATTATATTATAATCTAGAGTTCTAAAAGTGTTAACTTCCAGGTAATTTAATAGTTAAAGAAGAAGAAATAATTAATTGAAAGTTTACCATAAAAAAAAAAAAAAAATGTTCGAAAACAATTATAATCTAATGCCAAGGATTGAATTCACAAAATAAAATAAAAATAAATAAAGTAAACTTAAAATAAATTTAGACAAACTATAATTACAAAAATAAAATTATATAGCATGTTTTAAAATTAGCAGTAATAATGATTTCTTATCATTGATGAAATTATTAAAATGGAAGAACGTTACAGAAATAGTAAAATGTTTTAATCCGGACCGATCTAATTTTGGTTATAAGTCCATCTAAACGTTATTTCTTTAAAAAAAGAAGAAAGGAAGGTCTAAGATGAAAATTGTTCTCTCCATTTAAATAAATAAATCGATAAAATAGAAATATATTGAACTTTGAATAGTACTGTTTCATCTTTAACTATTAAATTATCTGGAAATTAATATATTTTTAAAGCATTTTTATTATTATGGCGACTCTGATCCACGGCATTAGAAAAGAATTGTAGAAACCAACTATATTAAGTATAATAAAATACCTCTGTTTCGGCCATCAATGCAACACAGCCTTTAAAAATTTGAATGAATAGGCAAATAGATATTTATGGGCAGAAATTAGAAGGCGCAGCTTGAGAAGGCGAGGCTCTGAGCCGGTACGCTACTATCATTATACAAAATTTGAACTGAAACGCCGTTCTAAAAATATTCATGAACGCTTTCCTTAACATCTCAATAAATTTTTAATATTTGCTGAATTTTTTTTCTCTCATAATTAAGACTTAGCACAAAAGGAGTATTGAAAATAAACTTTATACTGAGACAACTTGTCCCCTTAGAATGACATATGATTACCAGTACATAGGACAATCATCTGACTATGATAATCATTAATAATAAATAATGGTAATAAAATTAATTAATAATTGAATTATGAGTTACAAAATAAATGAGAAATCTTGTAAAATGATACATCCTTTAGTATACCTTTTCGCCTTCTTAAAGCCCGTATACTCAACAAGAGTATTGCAATACTTCATATTTACTGATAAATTAAGTAAAAAAAAAAAAAAATTTTAATATTTAGAATTATGATAACATATACGAATATTAAACAAGGTTGGCTGAAACCAAAGTTATGTTAACCAATAATATTTGAATTGTTTGTTATTCGATAATAATTAAATAATTTAAGATAGTAGCGTTAAAATAAATTAATTATACAACGAGGCCTTAATCCTATAAATCCCGAGGCTCCGAGTGCTGTACACACTGGAAGTTGCAGATCGGAATAGCGAAGTTTGGAGGAATAGGGATTCGGGTACACTTTGGAACCAGCTGCGCCAAACCCCTCCCCCCCTTCTACCCCCACTCCATCGTAGTAACTAATTAAAACAAAGCCTTCTCACTATCTGAGACCTGTTCGATTATTTAAGAATTTGATCCCCCTTGGTAGCATGTTCTTCCAGGACGGACAAGGATACCGTTATTCAATTAACATCGGTGCTAATGGATAGTAACTCAATTAACGGCATTGTAAATAACCGAATCAGAACGATTTGTCGTTTTTCATCATTTGGATATTGTGACAAGAGAAAATTGAAGCATCGCGCCAAGCTCAGAAGATAGCTATATCATTGACTGCTAAGACAGCTTAATCTAAAAGTATGTATTTTCATTACACTACATATTTAATGTATTGATACAAAAATATATCGATTTTTCCCCCGGTATTAATTTTCCATATCTAGTATTTTATGTGAAAGGACCATATAACACCATGAAAAAGCACATGTAACTTGATTGAGGAATTTTTTTTTTTTTTTTTTTTTAAAAAAGCACATGTGATTTTTTTTTTTTTTTTTTTTGACCTAACATCCTTATAAGTTATCCAACCGGTTACCAACTATTTCAGCCATGGTGGGAAGGTCAAGATTTATTTCGTGGGTCCCATTCACATTAATTTAACTTTATTAATGTAAAATTATAATAAAAACATCTGAGAATTGAATAGATAAGATTTAATAAAAATAAATGGTAAAAAAAAAAAATGGTCCAATGTTATTTTAATAATAAATAATGTTCAAAGCTTCCAATTAATGAAAAAAGACTCATATACATAACTGTGATTAGACCTATTAGGACGTACGGAGTTGAGCTTTGGGGCTCCACTAAATTATCCAGTTCATTTCGTATCCAATCCTTACAATCCAAAATCCATCGAAAAATCCTCAATTCTCCTTACTTTGTCACAAATAAACTTATCCATAAAGATCTTAATGTTCCATATGTTGCTGATTTAGCCCAAACCAGAGATCTATTCTTTCATTAAGTTCCATAACCACTCAGATCCCCTAATTTCTCAACTTGCTTCACACACCATTCCCAATAATCCTCCGAGGCGTCTGAAAAGAAGAAGACCTAGTGACCTTCTAGTGTAGAATTTTTATTGATGTGCTACTGATGAGTTCTTTTCAAGTGTTGTCATGTTATTGTAATAGTTAACAACACATTCACTAAATGTATATATTTTGTACAGTTGTAAATTTCAATAAATTGATATAAAAAAAAATATATATATATACATAATAAATATTTTATTTTACCTAATGGTAAAATTTCCTTTAAAAACACACACACACACACACATACATGTATATCACAGATCGTTCAGTGATAAACGTTTAAAGAAATATATTTAAATGATGAGTTTTGAAATTCAAATCCAGTCAATTTAATTACAATTTAATATTGGCTAGAAAACAACCGAAGCCGCTCGAAAAATATGCTCCGTGTTGGTTGAGGAGGTACTCTCTGTGCGTACAGCTCTATTACGTTTTTGCAAATTTCCTCAAGGCGATGAAACGCTTGATGATGCTCGTTCAGGAAGACCTCAAGTTGCCAACGAAGAGGAGATTCTAGAAATATTTCACCAGCAACAGTCTGGAGATACCTACATCAAATGAGAAAAAAAAAACTGGATAAATTGGTCGCTCTCAAGTAATCAGAAACGAATAAGAGGCCAAATACTGCAAAGTTGACTAGGGATAAACTAATGGAAATAGGATGGGTAACATTGCCGAACCCACCGTATTCTCCTTATGTTTGATTTTGATAACCAGCAAAGCAAAGGAATTAAATCAATTTTTTAAAACGGTATTTGGGATCTTGCATCGCGGTGGGATAAAGTTAGTAGTTAGTAATGGAGATTAAGTTAATTTATATTTATTACCCCCCCCCCCACCTCAAAAAAGATAGGACTTTTTAAACGACCTGGTATTAAAAAACCTTTCTTAGGTATGATTTAATTTCAAAGAAATCTGCGATGATTGACAAGTTTTAGATCTCTGAGCGAGTGCTGATGCAATGAGAAATGCTTATTGTTTGATTAGACTAAACAATAAATTATTCGTTGACAGCGCCCTATCATAATCAACTGGAATGGTTTACTGCTACTTAAATATCAGCTCTGCACAGAAGAAATAATTAACTCCTTATCTATGTTGCGTATGTATCTTCTCGGAATGTATTTTTAATTCGAAGCAATGGTTTTTATCAAGTGTGAGATATGCGTTTGTGTCATTCCATTATTTAGAATGGAATGCAAGTCTTGCCCGTTATTTACACCAGATAATTAGGTCAGAATAATTGCTGCTTCTAAATCTTAATCTCCTTAATTAAATAATTTCTTTTCATTATTACTACAATTAAGATTTCTCGATCTTTATTGTTAATAATAACTTCTTTTTTTTTTAACAGTTTTTAATTTCGTCTAAGATAACTCATTTCAATTTATTCCTAAAAAAATAAATCCACCTTATGTCCAATATTTTTCATTTTCACTGTCAACATTTTTCGATTAACGGTTTTAAGTAATTACCTATATTATTAAATTAATATGAGTATTGACGTGATAATGTGAAATTAATATATTCTATACTAACTTTATTTAACCTTAATATTTTTTTTTTTTTCTCTTTAAGTTGGTATTTACAACCATTATTGCTATTACTTTTTTTTCCGAATTTTTCCATATATTTTTTTATATATAGTTCAGATTAAATAATATATTTACTAACAGAAAACAGAAGAAAATATTTAGCAGGCGAAAATTGATAAGATTAAAATTACAGAAAGCTCTCTGATTATTAATGGGCTAGATTAAATAAAGCATAAAAAGATTTTTATTTCATATAATTCTGAAATTAAAGCCTTTTATTTTAATTTTTTTCTTGAAATCTTAACAACATACAAGAGAACATACTTCAGAAGTCATTTCAAAAATTTAATTTTCTCAAACATTAAAAAACTAATACAAAGATTTCTCTCTATAATAAAATAATTTTGAATCAATGTTCACTGATATTACCTAAATCAAATGTTCCAGAATGATCTGATTCTTATATTCTAATTTCTACTTATTTAATTATTTATTTTTGATTTTGTAAATTATAACATTTTTTTTTTACTATTGTTGTAAATTCTTATTGATATTTTTAAATGGCTGAAACATTATTGTAACTGGAAATTTAAATCTGTTTAGAATGACATTTTCAGGTTCCTTGGAGCCTCAGTATATTCAGTATTATTACAAACAGACTAAACTTTAAAAAATGCAAGGTTAAATTCAGTTTTGCTATTTTATGCAAATATTATAAATTATTTTTTTTATTATTATAAATAATTTTTTTATTTAGCTATTTATTGAAATTAAAAAATGTATACAAAATAAAATAAAAATACATCTAGAACATGTCGATTGCTTGTAAAGCAACTAACCATTTGTAGTTCTAACAAGTTTTATATTTTCAGGGAAACGCATTTTGGTAATAGTAGATTTGAATGGTTATGGAGTTACTATAAAAGAATAGATATCTGGTTTCAGCTAAGTCAGAAACGTATGGTATATTAAGATCTTTATGGATAAGTTTGTTTATGACAAAGTAAGAAGCATTGAAGATTTTGAATACTAAGATTGGATACGACATGAATTGGATGGTTTAGTAGAGCCCCAAAGATAAACTCCGTGTGTCTAAATGGGTTTAATTAATGTCATGTGAATAAGTCTACTGTAATTCAGATCGCAAAAAAATTATAATTGTTTATAGTGCCTTATCATTTTAAAAAAGAATTTAATATCTAAATTTTTATAATAAAGATCTAAGAAATATGACGCAGCTCATTTAAATTTTTAGACAGAATGAGAGAAATTGTATACAATCGTTTAGTTATATAACATTAAATATGAGAATAGAATGTGAAATTCTGAAGAGTGGATTAGTTATAAACGTATCCAGCCATTGAATTCGATGCTCATTAAAAGTATTTTAAATAATAAAAAAATAAAATAAAATAAGAAAGAAATATTTGCTAAACTTTAACATTCGATTGATTTAGCGCTCTGTAATTCCTTGATATTTATTAGAATCTTAAAAATAATAGGAAAAGTTTCCCAGTATTGGAAACAACAAAACATAAATAAGCAAGTTTTAACGGTTATATTTAGAAAACAGATGAGATATAAACCAACGTAAGCCAATCATTAAAAGCTACCGTCTCGAGTTGCCTTAAAAAACACTTACAAAAGAGGGACAAACAAAGAGTAAACGACGTACAAAAATAATTGATAACAAGTCGGACAGAGCCCCATGTTGATGGTGAAGCAGCTACTGTAGCGCCCCGGGCGGACACAACAGATACCATCTACACTACCCCCACTTCCCTTCTTCTACGCCTTGAAACATTGACTGATGGCAAGCTATTTATATATTTTATTTTAATTAGTACAACATAATACACATTCTTAATAAAAGAATTTAGTTCCAAAATATTTAAAATGTACTACACTGCGCCATATTTCAGGGAATTTTTATTTCCTCCCAGTAATTTTCCATTCTGAAATTATGACTGTTTTAGATGTATTAACTGGACCGTAATTCTTATACCATACAAATTATACATTAATAATACTTATTATAGTAGGAGATTATAACAATCACACAAATACCCGGAAACATGTTTCGGTCTAGGTAGTGCATCAAAATTATTTGGAGAGTAAACTGAAATTTAAGTTTAATTATTCTAACATCCCATCAATGTTAATATTAATAATGAAAAATGTGGATGGGTCATTCTCATATTCACGATTCAGAAACTGAAGTAGCTCCAGTTAAATTATTATATAAAACACTAACTCCAAACTGTAGCATCTAAAATAAATTGGAGGGTAAATGCCTAGTGCTTTGTTATTATTCTAATATTCTACAACAATAAACATATTCTTTTTGTTAAATGATTCTATCTTGCAGGAGGTAGAGTTAATAAATTAATCAAATCTCCTTCAGCATAAATTGTAATTAAATAATTAGCGAATGGCATTCAAAAATCACAATCCTCAAAATTCTAGGATAACTTCAGCTAAAATGATAATTGAGACGAAGAAGCATTCATATAATTCTACAGACAGTAACCTGAAGAAATTGGCCAACATGTTGCAACATACATAAGTATAAAATAGGAGTTATGCCCAAAAAATACTTGAATAATAAAGGGTAACAAAAAGGTTTATCGCAGGGCAGAAAATACTTAAACAAATTAAAAAAAAAAAAAGGTAAAAGAAATTCGAAAAAGAAATATTTTAAATTAAATAATTAAAAATACAAGAATATTACTTAACATAAACAAATGAAATTAATAATAGAAATGATGGTTTGGAGTGCTGTTTTGAAAATGCAATAAAAAAAAAAATTAACTGTTTCGACGTTACCGCCTCAACATGTCTACATGAAAAAAATAAATAAATAAAAAAAATGAGGTGGATATAGGGTGAATATAACCAAGATTAAAAGTATGTAAAGAAAATATTAGTAATATTGTTTAAATTTAACATACTTTTAAGGTATGTCGTTTTTGAAAAAATAAAAAAAAAGATTGAAACCATAGTGGAAACAAAATGAATCATATTGTGAAATAAAAATAAAATTTATTAAGACCCATAAGAACCTAAATATTTCTATGTAAAAATTTTGTAAATATAACCTCTGAAATATTGAAATATTTCTAAAAAAAACAAAACATTAAATGTATAAAACAGTTTTGATTCATATTTTCAAGTATTATCTGGTATCCAAAGAACAGAAATCAAACATAAATAATTACAAAATCGCCGGAAAGCAAACTAAATATAACTTCTAAGTCAAGAATTCATCACCAATTACTAAAAATCAAGGATTCATTAGCAATCATTCTTCTTATAAATTGAGCAATAGCCTCATAATCAATCATTGGGGGCCTAAGCTGTTTAATTGGGCAACTCAATTAAAAGAGGTACAATTTTAATGAATTGACGATTACATTAATTGAACTAACCCACAGCTTGATTGAAAAACGGTTATAGGGTGTACAATAATTGAGCATTACTAATTACTAAACAGAATCAGGAAAATCAGTATCATTCCAGTAATTATTGTTATCAATATTCTATTTCCAATTAGCGAGTACATTGCTTATCTATAGAGATAATTAAAATGTTATCACTACTTTGATCCATTTTATTAAAATATATTTAAGCAGGTAATGAATGCTTGCAGAAATAAATCACTAAATCGATAATTAAAATGAACAAAGTCTAATGAAGTTTCCATGTTAAATGCTCATAAATCTTAGATTAATGAATTATTATTCTTATTTTTCCTTTAGACAGCATTTTGGTTCATTTTTTATATGAACACAAAGAGAGCACAATCTTTTAAATATTTCAATTCTTAAATAATAATAATAAAAAAAAAAAAATCTACTTAACACCAAGCTCTTGGAAAATTTTAAAGAGAGGGAAGATATTTTAATTTGCTAAAAATGAATATATATTTTTTAATTTCCTTCACTTTTTAAAAATTAGTTTAAGTAGTATTGGGTTTGAGGTAAAACCAACTGAAGGCATTAGCTAATCAAGGTGCTTTTCTAGAAATTTTGTACTTAAAAATTGATTTTTTTGTTTAGCTAAGCTTAGCTCCGCTTTTTTGTATTAACCATCCATAATTATAGTTTGAATAACTCAATATTCTTTGTTTAAAGCATGATTTCGCAGAGGATGAAAAATTAAATTATTTTATTTTGTGCTTGAAAATAGATGTTACTCAACACCTTCCTATAATCCATCTCTTCAACTATGTCCTACATTCATCTAGAAAATCAAAATCATTAAAAAAATTAGATAGTTTATATCATTTAGATTATATGTTCTAAAATATTTATCTCGAATATATAAAAATTATTTAATAAGGTATACGTAATGTATAAAAAAAAAAAACTTGGTATAGAAAAATATAAAAGGGCACTTATAAATATTTAAACAAAAATCAAAATTAGACCATAGTCAATTCAATCCTAATCAACTTATTTTGAAGATGACATACTATTTAATTCAATTAATTTCAATTTAAAATGGTTTAAAACACATTTTTAAGTCACAGCTATAAGTTAGACAAAAAAGTCTAAGTTTCTAGAAAATAAAAATATTTCCAGTAATGTCCGATGATAAAACAGTTTAAACGATTTAAGTCTATGATAGAATATTTCTTTTAAACTAATTAAAGAAAAATAGAACAAACCTACAGCATATGTGTATTTGCACATAATTGGACAGTACGTAAAACTTTATATAAGGATGAATTACTGAATTATATAGGTCTATTGTATATCTTAGTTCAGGTATAAGTTTTTAAACATATTAATTTAATAGATTTTATAAATCTTTTGTGTTAATAATTACTGTTTTCTACTTCTAATAATTGATTCTATTTTTTGTTCTATAATTTTCTCTTTCTTCTAATAACTGTTTTCGCTTTAAATAACATTGATTATATTTATGTTAGTATAAAAAGGTAAAATTTAGAATGGTAGAACGCATTAAATGCTGTCCATTACCTTAAATTAATTTAGTAATAAAGAAAAACATGGATAATGCAATACAAAAGTTCTTATTAAAATTAAATAATAAGAACTGTTATAAAAAAAATAATATCGCAGTTTTGTTCGCATACATTTTTTTTTTTTTTTTTTTTTTTTTTTTTTTCAGAGCAGAAATCAGTCTCCAAGAAACGTTTTAAATAAATTACAACGTTCTCTTCAACGAATTTCGTACATTATGTTTTATCTAAACGGGTAACATGGCTATTGGCAAGATAAAAAATTAGCTAACTACAGTAGTTCACATCTCCGTCTCGGCCGAGGCGTAATGATAGTGTTTGCCGAGTTCCGATCGAACGGCCACTACACAACCCGTCAGCTGCGTACTCAAAGAAGTCGGAAACACGAGACAGCCAATACATCGAGAAAATATTCAGCGGACAAAAGGAACAAAATACAGTGTCGTCCTGAAAATTTAACGAGCATCAAAAATACAAAGACCCGAAGGTAGAGAAGCATAGATCAGTTATGAAGGCTAAAGTATGCATGATACCCTTAACAGCATTAGGAAGGGTATACTTGTCAATATTTCAATGGTCTAAGCCCATTACAAGGAATACATATAGCAATAGTCCGATAAAAATGTCTTATATCTATATAAAAACGTTCGGTCAAAAGGGCTTAAGTCATCATTTTTATGAAAACAAAAATTAATAAACAAATAAAATTTCGTTTATGTTTGTATATTACTGTAATAAATAGTCTCTTATGATATAACAGAGAGATTCATGTGAATAAATTGACATAATTCTATTATCATAAATAAAGATTTAGAAAAACTAATCATCCATAAAAAAATTAAAACAGTATTATTTTCTAAACTAAACCACATAAAAAAAAAAAAAGATTGAAAAGACAAATTGTAAATAAAATCTAGTAGCTAAGGAACAATTACTAATGTATTTTTTCATTTAACTGTTAATTTAAAAAAAAAAAATTATATCTCGGGTTTCAGTTTTGGGGTTAACTTCAAAATTTTATAATAGATATCTTAAAAATTCACATTCTCAAAATAACACATAACATTACTTTGTATTGAATTACATAAAATAATCTTAATATTCCTTAATTCAATTTCATATATAACTTCTTATAAATAAATTTCTTTTGAAGTTAAAAATTCAAATATTATGAGGACATATACATTAGGTTCCATGTATTGCCTTAAGTATTTTGACTATCTGTATTTTATTATAAAATATACTAATTTCAAAGAATATTAGCATTAATATATAAATGCATTTTACAAATAAGAAATAAATAGACTGAATTCAGAATAACAAGAATCATATTTATACTTCAGTCACAGTTAGATTCAGTTTTCAAGTTTCTACATAAAATATTTTAAGATTAATTTAAGATTTAATTAAGAATAAATATTATAAGTACATGCATAATTTTAATAAGCCAAAACAATATTTATTTTAATAATAAAATTTACAACATAAGACGATTAATGAACTGTGTGAACATCATTGTGTACTTAAACAAACCAGAGAGCTTTTTTTACATTCGACATCCATGTTAAATTTAAAAAGTATTTTTTATTTATTTTTTTAATATATACATATAAGTATGTAACATGAATATAATTAAAATTTATTATCATTTTAAAAATTTGTTATAAAAAATTTACCAAAAATAATAAGTGATAAGTGATGTAAAATTAGAATACTATTTAGGTTAAATAAATTATAATTGTCATGTGGATATCCCAGGAAAAACAGGTAAACGATGCGGAAAGCCAAAAAAATGTTTTTTTATGGAGAATAAAAAAAAAAAAAAAAAAGCAAATAGCTCTCTAGATAGATATTATCTACGCTACGAATCGAGGAAGGTTGTAATTGCTATAACAACTTCTGTCATAAAATTTTAATTATTTCCTATCAAAATTACTACAGGATATAAAACTGCATATAAAAAAAAACAAACTATTTTTACAATTGATCCAACATTATTCTCGAACGTCTTATTGTTATATCAATAATTAAAAATAAATCTCTGAGCTATATTAAGAACAAAAATCGATTTTTTTTTTGTTTCTATTAAAAAGGGTGTTCATCATGTTTCCGTAGCTAGTTTTTGAAAATCATTTTTTTAATTACGAAATAGTTAAAAATAATACATAGTTTAATTGTTTAAATAGAAGATGCAACATATGTTCAAACTATTACAAAGAAAATCCGACATGACACTGTAAATACAAATGAAAAAAAATACAGTAATACGAGATTAGATATACTTCAATGACCATAAACATATTGTTCAAAAATACGATACAGAAGTATTTTTAAAAATAAATAAAAAATTGAAACTACAAAAAGAAAGATACCTTTTGTAAAACTTTAATCTGTTGAAATTTAAGTTATTACTAATGCTGGTAAGAACATATTTATTTTATTTTTCCAGCCGATAAAGAAACTATGAGCATAAAAAGCAACTCATAAAAAGAATTAAAACGCATTATCTATGTGGTATAGACACTCATATCACTAATATTGTTAGTATGGAACAATAGAAATGCGTTCACATTTTGATTATTCATACAACAATAAAAATTCACGTTTGTCTTTCTTTGAATATTGAAAATTAAAAAAACATTTCAAAGAATGGCAATATGTTTCGACAATCGAACAACCAAAACCAAAATTAATTTATCTGATTAAATATAAAAGATTTTTGTAACTTTTGACGTTCAACGCCATTAAATAATGGCAGTAATAAAAATAAAATATATTTAAAAAAATTAAACCTAAATATTATAGATTTAGTTAAAAATTGGATGGTTTGCTTTATAAACGACTCATTCGTAGCTCTTAATTATAAAATTTAATAAGGGAATTGAAAATAGTACTTCATCTATCCCAAAAAAAGCCCTAAAAAACAGAGAATTTTGTTTAGGTATCCTAACTTCTTATGAATATATTTTTAGTTACATTTATTTTGAATTTCTTATTTTAATTTAATCAATTAATAAATAAGGATAGGTTATAGATATTTTAACATAAGACATCAAAAACATCAAAATCAGAAAACGAAGTACCGTCAAGACAATCAATTAATTTTCAAAATTAGCCGGGTGTGAGTGCCGTATTAAAAGACGTTACACAAGTGAAAAGTTCCTAAACAAAGCCCCAAAATTAAAAGGCTGGAATGTTCCTCAGGGTATAAGAGATGAGGTAGAATGATGGAACAAAAAAGAAAAAGAAAAAACCAGAATGCTCGGGCCATTAATGATGCTACTAGACTTGACGAACAGGTCAGTTCGGGTCAAGACCATGCCGGAAGCCTATTTTAACGGGTTACCTGCGAATAATACGGAAGCCATGATACTATAAAGGTAAATCGTGGTTAAGATTTTAAAAATTTGCTGAATGTATTTGTAACCAGAGTTTTAAATAAGGCATAAATTTTACGCGCGTTAATATCGCACGAATGATCCTTATAGATCGATTAACCAGTAAATAAATTTCGAGTATATCCCGGAGATACGATTATTTTATATACACTTGCCACGTGATTCTAAGAATTCGATTACATATCTGCCTTTGATGCCGGCCTCCCTAACGTATCTTATATCACACCGCCAACACATCTTGTTTCTTAACATACTATAAACAAAAAAAACGTCCATTCCATTAATGAAAAATACTATGTATATATGTACACATATATACACATATATACACATATATTACACATATAAGGTCTTTTATCTCCAAAAGTTTTAACCAGGAGTGGTTGAGAATATGCTAACGAAATATTATTATAAAAACTGAGTGATTCAATTAAAAAAGAATCATAAGCAAAAGATAAAAAAGGGAATACGAAACACCAAATCAAATTATGACACCCCCTAGTTGAATATGAAGATCGCGATATGCGTCTCTTTTTAGATAATTGTTTTACCGCAAATCCCCGGCCTGCTGAGGCGTTTCTGACAATTTGGAAAATGAAAACATTCATAATCGAAAACATTATTACAGGAAAATGTTTTAAGAATTTTAATGTTATTGGAAGTTATCAAGTTAATACAGAACGGTGATACTTCTGGAATTATAGCAACATATGAAGTTCTAAGCGAGTACCAGGATACTCAAGCCGTTGTTTAAATTTTTATTTTAATTGCTTTACTTCCGAAAGGTGGATAATTGATAACAGTAAGAAATGTTCAGATAACTTTGAAGGAGATGGGAGACCGGCTAATAGTGATTGACGTTCCGAGGGCATCCCTGCGCTGAAGACATGCGTCAAATCCCGTAAATGTTCTAAATGTCCAAAAACTATATTAAACCAGGTATTAAGAAGAAATGTCTATTTAAAAAAATTTAAGCTCATAATGTATAATAAAGAAAAAAATTAATTAACTAAATTTGATGCTCACCTTTTGTATACACCGAGCTCTGCACTGCGCGACTCGTAGCGGAGATCCAATTTCTTCATCGGCTGATACCACAGAAGCATAGGCTAAGAGTAATACCAAGGTCCTTGGCGCCAACCTCAACTGATAAGGGTAACGGGTCATTTTTAGAAGAAAATAACAAAAATACAAACAAAAAGAAATTATAAAAAAAACTAATAAAAACACTTTGGTAACTAGTGAGGCTCTAAGAGACTAAAATTCATTAAATACAGCGCATTGTTACAAGTTCTCCGGGCTGCGGTATTACGCTGGAGCCGACGAACTGGTCAAGCCACTGACAAGAAAAATAATTGTGAATAATTTAAGTCTCGACACAATACTATTATTGTCAATTTTAGTAATTTATACTAAAGCACAATAAACACTATAATCCTTGCGATGTGTGAGACCGACTAGCTGGCTAACTGCAACACACTGACACGACGAGGCCTTAGAGGCAACTGCAGACTAGTTGGCGGGCCGACAGGGAGCAGCACTGGAGGGGATGCCGCTCCTCCCACCCTTCCCCTCTCCACTCCCCCCACCACCTACATGTGCTGTTTTAGCCAGCGCCGCGGGGGGCAAGTAACCTCGACCAACCCCTTAGTCTAGACATTTTAGCTGATCAACTTGCCAAGCAATCATTAATTCGCTGAAAATATTTTCCTTTAACAGTTGAAATTAGCAAATGTTATTGTATAATTCAGGGTGTACCTCAGGGCATAGTATCTCATTCCATTTTATATTATATATTTCTTCACCATTGCTGCTTTATATTTAATTTTTTTTTAGCTATTTATTGAAGTTTACAGATGTATACATAAATACATTTAGTAAATGTAAAAATAATACTCATAACAAGTCAATGGTTTATAAACCACTATCCATTGGTAGTATATTGTTAAAAAATTATTTCTTTACAATCGGAATCCCTGGGATCATTAACTTTTTGATTTGTATTATGGCTAATTATCATTTTCAACGAATAGCTACGTTTCTGTTGATTTTCTTAAATTTTATTTTCCCTTCCCTTGGTATTTCCGTTTAAACCTTTTATCAATTCAGTAGCTCTTTGGAAACTTCACTGTGTAAGCATATTAAAACGTCGTCAGTTAAAATGTTGCGAGGTGTGCTAACACTCTCAGATAAGGTGAAAGTTATTGAATTGAGAGACAAACTGCCGGAAAATATATCGTATCAAAATTTGATGTGATGACGTATAAATAAAAAAATATGGATGAATGGGGGATTGCAAAACATTTTTTAGTGAAACGACACAGGATCCCTGATTTTGAGAAAATTCAGTTCGTTAGCTCACGATCAAAAAACTTCCCCATTTCAATTGCTGTCCCATTTTGCAAACTGAAGCCTGAAAATTAGCTAAAAAGTTAAATGAAACTAATTTTATAGCGTCAAACGGTTGGTAAGAAAAATTTATAAAAAGTCACAATGTTTAGAAACAGATCAGTGGTAAAGGAAAAATCGTCGACGCAGTATTCGTTATCGATTGGGTAAAAAAGGGTACGTGTGTTCTGTCACAAAAACAGCAAACTGTGACTACTTTATGTCATAGTTTTCATTTCGCTCTGATTTGTATTAATAGCCCTCTTCTATAAGCACAATTAGTAAGGACATATATTACAATTAATAAGGACATATATTATCCACTTATCTGAAATTATTATTTTATATAATCATGTGTCCCGTATTTCAAATTACAAGTTATTTCCTTTTTATTTTAGATAATAAAAGTTGGTTTTTTAATTATGTTAGTTTACTATTACTAACATAATTAAATACTATTTATTATATTATATACTAATACTATTATTATATTCGACTCCCTGGGAATAATCCACCACCAGATATATGGTTGATTATCCTAGTTTTTATATAGTTATTATTATTGTTATTAGTTATTGATATTAGTTATATAGTTATTGTTATTGTTATTAGTTATAAAGTTATTGTTATTTGTGTGAATAGTTTTATATTTATTTATATATTATATTTTATATTGTTATCAATAAGGTTTATATTATCTTGTTAATATTTTAAATTTTGTTTTAATTTTATTTTATATTCCGCATGGATTGATCATTTTAATATGTAGATTCTTATATTTTAAAAATAATGACTATTACGGGTTTTTTTTTTTTTTTTTGGTATGTCATTTTTGGATTGATTAAGTATGCTGTGTTTTTTTGCAACCCATTTAAAATGGGCAGCACCACTTAATAAAGTGTTTCTCTCTCTACTTGTATGCACGTATTTTTTTTAAATAAATAGTTCTCAGGCAATTTTTTTTTTTCAATCCTCCATGTAACGGAAACCTCTATTCAACGGAAGAATGGCCGAGTCTCTAACCATTCCGTCTAATGGAGGCTATACTGTACTTCAATAAAAATTTTTTATTAAAATTTCCCTAAGCGATCTCCTGTTCAGAACCCTGGGAGTGTTACCAAGAATATATTAGGAAGTAAGGTACTAGTCGATTTGCGTGTAGTTTACATTTATATGTACTTTACTTTGAAAGGTACCTGGCTAAAGTAAGGAGTATTGACAATTTTTCTGATCTCAGATCTGTTCAACATCGAATGGAACATCATTTAAGTCTACTACAGGACAAAAAGGTGTAGGTTCATGACTAAGAGTAAAGACTATTTGATGAGAATTTTTTTCATTTTAATTCTCTAATGTCGAAACCATTCTAGAAGGTTTGTGATATGAGATTAGAGTTTTGGGAATGCAATAGAGGAGTTATTATTTACTGATAACACACACCTGACATCAGCGTACAGAGTTGGGCAAAATTTAATCATAGCTAAAAAATAATCAAAATTTAATCATAGCTGTTTTACAATGAATTTCCTGGAATCAATCACCTAATTTAATAATGATGAAATCTTTCAGTCAAGTTACCATTAGTTCACTAAAAAATGATTGAAAGATTATTAAATTAAGTGATCCATTACAGAAAATTAGTTGTCAGATAGTTATGATTCAATTTGGATTATTTTTTAGTTATGATTAAGTTTGGTCCAACTCTGATGTCATTGCAGATTAATCAGAACTTTTTTTTTAAATTTTACTTTGCTAACTGATAATTTTTGACTCTATGTCCTTAAGAATATTTTCAAAAATTATTATATGATAACAAAGTTAAAAATTTCAGTGTAAAGATTTATGAAAAATATACCTGAATAAACTTCTTATTAACAGTTTTAATAATATTTAGTTTGAAAAATACACATAATTTTAAAAATAAGTTTTCCGTTATTCATAAAATATTATGGAAATGTTTAATTATCTTTTTTATAGTATTAAACTGTTTAAAATTTCTGTTTCAGTCAAGGCATGAACAAAATAGAAAATTACTGTTTTTACTTTGAACTTCTATTCCACTATCAGCTCACCCCGTGGAACCATTCACCGCCCACTTACGACACTTTAATATAAATAATAACTTTAATAACACGTGCCTGCCGCAGCTCCTGGTCCTACAGATTAGTGGTTGGCCCTAGGCATAATAACCCTCTGCTACCAAAAACATCGCTGAGGTAGCCGGTATTATAATACATCGAAACCGTCATGTAGGAGCGGTTAAATGTTTAATTTTGTGAGATAAAATTACATTATTTCTCTTCCTAATTCAATTCAATCCAATTTAATTAATTTTCCAAATAAGCAAAGAGATAACATTTTCGGTGCGGAAGGTATTATAGAAACACAAGTATCAAAGATAGTTTTATTAATTGTAATACTGTTTGTTTCTATTGACAGCATCATCGAGAATTTCGTTTTAACCTATTTATTGAAATTTGCAAATTTATTAAAAAAAAAAATATACAACTAGTAAGCTTGAATACAAAGTTATAGTACTATGTCAATGCTTGTGAAACAACTACCCACTGGTAAAAGTTGTACATAAGAAAGTCTCTCTACCATCTTCTTTTGAAACGCCTTGGGGGATTACCGCGAACTGAATGTGAAGCAAGTTGGGAAACTACCGGATTCGAGTGGGTATGGAGTTTACTATAAAAGGATATCTGGTTTGGGCCAAATCAGCTAAATATGGAACATTAAGTTCTTTATGGATACGTTTATTTGTGATATAATAAGGAGCATTGAGCATTTTACGTAGGATTTTGGATTGTAAGGATTGGATACTAGAAGAATTGGAAAGTTTAATGGAGCCCCAAAGCTCATCTCCATATGTCCAAATGGGCCTAATTGCTGTAATGTAAATAAGTCTTTTATAATTTATTAGGATCTTTGAACGTTTCAGATTTAAATCATGGTCATCAAGTCCTTGATTGTGAACATAAATAAATAATAAGATAGAAAATGAAGAAATCAGGAAAAAGAAAAGAAAGATTGTGAGGAAGATATTGGGAAACAGAACGGTGGGTGAAACCTCCAAATTGATAAGTAACACAGAGGTATGCAAACATATAGAAAGCATAACTGATAAAATTAGGAAAAGGAGACTGATGTTCTATGGGCATATACAAAGAATGAGTCCAAGCAGATTAACAAGAAAAATTGGGCAACATTTTGCCAAACTAAAAGGCAAACCCAACTGGCTTCAGAAGGTACATAAAGATTTGAAGGAGATTGGCCTAAATGGGGAAGAAAATGAATACAGAACAAGCTGTAGACGAAAAATTAAAGATTGGGAAGGTTTCCAAGACAAAGCAGCTCCAAAAAGACAGGGGAGAAAATGGACAGCAGAAGAGAGGAGAGAGAAAAGTAAACAGATAAAAGAGTATTGGAGAAAGCGTAAAGCTGACTTGGTTGCTTAAGCGTGGTCCTTAGACAGCATGTAACGAATAATAATAATAATAATATAATATCTAATTACCTTAATAGAATATTATGTATTGCATATAATAATGTATAATACCTGTATGAGGCCTTTAGAATCATTTTTCAATTTTTTTTTTTTTTTCATCGAGTTCATACGATGTTTTATTTACTGGCCAGACGATTTGTTCCAAAACCTGTCCACTTTTAAATGACCTTTAAAATTCAGCTTTCAAAACAAATCCTGCTTAGCCATTGTTAAGCAGGGAGATGGTATGAGCGCTAGGTAGATTCGTTATTTAAAAAACATTTCGGCGATGAGTGGACATCAAATGATAAGTTAGGGTACTATTTGGCGACCTTACTGAAAAACAAGCAAAAATAATTCATTCGGTCTATGGAGATGAACTATGGACTATGAGATGAACCACAATGAAGGTGGTTTTGTTTAATTTAAATTAACAATTACTATAAATATGTTGATATTTGTGAGAAAGAAATAATGTAAATACAATTGTTTTATGTTATCCCATTGGATTGTTGGGAATGTAACTATCCCAAAATATAAATTATTTAAAATAAAAACAAGAAAACTTGGATGTGCAATTGATCAACCTGACCATCTTCTAAACCTTTATTCATACAGTCAACCATACTTTTTTCATCAAATATCTTATTTAGTTTATTTATAGTGTATTTTATAAATTGTACTTGAATAAATTTTATTTTAAATAATATATCGAACTAAGAAATAATAATTGATAATTGGGACTTATGTTTATATTATTTACTATTAATAGTTAATTGAATACCTAACTAATTGCTAAATTCAGGTATTTTAGCTGTAAAGTTTGTCACAATGGTTTGGAAATTAGTTGCAACATCGATAAACCCCTCATTCCTAGAACATTGCAGGGAATGGGATAGCTATTTTCTATAACACCTGTCCATGATTGGAACTATCCGAAGCAAACAAAGAGTTATTGCTCTCTAGGTCAATTACGTTCGAATATGTCCACTAAGTCTAAGTTACTATGGCAATTCTATTTCTGAATTAGATGGAATTATATTTAATTGTGCTAATGCTAAAATAGCGTATATGTTCAGCAAAACAAGTCACTAGTTTGGAATTTAATTATGGTTGGATGATGAAATTGCATAAATTGTCGTTCATAAACTATTGAAGGTAATCTATATTATAGAGCTATTCAGAATTAGTTTAAAATCCCTCTTACTAAGTTTTTTTTTTGTTCAAAAGCGATAAGTTTTGGGGAACGCGAGAGCGAAATATTTGGGGAACTCTCGTTATATTAAAAAAACACTAGCTCAATAATGAGTGAGCTCCTTTTGACTCTGTTCCTCCTAATACGAATTAAAAAAATTAAACCTGGATTTGAACGATCTTGCATAATCCCTCTCGGCTGTTGTGAATAAAAAATTAATCTCCTTTGGAAATAAACAATACAATCATGTAGGTAAGCGGACAAAATAAAGAACATAAGGACATAGATAGTCAGCAGTGTTAAGCTATTTAATTTGAAAATTTATCTCCTACAGAAAACTTAATCACAGGTAAACGAAAAAAAAAATTGAAAACATATAGTCGGTGACATTGCCAATTCCGTTATGTGCATTTCAGCACCTTCCATAACATTAAATACCAATGCTTTGATGCAAATGTGTAATTATTTTTTGGGCTAAAATCACAAAAATGTTTGTCAAATTCGTCAAAACCTGATCCAAGCTGAATTTGCGTATTGGGGTTTTTACATAAGAGGCGGAATATCATTCTAAACAGATACCTGCAAAAAAAAAACTAAATAGAACAAATCTTACAGACATTAAACTATCATTGACTGTCAAGGAGGCAACACCTAAAACATGTTCCATGCATGCTATTGTTTCTTTTGCTGAAAGGCTGAAGGGGGCCAATTTATTTATTTATTTTATTTTATTTTTATTCCTTTTAATAATTATTAGGCTTATGATGTGTACATTGAACGACACAAGCTGCAAAGTTATAACTAATGGCAAGCTAACCAGCCCATTTCAGATAAAAATTGGATTCAGGCCGGGTGATTCTTTAGTACCGCCTCTTTTCAACATTCTATTACAAACTATTTTAGCAAGAGCATCTCTCGATAGGCAGCAAACACTACTTGATAATATTAAAAAAATTTAAAAACTTGAGATTAATGAAAAAATGATGTGAATGACAACACCCAAAGATCAACATATGTTATGAGTTCGTCTGTTTGTGATTTGTCAGTATTTAGTAGTTAATGTGAGAATTTTAGTGTTTTGTTTAATTTTCAGGTAACTTAGATATACAGTTACCTACCGCAGTGGCCACACAATGCCGTCAAGATCCCAACCTCACATAAGTATACCTGGCCGTAGGTACTCTAGGCAAGTTTGCTAGGACGATGTTGAGGGACTATCAAACGCCTCTCTCTAATCTGCGCTTCGCCAATTTTAATGTTATTTTTTTTTTTTTTTTCGTTATGCAACATCGATCATTCATTACCTTTTCATCCAATGCACCCGTTAAAGCAAAGGAAAGAAATAATAAAACATTGTGAAACGTTTATTTTATAATTCGTTTTTGAAGAATGATATTCACGTATGTAGTTCTGTCCCCGAAAAATTTCTGTTTCAGCTAAAATTAGGAGAAATTGTAAACATTAAAAAAAATATAATGTTTTGAAAAAAATGAATATAATTGGTTTTTAAATCATTGACTAAACCAGCCTAATAGATTTTTTTTTAACAGAATTTGTCAAACACAAAAAACATTTTTAGATTTGTGTGAATCCACATACAAGACTAAAACGAAGAGAAACTGCTCGTCGTTACAGACTACTTCAACATTTACTAGACAAACGATCAAAGCTCCCAATTAATTACAAAAGACTCATTTACATGACTGTGATTAGACCTATTTGGACGTACGGAGTTGAGCTTTGGGGCTCTACTAAACCATCCAATTCATCTCGTATCCAATCATTACAATCCAAAATCCTTCGAAAAATCCTCAATGCTCCTTACTTTGTGACCAATAAACTTATCCATAAAGATCTTAATGTTCCTTATGTTGCTGATTTAGCCCAAACCAGATACCTATGCTTTTAAGTAAGCTCCATAACCACTCCAATCCACTAGTCTCCCAACTTGCTTCCCACTCCATTCCCGAGTGGAGACCTTATAGTGTAGATTTTTATTGAAGTGCTACTAATGAGTTGTTCTTCACAAGTTATATACATGCCATTGTATTCTCTATCAACACATTTACTTGATGTATATGTTTTTGTACAGTTGTAAATATCATTAAACGAGAAAAAAAAAAAAAAAAAAAAAAAAGATTTGTGTGAAAATCGAAAAAAAAAAAATACAAAAATCTTTGTCGCCGTTTCGAGGATGTTAAAAACTTTTAGTGGCATTAAATTAAATTTCAGTATCTTGTCCTCGGTTTATCCAATGTCGATGGTTCTTGACTGATTATTATTTTTTTGGATCCAATAGAGTCTCGCCAATCCGTATTTGATGGAAGTACTGGATACCTGTTGAATCCACAGGATAAATATTTTGGCAATTTTTTCCCCCTTCAGCTTGATTTTATTTTCAGCACAAAAAACTATAAGATTTCCATCAATCAACTGAAATCCGATTACAAAAAATCAGCATGATTAATACATAATTTTTACAAAATTAAAAATCAAGTTTTAATATTTAATTTATTTACTTATAAGGTACATATGATACCGAAGTATATTAACGAAAACAATAAACTCCAACAAACCACCATGGTATGTAAGAATCATTAACTCTACATACTGACCTATGCTAACCGCATAGCGCATGCTAACCGTTAACGAACATTGTACATCCAAATACAATCGTAAACGACATGGCCACTAAGTAAATAGAAAAAAATACCCAAAGAAGGCTAAAAAGGAGTTAAATAAGGGACCAATCATCCTAAAATTTAGAAAAAAATAAAATCAAATCAGGGAGAAGTACCGATTGGTTCTAACACCCATGATGCCTTTTACGCCATCAAGTATACATCCACATCATCAGATTCAATTATCAATATTATAATTAAAAGGTGTGAATAAATAAAATAAAGTATTTTAAAAAATATTGATGAAAACAAGAATAATATATTTAAAATCATTTAAAGAGCCCAAAAGTTAAAAATTCTCTAATTTATATAATATAACACATCTGGTAAATAATAAATAATAAATTTAATGACATTGCTGCGACTTCAAATGAACAGTCCATTCGTTGAATTTCAATAGTTTTTAAAATTTCTCTAGGCCATGTTCTAGTTCAAGAAAACATTTATATATCTTTATAAGATTAAAATTTTTTTAAAAATATTATATTTAAATTGTGCCTAGATTAACCTCATGCCAAAACCATTGGGATTTATTTTTTCTAAACAGTGCCATAAGATCTAAACCTATTTGTATTTTAAAATCCAAAATTTGCTGGGCTATAAGTGATTGACTCATCCCCAACGCAGTCCACCCACCGTTGATAGTAGTCATTTTCGGAACGGAACGAACGGCAGCAATTACAACTCCTAATGAAACCGCCGCAACACCGAACCAATGGTGATGGACAATGCGGGACCACCCTAACCCATATCCCACTAATATGTTGCCAGATTTCGACCAAGACATGTTAGCCAGGCAATTAACAGCGGTCGACCCGTCACCAATTAACCCGTAGGCACTCCCGTTTCAGCCAATTGTCTTCAATTAACCCAGACCATCGGGAGAACATAACTTCTCCCTTGTTTGGTTTTATTATGTCAATATTCAATTAGGGATATTTAATATTTATGCTTGATTGAATCTAATGTATCTTACCCGATGTTTCCCCTTTTTTTTCCTTTCTTTCTTTCTTTTTTTTTATAAAGTTTATATTACATCAATAAAACCATTAATTTTTTCCATATGTAATACCTTAAAGTTAAAATCCATCATCAAATGTTTTCATTGTGATTTTGATTTTAAGTTACTTCAAAACTATACATAACCATCACTGAATCCTCAGACAATTTAAATCTACAGTTTTCTTTGGTCCAACTTATAATTTATATAGAAAATAAAATTTCAAATGAAAATCGGGAAACTCATTTACACGATATAAAATATTTTTAATTCTATCTAGTTTTCGGCGAAAGAAATTTATAGTATAAATAATATTTTTTGTGTACAACTCCCTCCAACCTTATGATATATTATAATCTTAGTTTTTCTATTTTTATTTCTTTTTTTTTTTTTTAGAAATTGTTATTAAAAAAAAATAATAATAATTGCAAATTCTACAAACATAACTTTGATCCAACAAGTTTTGGATCGATTTTTGTCACAAAAAGAAATTTCAATTTTAGGAAATTTATAACGTTTTTATAAACTGACAAGCGAAAAATTACACCCACTTATTTATTTATTTATTTTTTTTCATGCAAAAGGTTTCATTTTTCTTCTGCGTTTATGTGTATATTTTTTTTAGCCATGGCGTGTGAAACGTATTAGAATTATTACATACATTAATAAAATAAAAGCAAGTAGTATTTTTTAAAAAATGACAAAATTTTAAATTAATATGAATTATTACAGTTCTGCATTAGATGGGGCATATACCTCAAGAATTTATTCAAGGTTATACTATAAACTTTATTAATAAAAAGAATCGTAAGTTCATAATTTGTTGTTTTTTTAAAACTGCTTTATTTTAGAAAATTAATTTTTAAACAAATCTGATACGTTTCATTTGCAGTTGAAGTACATAGGAGCCTGAACGCCTAAAAAAGAATGAATCTTGTACAGAGAAAATGAAAAATCAAGTGTGTGGAATTTTTCGCCTGTCAGTGTATTTAGCATTAATGTAAATACACTATTAATAACCTTTAAGAATTTTAAAAAGACCAAAAATCTTTTTTTCATGAACTGTTCTCTAAAACTCATATAATGCATTAAAAAATATTCTAAATTTAACTTCGGTCGAATAGGTTTTAAATTCAAATTATATTTAAATCGATTTGCATTTGGAAAAATATTTTATGAACTATTACCTGGTACATAAAATATGTATATTTAATATAGTAGTGAATGATAATTGTTTTACGATTCATATACAATGGAAAATTTTTGATTAATGTTAAATGTGTCTTTACACTCGATAAATATGATGTCTTATTTAGTTTAGTTTATAAAAAAAATCTTAAATTTATTTTAGTTTCCACTTACAACATTTTTAAAGATACATCGTATTTAAGAAAAATCTGGATTATCTAATATTTTACCATTTAATATATTCTTAAATTTTTACAGTATTAAAATTGAAAGTAACTAAGTAAGTTAGTATAAATTCGGAATTTTTCTATATTCATTGAATTAATGTTTAAAATAGCTAGATATGTAGTGCAAATTTTATTTAGACATAATATTATATTTAAATAAAATATATCTGAACATCATTTATTGTTTATTGTAATTTTAGTGTTTTCTTATAGGTTAGTTATTTTGTAAAACATTTTAAGAAAATAATTATTAGAAGTTTTAAAAACTTAACTTTGGGCAAATAGGTTTGGATTCTAGGAGCTCTCTGTAATTAATCGTGTTTAAACATTTTTGGCGTACATTTAAATATTATTTGGAAACTGGCTGTGCAGTAATAGGATTAACATTGAAAATTTATATTACGTATAATATAATGAAAATAAAAATACACACATTCAATTTTATAGGAAATAATTAGATAACAAAAATGATTAAGAATATCTTACCTGGTCCATCAGATGATTAATGATATAAATACTGGCTAAAATGACGCACATGAAGAGTAAAACAATTGAGTTAAGAATAATTAAAATCCAATACATTCTCATAGCAAGGAAATAGTTAAAGAAAATATCCACAGTGTCTTTGCTGACTAACAAATGAACTAGGATGCTAGGTAAGATTAGTTTGATAGGATTGACTGTATTGAAAACATTCGTTTTCATAGCTTATATTTATGTCTGGTTAGTCAACTATAAAATAAAATGCTTCACTCCTGTAAAAAAAAAAATAAATAAAATAAAATAAGTTTGTTTCTATATAATCAAAATCAAAAATACGTTTATTTCTTTTTTTTTTATTATTGATTCAATGTACATATTTCATCTTATTACATCCTAATCTAACATCGAATTTTGCATTGAAAAAATGCAAAAATAAATAATAAAAAATATCACTAAACAAGGCGTCAGTTTTGCCATAGAGGTATAGGAATGGTTACAATAATTAGACAAGATTGCTTAAATACATACACTTGCGGCAGACAAGGGCCGAAGAGTACGCTGCTTTTGTTGTCAGCGACTAGTCGGCAATTAGTCGGTAAAAAGTGCTAACTAGTCGTCCATTATTATACATTTACATTGCTACGCTTAAAAATAAGTATATTGAAACCAAATCATGGCCTTCATTGATTACAAATTTTATTTTAGATTCTTCTTTACAGATTATTATTTAATCCGAGAATAGCAACTCAAAATAAATAAATAAATTTAACAAATAATAAATTAATAAAATAAAACCAAATAAAATTTCTACAATACTGAATAAAGAATAATTCTTAATTGAAGTATAATAAAAAGCTAGGAGCACGGAAAGGAATCTACTATTTTAGAAATTTACATACCTCTTTATTGAAATTATATTATATAGACATATATATATATATATATATATATATATATATATATATATAATATATATATATATATATATAAATATATTAAATATATATATTTAATCTGGATCCTTAAGCCCCTTAAGAATAAAAAATTATGTACAAACAAGGGCCTTCACAGCCTTGAAATGAAATAATATTTTATTTAAAGTAACAGATAATAATAAAAAAAAAAAAAGAGCAGAAAAAAGATATTAATAAAAAGTAACAGAAAATTCAAACTAACTTTTTTTACAAAAACAATAAGATTTTATAAATATAAATTGATCATATTTTAAACCACTAAAAAGTGGTTATTGACAGTTTTTGGAGAACGGTCTGGGTGGATAGTAGTGGGTAAAGAAGTGGTATTTAAAAGTGGAAAGGGTAATTAAATGACGAATGTTGGGAGGGATGGAGTCTCATCAGAAGACGATCGGATAACGAAATTTTAATTTATGTTCACATTTATAAACAGATTTGTCAAAGAAAATCTATAAACACAATATATTTTTTGGTATGATTGGATTCCAAATTTTGCGATTAATATCTTAGCTGACTTTTGCTTTGTTTTTTCTTTAGAAAAACACTCCGTTACACACAGACCCATTTTTGAAAAATGAAGAAAAAATGTAAGATAAACAAAAACCTGTAACTACATGTACAGACGGCTAAAAAGCTGTAAACAAAGCGTCTCGAATGTTGCCGATGTTACCCGAATTCCAGCGGAAACAACGATCGGCTAGGCTGAATAATTGGCCTATTTGTCCCCGGACTTGTCGGCTAGTGACTGGTCTCTAACTTTTTGTTTTTTTAATATTACAATTATTTTAATACAATTCTACATTGTTTTTAATTTACTAACCTAAACTTCATTTATATTTTTCTGTTTGTGTTTTTTATTACTATATTTATGTAGTTGAATAATAATATTTTTAGTTACAGTGAGAGTTTTAGGGTTCGCTGCCCTAAGCGGTGCTAGTTCGATTCCGTCAGGGTCAGTGAATGTGTATTTCGTGATGGTTGGAGGGAATAAATCGAAATTTATGAATCATTTGCCGCTTCTTCGGCGTTATATATTACACCTTATTGTAATATTATACAACACTTTATACATGGCAAATAATTTACCAATTCCTGATTTTTAGATCCTTGGACTAACCTTTTGAGATTGGTCGTAAGAAACGACAGAACCTTTTATCGTTTCAGCCGTTCCCAAAATACAAGTTTGGTTATCATTAAACATAACGATTATTATTTTAACGATGTTTAAGACATTGGTGTAGTTTTTTTGAATGTGGAACCAGTGATGATGAGAGAGAGGGGTGTGCTGTCAAGGAAACGCAATTAAAAATATCAACTTATTGTGCCGACGTTTCATCTTACTTCTAGCCCTGATATAGGCTTTCATTGTTGGCCAAAACGTCGGCACAATGAATTACTATTTTTAATTGTGGTTCCTTGACTGCACTCCAGTTTCTATCATAATAAAGTTATTTATTATATTTTTACAATTTAAATATTTTACATAACGTATCGAAGTAACTTTTCAATTGAATGATTATAAATTATATATTGTTAAAAAAAAAAAAAAAATATTATATAATTATACAATTAGTTCAAACAGAAACAAAAAAATCGAATATAAAGACCAAATGCACTGAACTTTAAATCACACATAATAAATAAAACATAATTAATACCTAAATACCTAATCAATTTCTGCATTATAAATAAATAAATATATTTTAATCGCTCCACACTCTTAACAGATAACAGATTTCCATGGTAGTAAGTTTGTCAAATGTTTTTCCCTCAGTTTTCGAAAAGCTAAACAATCCAGTAAAAAGTGAGAGACATCATTGTTATTCACAAATTCAAAATTCACTGTTGAATTTTCTGTCTTTGCCATTACACGATAATCGTGTGTTCTTTTGCCAGTCATCCTCAGTTGGGCGAGAACTCTCTGTTTATTTATAAGGGTGTTGAAATAAAGGTACGCTTGAGGTGTTCCAAAGGTTGTGACATTTCTATAATGCAGATTCAACTCGGATTGCGCTGCTTCAAGGTCACTGCTGTGCCGTTAAATGATTTCAAAATTCGTACAAGTCGAGATATCAGAGTCTCCGACCATGGCAAGCAGTTTCCTATGCTCTCTTAACCAATTAGTGGTAGTTTAGAAATCAGAAAGCCTGTTGTAACATATTTTTGTCAGCTGATGGTCTTCCGTCCCCAGTATTTATATCCACCACTTCAGCATCCTTGTAAATATTTTTAATAGTGCGTGAGCCATACCTATCAGAACTCTTATATAAAAATTAGGCGTGTTCCGGAGTAACTTCCGTAGGTACTTGACTTATTTTGATCTGTATTGCTCAAATAAATCCCAACATTCACTTTCCTAAATCTGCGCTGACTTAAGGATAAGTAGGCTTTCCGATAATGATTCGTACAGTTTAAATTTTGTGTTTTAGGTGTCAAATTTGCATGCTTGCAAAAAGTTGGTTATCACTACGTTTGCTAAAGAATCCTTTTTCAAAGGATTTGCAATCCTGCCTAAATTTAACAATGTAACTACTCAGTTATCATAAAGAAATTATTTCATTTATGCCGGTTGATATTTGAGCTTCTCTCTCTCTCTTTCTCTCTCTCTCTCTCCTCCTCTCCCCTCTCATCCCTCTCTCTCCCTGTCTTTTGCACTCAAACACACTCACAGAGTCTTTCCTTTACCTGTCATTCTGCTGTAAATGATTGAAAATGTTTAGTTTATAGTATTTCATATCTGTCTCTAAGAAAGCCTCATATATTTAGGAAGGACTGAGACACTTTAAATCAATCGATCTATCTCTCCCTCCCTCTCTTAAAATATTCTTCTTTCCATGACCAAATATTAAGTAAAATTTATAACGTAGAGTGTGTTGGAGTGGAACTTCAAACTAAACAGTAGAGACAAGTTGGACACGAAAATAATGTCTCATTTTTTTGAACTTAGTTATCCAAAGTCAAACCCTCAGATTACCGAAGTTAATATTATGTTACAGACAATTATTATAGAGATAAGCGCTAGTTCAGGCAAGAATGTTCGCAAAGGCCCTGCTTGTATTGAACATGGACTACCATTGTGGACTTTTATGAATGGCACTGACTCGTGAGGGAATGGTCTTTGTCCGAGAGGGTTCGAATAGAACCGTCTCCATTTGTCGGAAATTAGCTGAGTGATCTATGGTGTCCAGGTGTCTCTGAGGTACCGGTTTCGGAGGGGTGTCTTGGTGGAAGGGTGGCCAGGAGAATGCCCACCGTTTAGGGAGGATCGGCGTTCCAAATCATCATCAATAATATTCATTGCGAACTTATTCAAAATAATCTTATATAAAAAATTGAGTTCAAATGTTTTGAATTATTTTTAGTGACGCGATGAAATTTTAAAATAAACTTTCTTAATATAAATTATTAAAAACGACAAATGCTATGAAGAGTAAATGTAAATAAATATAAATAAAATTATGTTAGAATCCTTTAAATTATGTTCCTTTTTCATAAATATTTCTTATTGAATAAATATTATAAGCTGCCTCACCCAAAATTGTTAGATGGCTTAGCTCTAATTATCAGATATAATATAACTCATAAGATGGGACTGCCTCTCTTGTTTGTTTGTTCGATTTTCAAACTAGTTTTATATATTTCTCTGGAAATTCATATTTGGAGCTACTTCTTTTTTGCAGCAGACCCTTCAATGGTAGAAAGAAAAACTAAAGTTGAGAAAGAAAAATAAAAAATAAAGAAATACAATCATTAGTTATACAATATTTACAAGCATACCGGCGAACCCCGAACCAAGCTTCTCCCGACATTATGGGGGTGCAAGCCTAGCTCAAACAGATCCCAGCGCTGCTCTCTCGGATGTGCGCCACAAGTAAAATCCAGCGGAGACTGAGCTATAGCACTATAGTCGCTTATGACTTAAGTAGAGAAGTTGGGCATTGTCAGAACTCCAATAAAACAAATATTTACAAGAAGTCTCCGGACCATTGCCGTTTTAATCTGCGAGGTGGGTTATAAGGTAGTTACAACGAATGGATCTGATGGTTAGAATAATTTAATATTTTGATAATTTAACACTTTGCACTCATTAGCCGGTTATAATCCGGGAAAATAAAAATGCAGTTCCACTCAGATTATAAGTTCCACTTGTCTGAAACAGGACTCATAAGCTGGGCAGAGACCGGCATTATTTTTTTCAAGATCCTCTCCTGAAGATAATATTGTTTCATTTATTTTTTAAATAATTGTTTGTGTTTGTATTATATTATTGTACTTGAAGTAATAAAAAAAAGCTTAAACAATTTATGTATATTATTTATGCCTTTAAAAAAAATATTGAGTATGGTACAGAAAAGTGTAAAAAAAAAACTAAGTGCTGGGACAAGAAAATAGTCCCAGCTTCATGAGTGAAAGCCACGAAAAGAATTGCCGGCTCATACCCGGCGTATGTGTTCTGTGCCAGGAATTGGGTTCGCGGCTTCGGAGTGCAAAGGGTTAAGAGGTTTGAGGTCAATTACAAATGGTATATTGAGATCATTATGTAGGGTTTAGTTGGAGACTTAATATGGAGCCTTTACGATAGTCCTTTAAATTATATAAATGTTTAAATTGTTTTTTCTTAATTGCTGAAATAATTAGAAATTCGACAGCAATAATGTTCTTTTGAATTGAAGTTACTAGAATTTGTTGAGTAAATGCTTTGTACTTTAATCGAGATAACAGCTCATATTCTGTGGTTTGAGTAATTTTCGAGGGGTAACTAGAGGAGATCCTGAACCCATCTCCTTTTTGAGCCTTGACCGTTTCTACCTGTTATGCCAGTTGTAGCCATTGCATGAATAAGACTTTTTAGGCGTTCATGTTACCTGTCATGAAATGGAATGTTTAGGGACTGTGCACGGTAGTATTTCGTTTAAGATGTAAAACCACTACTTTTACCGCAACTGCATCTTTTCTTTTCTTTATAATCATGCCTGGTTACAGTAATTTTTCCACTTGACCCCTCATTATTTTTTCCACGCGATAATATTTTCAAAATATCAAATGCTAACGTTTTAATATAATTTAAGCATGAAATGTAAGAAATTATCTAACATTCTGTAAATGGAATAATTAGTTTTCATAATTACGAAGAAAAATAAATAAACAACTTTTAAAAGTCTAGTGGAATTTTTGTTTTTATGAAGAGACATGTGTGAGGAGGTGAAGTGGTTGCATTAATGAACTTTTATTTCAACAGCGTTTCATTATCGTCAAGAGTCCTCGAAACGATTGTTTGGCTTTTTGTGAAGAGGCACTTCAATTTTACGTATTTGTTTTAATATTATTTTTTATTACTTTTTTTTATAGAATAGAACAATGTAACGAAGCATGGTTTTCACCATAGACATGACTTAAACTGTCCTATAACCTATCACCACATCTAGGAGGAATTAGCTGTTTACTTAATCCGCACTAAGTATGAGAGTGAAGCATATTGTACTAATTAAAAAAAATCTACATAATAAAAATAAAATTGAATTATTTAAAACAGAACAAAAATGTCCTACTATTAATTTTATTGGAAAATATTTGAAAATACTAAAATAATTTATTGAATAAATGAAAACAGTTATATAATAATAAAAATACTTCCATTCAAACAGTATTACCCATCACGAACCAAAATGGGTGAAGTTAAAAGATCCAATGAAGTTTTCTCAAAGACCATTCAAATACATATGGTTTTGGACCAAAATTTTTTTCTTCACTGAGTTTTTATTTATTATTATTTTTGTTTTTATTTGTCAGTTAAAACCGGTAAAACTTTTAAAAGCAAGGTGGATTAAAAAAAAAAAAAAGTTATTTTTATTGATGCGGTATTAATTGACTGAGAAGTATTTTAGGATGTAGGTAGTTGGGGTATGCAGTCATAGATAACCAGCAATTAAAAATTTATTTTAATTAATTATTAAATTTATTTTAATTATTATTAAATTTATTTTAGTTAATTATTAAATTTATTTTAGTTAATTATTAAATTAATTTTAATTAATTATTAAATTTATTTTAATTATTTATTAAATTTATTTTAATCAATTATTAAATTAATTATTTAATTAATTTTAATTAATTATTAAATTTATTTTAATTAATTATTAAATAAAATTGTAAATTAAAAGTTTATTTTTAATTGCTGGTTATCTATGCCTGTATCCCCCAACTACCTACATCCTGAAAAAAATTATTTATGCGAAAATGATCGATTAACAATAACGTACTTATATCTCGAAAACAGTTGGAATTTCGAAAAATATGTATACAAACAATTTTATAGAAAATTAAATTAAGTTTAATTTTAACTTTTAACATATTTTTCTAGAGCCCACCGTTTCCGAGATATAATCGAAAAACCCAAAAATTGTACCTTCTCCCCTCCCCCCACCCTTAGCTCACCCCCAGGAGCGGGAACTTAAAGTAGGTTTATCTTTTAACTACTAACGAATCCCTGAGGTAAAAAATAATCGCTTATTTCATGCACTCTACACTCCTCATTGCCTTGGCTATAGAGTGAGTTGAACCTTTCGGTTTTCTATATGACTGGTTGGGTTTTTCCGTTTCTACCGGAAACAAATTTAAAACGCGACTATTGCAAATATCTATCTTGCCATTTAAACAAAATTCTGGATTGGTTTTGAAAGATTTTATTATTTCTAATGATTCAAAAATATTTAATTTTAGACTATTTCTATGTGATTTATTAGTTTCACTCCTTTGTCTTTTTGAATGTATGGTTATTTTCATTTAAATAGATAGTGTGGTTGTAATTCTGGGTCTTATTACTGTATGCTCTTATACGTTCTTTTAATCTTTGATTTCTTACATTTTTATCAAAATTTATAGGTAGGTATATATTAATCTATGTAACAAAGTGTTGATGTTTTGTAAATTATGGCATGTTTTAGAACTGATGATCAATCCTATTTGTCGGTGTAATTTCTGTACTCAATTGTTTTTTTTCTTCTAAATTCATACTTTTTAAATTTATTACAAAAGAATCTTTATTATATACTTGCCATTGATATTACAGTCGATATTCCTATATATGATTAAAATAATAAAAACGTAACAACATAACAAGCTGAATAGAAGAATCAAATCAAACTTACTTTCATATTTTTCCTATTACCAGCGATTTCACATCACCAACATATATTTGTTCTGCGTTTGATAAATTCTAATCAATAATATTCTAAAGACACGAAGAATAATCAATAACAATATGATAGAACGTTCAAACCAAAAGAATAAAATTAATTATAATTTTAGTGCTCTCTTTCCGCTTGTATTTTCTCCGTAATTGCCAATTAGCTTTGAACTCACTGAAAGCATTTGGAATTTTCTGTTCTACAATACAAATCTATTATAAAAATATTCAGCTTATTTTTCGTTTAGTGACTATTCTTGGAATGAATTAAGTGGGTAAGGAAGAAAAACTTTCAATTTACATTATTTTTTATCATTGCTATCAGGTTCCTTCGATTAGGATTTTTAAATATTGCAGGAAGATTATGTCTAACTTTATTTATTTTTTTAATTCAATTTTCCTATAAAGTATTTCAATACAAGCGATAAAGGAAACAAACATTTTAAAGACTAGGAAACCTCTAAACACAGTCCATTATTTTAATGACCCATGATACCTCTTTTCATCTTGGTCTATAGGAGTTTTTTTTTGCCTTTAGTGTAGTTTCAATAATCCTTAGTTTCAACTATAAAATTTACACACACTAATTAAAAATACCCCGATATAAAAATACCCATAATTAAAAATACAGATCTGGAATACAGTACAGGAATTTGTTGTTTACGAAATATATATAGAACCAAAACAATTTAAAAAAAAGTCTTAATTTCCACCACTTCTTGTGGCAGTACCCAATATTTGAAAGACGTTCTCTTAATCACCATTTAAGCTACAGGGATCATTTTCTGCTAAAATATATCAAGTTTAGTTTAATTTTAACCCTAGAACTCTCAATTTTTTTTTATGGTGTAAAAAATATACGTATATGATGTGATCAGCAATTAGTAGTTAGGGAATAATAATAAAAAATAATAATCCAATATTTAACAGGATTTTTTTATTTCATTTCAGTTGCGCCAGTTACTTTCCTCAGGAGGCGTTTGGATTTTTGACGTTCGGATTTTCGACGCTCTACTGTATTTTTGTATCAAAATTAATGGGGAATATGGGTAGAGCAGATTACTATTTTTCATTTTACATAGAAAATTACTTTTTACCGTAAACGCAACGGTCCTTATCCTTTCAAAAATGGTATCTTACTTTAACTTGAATCCGCATAAGTTTCTACTGTTCAACCAGATCTTGTTGTAGGCCAATTGCAAGCAAGTAGTATTGCGTAGAGCCGTTCTGTATTTAGTACATACATTCGACAGAGTGTGGCACCAAAGCTAACTTTCCAAGCTCAAAGTGTACATAGCCTTTCGACTGTTACTGGATTTCTCACCCTTCAGTTGAAAGGAAAGAATCTGTGTACAAAATCAACCAGAAACCTATTTGGCTCAACGGATTTGAATCTAAGGAATCTATTAAAATATAAGTTCGAAATTCTATTAGAAACTGTCAAATCATCCTAATGCTCTGATTCAATCATTATCTCGCTTTATCATCCTCCCCGACATTTACATTCGTAAATATATACTAAATTCCTATGCTGAAGGAATCCGGTATAAATATTTCCTTTCACTAAAAAGTTACTGGGCTTTGCCTGGGGACAGTGTTGACAGGCTCTTCCTGGGTGAGGACACAAACTCAGACCTAAAACTCAGGTGGTCGGTGGATTCTTTCTCCCGATAATATCTAAGGTCAAAAATTCCACAAGTTCTACCAGTGTTTTAGTTATTTCCTTATGTTAATGATACTTTATACTTTATGTTATGAGTAAAAACTATTTAGTAGCACAATTCACCATTTCATTAAAATATGGATATGCATAATAGTGGTTATTCAATATTAAAATACTTTTCAAACAAGTTACAATTTTATAATGTATATAAAATAGAATTCCTATATTTCCCCAACCCTCCCTCACCCAAAAAAAAAAAAATAAATAAATAAGAAAGAATAAATAAAATAAGAAAACAAATAAAAATAAAATAAGAACAACAATGTGAATAGAAAATTCTTTAAAATTGTAGAAAAACAAATATTAAAACATAGAAGTGTAACTTTTGATTATGATAATTATGACTGTAACACAGGATAAAAAATTTGATCAAAGATCTTTTATAGGGATTTGAACATAAATTAAAAATTAGTTGTTTTTTTTTTTTTTAAGCATATTCATGTATATTAAATTATCAACGGTAACTTAGCGAGGAAGTTATGGGGTTCTCAGGATGTTTGTATATTTTGTATACAACTATATAATCGTATTTAAATTTAATTTTTTTTTTTCTAGTTTCATTTTATAATCTTCATTTTATTAAGTGTAGCTAAAAACAGAAAAGATGATGTGTGAAGCTAGATGTTTAACTGCAGGCATGAAAATATTTGTTATTTAAAGAATCGGAAAAATCAGAGAAATATTATGAATTGGCTAAGCTGTAAATAATAACTGGAAAAATTATAAATATAATAAAACTTATTAAATAGGGACTTGCACAGCATGAAACTGTTAAACGAAGAGATTTTGTCTGTCGTTTCAGTATTGTGAGTGGATTCCAAGTAAAGAGTTGGTCTAGATGGTACATAATTAAACAATGCCGCTGATCAGTCGCAAATCTTAAATTCTTGTAATATTTGAAGGAAAGGTTTAGAAAGAATGTTGATGTTCAGGCTCTAATAATCATAATTTAAATCGCTATTTTGTGAAAATATAATATGAATTTAAATTAATAAAATAGGACTCCATCTGGATAAACAACTTGGGATCCACTTGCCAGACCTAAAAGACGAGAAAATGCTTTTCCGACTACATCAACATTTACTAGACAAGCATTCAAAGCTCCCAATAAATTACAAAAGACTTATTTGTAGGAATCAGGTCCCTTGGGACATACAAGTTTAGCTTTGAGGCTTCACTTAACCCCCAATTCTTCTCGTATCCAATCCAAAATCCTCAATGATCCTTATTATGTCACAAACAAACAAATACATAACGATCAAAATGTCCTGTATGTTGCAGATTCGATCCAAACAAGATACCTAACCTTCCAAAAAGCTACATACCCACTCGGATCCCTTAGTCGCTCAACTTGCTTCTCACTCGCTTCTGGATAACCCTTTTTCTGAAAAAAAGATGGCCTTGAAAATTTCTAATTTAGAACATTTATTGAAATGCTACAAATCGGTAGTTTTTATTGACAAGTCGTTGTAATTGTTTAATGAAACATTTGCATATTGTTTATATTGTATACTGTTTACTGTAAATAAAGTGTTACAAATCTGTTGCAATCCTCAATACAAAAATAAATTAATTAAAATTCAAAATACATAAACAGACAACCGTTATAACAGGCTGATTATTGCAAACCTAATCTTCTCTAACGGCCCTACCCCACTTAATATCGAGTTAAATATACCAATTGATACGATGATGGGAGGAATTTCTGTTATACCGAGCAGTCTGCAACTGATTCAGTGATAATGTGTGAACATTAGTAACGTATATCGACAGTTCCAGCACCTATTCGAAACATAAATCCGGTCATTTCAGCTGCATGGTACAGTTCATTAGATACTATGCAATAAAGCTAAGTATATGTGTAATGTTCGTTATTTAATCTTCGTTGTTAGACAAACTTTCAAAGTTCCCTATTTATTACAGAAGACTTTTATCTACGAGACAGGAATTGGACCCATTTGGATATAGGGAGTTGAGCTTTGGGCTCAACTAAACCTTCGAATTCTTCTCGCATCAAATCGTTACAATCCAAAATCCTTCGTAAAATCCTCAATGTTCCTTATTATGCCACAAACAAACTTATCCATAAAGATCTTAATGTTCCATATTTTGCTGATTTGGCCCATATAAAATATCTATCCTTTCATTGTAAACTCCATACCCACTAGAATCCACTAGTCTCCCAACTTGCCTCATACCCCATTCCCAATAATCCTCGGAGGTGTCTGAAAAGAAGATCACCAAGAGACCTAATATGGAACTATTAAAGTGCTTCTAATGAGTGATTCATTTCATGTTATGTAATAATTTTCCCAAAAATAACTTGTAAATGAGGCACCTAATTGCAAACCGTAGCAAATCCACCGAAAATGGAAATTGAGTTTTATATACTGTTCGATCCAGCTCCTTGCCACGCAGAAGACTGACTAGGTTTTAGGTTTAAAAACGAAGGAAAAGCTGTTCAAATTCACAATTAAAAATCACGTACTGTAGCAAAAGAGAGTAAAACCATGCCTATCACAGTACCAAAAGGGAGTATCTCACAATATGGCTGCCATATTATGCATATTATTTGTCAGATTTAGGAGACACAAATGAGGTGGAAGAAACACAAATAGCTGTTTAAATGAGTTACGCGTTATTGTGATCGTAATTACTATTAACTAGTCAATTTTTTAATTTATATTTCATTTTTTTTTTTTTTGTTAAACTAAACTAATAAATGTTTTTAAACATTATAAAAATGTTTTTAGATACCTACTTGTTTTGAATTTTTAAGTTACCTACTAAAAAACACAGTCATTAATATTTTGATACTACTAGTTACGTAGTTTCATACTTTAAAATATGTATATTCGCATTGATTTATACAAATGTTTTCTAATGATAAATTGTTTTTAAGCATTTTCAAAGAAGTTTTACTAAAAGTCTTTCTGTGTAGAAGTAAGATGAGGAAGAAGAATATTTTTTTTAGGAAAACATGTATTGTGAATACATAGATATATCGTTTATTACTTTACTAACCGATTTTATTGTTTACCAAGCTAATAAGAAACATTTTTGAACGTAAAATAATTTTTTTAATCTATCATTTCAATTCTATAAATCTGCTCAGCACATGTATTTATTTCATTATCAAAAAGAAACAAGTCTCAAACTGTTGCAAAACGGAGTAAGTACAGAAGAAAACCCAATTTAAAAAAAAAAAAAAACTGGTCAACAGGGGCCCTTATTACGCTTGCCCAACTAAAATCATCCATTTTTCTGCTAATTATACAAGAAAAATTACATCCATATCAATTGATCATCGTATTGATATGATTTTTTGCTTCTGGTGAAAAATTTAGAAATCTAGTTTTGCTACGTTTTGCAATTGGGCGCCTCAAATAATGTATATAGTTGTAAATATCAATAAATAGTTGTTATACCGAAATACTACTCACAGTAAATAAGGAATGCATGAGATACCATTCAATTTGATTAAGAAATACTCCGATGTTTTTTTGTGTTTCCTAATGTAACCTATTACTCGAAAAGATAACACCACTTTGGCAAAAGGTTCCGGAAATACGGAAATCGTAGAGAGATGGAACATAATATATTAGGAAGATGGGATAAGGGTTGTGTCATCTCTGGATATACCCAATGCCTCCTAGCTGTTACCTGCCCCCCCCCCCCCCCACATCTAGCAGAAACATAGTTTATTGGTGGTCCTCACTGGACTTATGGCAGCAATAAATTTCTCAGGCCCTGTCAACGATGTTTATGGTTACTTTACGGTGACAGCTAAAATGTTTTTACAATGTTTTGTCCTAACAGGGAAATATATAGGCTGTCTTCAATGGAAATCATGCTAAGCCACTTCAGTGGGAAAGTTCTTTATGAAAATATGAAGAAAAATATTTTGGAGTTTGAAGGTAATAAATATAAATATTAGTACTTTCCTAACTTTTCTTAACCACTTAAAAATCACTCCTTTTCATTTCTTTATAAGCACAGTGGACGTTCCTCGATGATCTGTTATGGATGCCCATTAATTATTACATGTCTCGATCATTTAATTAGGATCCGCCATCCTTCATCTTGGTAAGATAGGATGAACATTTACGAAACCCTTCTCACCCCTTATGTGAGATTTAATGTATAATATTCAAATAATTAAAATTTATTTTTAAGTATCTTCACGAAACACCTATGTATTAATACTTCTATAATATAATTTTATACTTGTGTTTCAAGGTTACGAAGAAGCATTATTGGACATCCAATTTTTAGTTTTAATGTATAAGGTACTCTTGCGGATAAGGAACTGCATTATCATTGCTTACAACTAAAGGTCCATGAATTATATTTCTACACACAATATCAAAACGCGAGGGATCGACATTTTGATTTGATAATAAGTTTTATTCGGCAGAAGATATTTTATTGATATCATCTGGTTGGATTTTAATTTCTAATGATAGATGTATATACGTATGATAAACTAAGTTCCTTCCAGTCAATATAGTACATTTAAGTTTTTACTATTGTAAATTTTATTATTATCAAATTTTCCAAGAACTATGGAGATGATGTAGTTAAAGTTTGGAATAGATGGGTTCAGTAGTTCCACCATTGTTAGCTCTATTGCGGAATGGTTCTAACCATATATCGGTAGATTTTCAAACTATACAGGGATCCACATGTCACACCAAATATTTATATCTTTCTAAATGATTTAATTGAATATATGCAAATTTTATTATCAATTTTAAGCTCTATATAAAACAGTACCATTGTAACCTCTCATGTAGAACGGCGCTCGCCACCTATCGGTCAATTTTCAAACTTCATGTTATACACATATCATCGTTTTTTTAATAGCAATTTAATTGAAAATCAGTAGATTTTATTATTTCTAAACCTTTCTGGAACCATAAAGTTGAAGTGGTTAAAATTTGGTGTAGATTGGTTCAGTAGTTTCCGTGGTTAGTGTTCAGAAACGAAAAATGGCTTGTCTTTTTATATACATAATAGTATAGATACAGAGATGGACCGACTTGTCGGCGGCTTTTGTATTTTTTAAATTTATATTTCTTCGATTAAAAATAGGTTTATTGTATTTTTTTATTTTAGATTAGTCTTTACAGTTTATTTATTTTAGTAATATAAACTCTTTTTTTTGTAACCAATTATCGAACATGATATAAACATAAAATAAATTCGATAACATAATTTAATCATTCATCGTGATCAATAAATGATGAGAAATATACATATATGCACCTTATTTCACTCACTAATTATATAAAATAAATACATTTATTGCATTTCTTTGGAATTAACCACTTAAAATGTATTTTTAAGAAATTATTAGGTTAGAGTGTTCTTTTGCCGCAAGTGTCCTACTTAGCGAAGAAGCTGTATAAGGAAAGGAATATATGTATGAAGAATATATGATTAATTTTTGTAAAAACCTGATGTCTAAGATATAAATGCTGATCAACTTAACAAAAAAACTGATAAATATCAGACAACTCAGATTGATATACCCTGTAATGAATGTGCATCCTTTGTATGTTTTGAGTTCATTCATGAACATTTACTACGGTTTGTAGGAACCCAGTTACTAGAACTTCTTTGTTGGCTTCGGGAAGCATTCGCTACGGTATAGACACACTGGAACAGTTGACTTTATCAAGAACGCACCGGATGTCTTTGAGCGGCCATCGGCCCAACTTATGAATGGATCACTGACTCTGAACCGCCCACGCTAAAGGGACCGGACGAGCATTGTGTCCGTTCCAAGTTCTGACAAAAGGTAGTTTTCTATTTGTGTGAAATTAGGGGTGGCTGGGGCCCAGGTGTCACTCGGAGGTACCTGGGATCGTTCCAATTAGTCAGCGGAGGTGGCCGAAGTCAGGTAGTCCGCTGCTGACAAAGGGAGGATTTGGGATGACGATCTGGAGCTTTATGCCAGGGGGTCCAGGTGAGGCACGACCAACACAGGCTTAGCTCCTCCAAACAGTATTGTATCACCTTGGCACAATGGAGGCTATCACACGGTCATGGGCGTCGAATAACAGCGGGCTTTGGAGGAACTTTTGTGGGGTGTGAAGAGATTCGTTGGCATAGCTGCAGTGGTCGTAAAAATGAAACTAAATAGAAAAACGAAAAAACCCTTAGTCTTCTCAACATTCCGGGCTTTGTAGCCTGTAGTTAGTTTCAAGTAAACCTTAACTTAAATCAGGTAAATATGTGGGTTTTTTTTGTATTTTTTTCAAGAAAAGCGTTGACAAAAGTAATAATTTTATGTTCTGAAATTAAAAGATCAGCTTAAATTCGTATTTCAACCAAAATTGGATGGAACAACCAAATATTAGAGGTATCTTTAATTTATTTAATGGAATTTACTAATATACAAAACTAATAAAATACCTTGCAAAGTTAACTATCCGTAAGTAAAAGTTCAACATTGGAAGAACCCGATGCCATATTTTTTTAAGACACTTCAGTGAATGACTACAGAGTTATTTATGAAAGTATAACTGATTCTGGACAAATCGACGTCATTTGGAACAATAAATGATAAATGTTTATTTCTGACAATGAAGTGTATTGAGGATTGAGGATAATCCCAAAGCTTGGCTCTATGATGACAAGTGTTCAAACCACCCAATAAATTACAAACGACTTATTTACATGATAATTATTAGACCCATCTGAACATAAAGGGTTGAGCTTTGGGGCTTCACTAAACGTTCCAATTATTCTCGTATCCAATCTTTACAATTCAAAATTCTTCCTAAAATCCTTAATGGATTTATTAGGTCATTAATAAATTTATCCATAAAGATCTTAATGTTTCATATGTTACTGATTTCACTCGAATCTCTTAGTCCCCCTACATTTTTTTTTTTTTTTTTTTTTTTTTTTTTTTAGTGAGTAGTTTACATGCCTCACTCTGAATTCCCAATAATCCTCCAAGGTGTAATGCTTGTTGTTTTTTGTTGATATGAAAATAATGTTTAGGTGATCCTAAACCTTGTTGTCTCAATCCAAAAAAAAGTATACTTGTATTACTGACCAGTTAAAACGTGGCTGCAAAAGATTTGCTCGTTGCTTCAGTGGGATGTAAGGACTCTGATTGAAAAAGAGCAAAGGAGTCCTTGCTTGGGCCAATTCCAGAGTTTCTTTAGTAGTAAGGCGATAGATGTGAAGGTAAGGTAGGATCCAATGTATATACGATTCGCCAAAAGACCTTTAAATGTATAACTATTGAAGTACTATTAGTGAGTAGTTTACCTGTTATTTAAATGTCATTGTAATCGTTTTCCTCAAGTTTATTCATTGTATATCATGTATACTGTTTTAAATATTAATAAATAGTTCAAACAACAAATTACGTCATATTTTTTTATTATTTAAAGGGAGGGTGTAGAAGAATGCTGATATACATGCTACAATATTGAATGTTTGAATCACTATTTTCAGTTCATATAATATGAATTTAAATTAATAAAAAATAATTTTATTTTATTTGATTAATGATAATTTACTGCGATTTATTCGAAATGTAGATATAATTACAGTGCGTAGTATGTTTAATTATAAAAACCTAAAACCAATTACCAATTTATGGTTTCCAATTATTTTCAAGTGACACGTCAGTTGCTCCATTTCCAGTAGCAATTTTTGATAAAAGAAAAAATTAATTATTCCAAGTTAAAAATGAGGGTTCTAGACAACCTGTCCTCAGAAAAAAATGTGAACCCATTTCACTAATTTACATATTCACCTGCATTTTTCACTTTGTTTGCTTATTAATTATCAGAGATCCGTTGTTCCCCCACCGCTCAGTAGTGAATAACCTGTCAGGCTACACGCGACTTTTACCATCTGTCAAGTAGTCACGATATGTCGCGTATAACTTTTTTTTTTTTATATATATTAAGGCTGGGCTAATGACTTCTAGATGACTGATAGTATGTGACTGTAATAGGCTCATGGAGTTCATTTATCATAGCGTATCATATGGCAGCTTTTGAGAAAAATTATTTTTACTAAAACAATTAAATAAAGAAAGTTTTATGGTTAAAAACGTATCCTTTAAAAGTAATTCTGGATAAACTCAGTTTAAGTTATAGTTATTCAACAATCACAGACATTTTTTTTTATTAATTACTTTTATTAACTAATTTTTTTAATAAATGATATTTGCAAAAGTAAATGTGCGGTAAAATGATAATAATGACATAATTATAACTTTTATAAACTCATTAAAATATTAGTATTACTTCAATCAATGTTCCACATAAGAAAAGCCCTAGGCCATCTTCTTTGCAGAAGCTCATCGGGAATCGAGTGAGAAGAAAGTTGGAAGACTAATGGAGTCAAGTAGGTATACAGCTTGACAAGGAAGAATAGATATCTTGTTTGGGCCTAATCTGCATCATATGGGACACTTAGAGCACTATAGATAAGTTTATTTGTGGCATAATTAGGAGCATTTTACGAAGGTTTTTGTGTTGTATAATCCTAGTGGGTTAAAAAGGAGTGTTCTTAGGGTCTACCTAAAATTCGAAATGGAGTCCTAGCAATAGCCCTCTTCTCATCTTATTTTAGGAATGTTTGAGGCCTAAGTGCTCTCACCCAGCCTCCTTTGGCTCGCAATCCAGTGACTCGACATGAGGGAAGCATTAAGATCTCTCTGAGCCCAACTTCACCCCTCATATAGTAAAGTAGGAGGTTCCTGGGGGATCCTCAGTTTGAGCGTAAAATGTATGAATGTGTATTAATTATTTATTTTATTTTATTACGATCACATTATATTTATTGCGTCCTCTAATTAAGTGTGCTTTTAGTCCTATTACTTATTTTCCTTAAAAGGTTGCTGTATTTCACAAAATTTTATCTATTATAAAAAACATTTAAAATTTTAAACAAAATTTTATCTATTTCAACCACCTACCAATGCATCGTAGATGAGTGGGACAGCCAAAAATAATCCAATAAAATAAAATTCAAATCGATCAGACATCAGCATTTAGGACAATGACTAAAGCTCTATGGTACAACGTCATGATGTAATATTAAAATTACTTTGAACAAGAACAAGACATGGTTTCAACACAAATCCAAGGATTAAGGACCTCTTGAGTTGTTAAGAAATCATATTTTTAAAACTGAAGGTGTTGTTGGATGTTCCTCTCTCTCATGATGTAGATAATAGTCCGATTTGCAAGTTGTCGATTTTCCGTTTAAGTATGAATTGGAGGTTGAGTTATTATTTAACTTCAAAGTTAAACGCTATTCCAGAATTCTGGATAATACTCCAGGTGTGGGCTCATGGTTTATAGACAGAAAATAAGCACAAGCGAAAGCTGGTTATGAAATCTGAAAATAATTTCAAGTACTTACTCATGGTTCTTTTTTTTAGTTCCTCAGCGACAGCAAATATTGAATAAACTTATGATATTTATATACTATTATATTCTCTAGGTATATGACCCCGAAAAAAAAAAAATATATATTATCGTTACAGATCTGCAATAAAATCCGCCTATTGTGGGTTCGGATGACATGAGACCTCCCCAGCCGCATGAGGCATAAACCTAAGGTCCACCGAAGAGTCCTCCGTTAGACTAAGTGCCGTGACGGCTTACCCCACACGTTCGGCTTTGTATGGTTCTCTGCCTGTCCTATCCGTCCCTGTTACCCTCTCTTGTATGCTTGTTACGGTTAGATCTATTGCGAATGGCTCCGATGGAGAATACTTGTTAAGCTTAATATTACAAATTAGCCGTAAAAGAACGGAGTTAAAACAAATTGAAAATGTTTACGATCGGAAAATTAAAAAGCCTCCTGTGACCATTCAATTTGGTATTCAATCTTGAAAAAGGCTTTATTTTAAGCCTTTAAGATTTTTTTCATGACTGTGTGAACAGCATCGAACAGCATTCATTGGTTTGTTGTAAAGAGGTACTTAGCCGAATGTTTCAATTTATTTTATTACGATCAACTATTTAATAGTTGCTAATTAGTACAACAAAATTAAGGTTCAAAAGGATCGTAACTGGTGAAAGAGCCTGTAATATTACAGAATTCATATAAATATACTATTGTATAGTTTCTGAGTTTTATTCCTCTGTATTACTTTATTAATAGAACAATAAATAGGTCCTTTTATTTTCATGAGAAGCTTTTCATTTAGAACACTATTCCTAGATCTACCTGGATCTACGTACAACAGCAAAATATTCTAGGATATTCTATATCCTATATAGAACGTATATATTCTAGAACGTATCCACTCCATCTAATGCAAAATTGTTGACAATCGTTAGGGTCCTATAATACGTCCCCTACGCACCTTAAATACCTATACCTGTCAAATTTTCAAGACTTTGACCAATCTGAAGATCAGACGTATCGACTCCTTCTAATCCCCATTTGTTAACACTTTTTAACGTCCCATACATACTACATCTCCAACAAAATCTTACATTGCGTTTATCTTACGTTCAAAACTTCATCAGGAAGGTATTAATCCAAACTCTTTGTTTTTGCTGTTCTTTCTGCACCTCCTCAATTATTGAAGTGGTAGTTGCTTCAAGATTTATCTTGAAATTCGACAATGGAGTTCTATTATATTCAGTAACAAGAGAAGCTTCTGCTCTCATCTTCGGAGTATTGGTAGCATAGCGTTCACACTGTACCCGATTTCTTGAGAAGAGTAGTGAAAAGAAAGAAGAACTGAGATCTACTGGTGCCCTGCTTCACCTCTCACAAATCAGAATGGAGCGGAATCAACAGCCGGGAGAACTAAGCTTTAGTTAACTATTGAAAATAAATCATTGCAATATCCGATATTAATTATAAAAATGGAAAAGAAGATGATCAGGGATGCAGTCAAAGAGAAACACCAAGTCTAAGTAGAAATACTTTAATACGTGCCAACGTTTCGACCTGCCCTGCAGGTCTTCTTCAGGGCCATAATGAACAAAATTTCATATTTTCTTCTCCATTCATCATAACAGTCAACTATACTTTAATCACTAATTATAAAAATGTTCTCTCTATCCAATCTATACGTGTTCCTCAAGAAAGAATCCCGTCATCTACACACAGTGCACAGCTGACATCCCGACTCATATTCCATTAATCCCTGTTGCACTCCACCTGGACAAACGAGTTGAAACCCACATACAGGACAAAAAAGACAAAAAACGGCCGTTTTTTTCGTTTTCTTCAACATTTCCTATACAAACGTGCAAACCTTCCGGTTAATTAAAATAGACTCATTTGCATAACAGTAATTAGCCTATTTGGATATATGCCATACCATCCAATACGTCCCGTATTCATTACTTACGATCTGAAATGCTTCGAAAAATCCTCTATGCACACAAACAAACTTTCTACCATATGTTATTGATTTAGCCCAAACCTGATACCTATCCTTAGTTAACTCCGTGACTATTAAAATCCACTAGTTCCTCAACTTGCCTCCCAATCATTTCCAGATAACCCTCCGAGGCAAATTTAGATCTTTTATAATATAGAACTTTTTAAAGTTCTACCAAAAGATAGTTGCTTTACAAGAAATTGACATTCAATTTTGATGATTATAATCACATTAATTAGATTTATTTTATTTAATTTTGTATACATCGGTAAATTTCAAGAAGTAGCTTAAAAAATAAATAATTAAATTATAAAAGGAATATTACCCAGTGATTCCCGTCACAAAGCTTCTTAGTCTTTCAGTCTCTATACATCTTAAAAGGTATTTGATTAAACAATGCATTGTACTGTTACTAATTCTGAGAACTTATCAACAATACATCTTATCTAAAAGGTATTATCACACATTTTATTAACAATGAAATTTTAAAATTAAATTTAAAACTGCATCTAGAATTTTTAATGATGTACCTCTTTAATTTTCAAATGCTTGTAGCTCATCTGAGGAAAAGGGGAGGAGAAAGATGGAAGCTGTTAATAAAATATTAAAAGCAATTTATTATTTCCTTTGATAAATTTTGGATTGCGAATTGGACGAAATGTTAAGGGAATTTTAAATTTAATTTCACCGAAAAGAGCCTTCCTCTCAAAGTACCGGTATAAATTATAATGTTTTGACTAAGTCAACATTTTTTTATGGCACTAAAAATAAACACTGCCTTCACATAGGAAGAAATTTTCTCTAAGATAGATTCATGCTTTCTCCATTATTTGATAGTTTCTTTAATCAGATCTTTTAAGTTTAACTAAATTCTTCAAAAACCAGTGTATTTTAAAAACCAAAATTTTCGACTTCTTTAAATTTCTTTGTCATTAGCTTAAAAAAATAAAATCTTGGTTATCCTTTGTTTATTTATCGTGAAAAACATAGATTTTATAAAGTTTTTATTTATTCAAATATCCAGTTACAGAACAGTGTGTTTACATATTTATGGATATCACATCCATTTGATAGGTTCTGATACTAATTTAAATAGTTTTGTCATGTTATACTATTATATATACTATTATATTATCGGTAATAAATTACAAAAAAATCTTTTCATAAAAAAAAGTTTTTTATTTTAATTTTAACAATTTATTGAAATTTACAACTGTACAAAATATATACATCAAGTAAATGTGCTGTTAACTATTACAATAACGTGACAAAACTTGAAAAGAACTACTAATCTGTAGCATTTAAAAAAAATTCTACACTAGAAGGTCTCTGGACCATCTTCTTTTCAGACGCCTCGGAGGATTATCGGGAATGGTGTGGGAAAGAAGTTGAGAAATTAAGGGATTTGAGTGGTTATGGAGCTTACTATGAAAGGATAGATATCTTTTTTGGGCTAAATCAGCAACATATGGAACATTAAGATCTTTATGGATAAGTTTATTGGTGACAAAGTTAGGAGCATTGATTTGTCAAAGGATTTAGGATTGTAAGTATTGGATATGAGATGAATTGGATGGTTTAGTGGAGCCCCAAAGCTCAACTCTATACGTCCAGATAGGCCTAATCACAGCCATGTATATTATTAGTCTTTTGTAATTAATTGGGAGCTTTGAACGTTTGTCAAATAAATGTTGAAGTAATCTGTAACGACCGGCAGTTTCTTGTCTTTTTAGTCTTGAATGAGGATTCCAAGTTAGACGTTTATCCAAGTGGAATCCTAGGTAGCTGATTTGTTCAACAGGAATTATGGGAATATCATTAAAGGATACTGTAGGACAGGAATGTAATTAGTTTAAAAAATATACTTAAAACTCTCCCTTCTGATTTTTATAGAAACATTAAGATTAATTCATCATGGTACCGTCTTTATTCTAAATATAATACCACTTAATAAATTAAAATATATATGTATAGTATTACTATATATAATACTACATGAAACTATTTTATTATAGATTATTCATGAAAATACAAAAAAAAAAAAATACAATTAAAAATAAATAAATAAATAAAAAAAAATTAAAGGTTTTGGACCATCTTCTATAAAAATTAATTTTAATTTATTTATTTTAATTTTTTTAAATTAAAATTAATATCTTCTAAAGAATTGTTCAAACTTCTTATTGAGCCTATAACTATTTCTTATATTTAGTTTAACGTTATGAATGGAAGAAAAATATAACAACATTTTCACACAATGAATATTGATGGTACCAAATTTATTTTTTATTTATTATTTCTGAGCCTAGGAAATGAAATCGGGTGAGAGCTGGAAATAATTAAATTTGGACACGGCTCACACCAGAGAAATTGTTTGTTTTTTTTTATAAGAGAAATTTCCCAAGAGGCAACCAAAATTCATTTGAATGTTTCACAAAAACGGAATTTGTATACTTTGTTTCTAATTAATGTTCAATTTTAATTTAATTTTTTTTTTGTTCAGGGCCACTGCTTCATAGCTGCTTTATTTACTTACTTGTAGGAACGTTATCATATAGTCATCAATATTACTTATTGTTCACATTTGTGGCAGATTTAAATAATTGACTCAATAAAAGTTAAAAAAATAAAATAAAAGAAATAAAATTTCTAACCTAATTTAAAAAATATAATATACTTATTTATAAAATTACGATTCAGACATTTTACAAAAATTTAATTTATTCACAAATCCTTATTCAAGGTGATAAACTCTCCAAAGGTTCTGGGTTTTATTTATTACTTCGGGAATCGCCATTGTTTCTGAAACCTTTCATTAAATATTGTAGATGGAAGGGTGCATTGATATTTATTTGGAGGTAGTTTAAAAACTGTATAAGGGTTCCAACACCAGTATGGATGGAATGAAATGAAAAGTAATTTTTATTTTGGGATAGCTAAATAAATATTAAAAAAATGGTTCTAGAGCCTGGTATGATTTTTTTTTTTTTTTAAGTACTCGGCAGTTTGAAGTTTTAATCATATTTCATCGTTTTCCAAAAGCGATTACATATTCTCAAAAACGCTTGCAGTAGAAATACTTGCATTTTGAAAAATGTTTTAAATTCTGTACCATGAAGTGTTGGATCTACGGCTATGTTATTAAATATGAATAAAATATTTTTTATAACGGTTTAGGGAGTGGAATTGATTATTAATTACATATCATAAAACTATCATTAAGGTGGAAGGAATCGATCTGTTCCTAGGAATCGACTTTGCATCATCGATTCTTTTCCCAAGAACCTATGGTATCGAGAGTCGATATTTAGAATCGACACATCCCTAATCAATTAATTTTCGCAAAAGAGTTTATGACTTTACTATTTACTGTGAATAGTAGTACAAGTACAAGTAGTACAAGGTTGAACCTTCGGTACTAAAAAAATCTAAAAATGTATTATCTATCGAATTTTTATTTTAAAATTTTTAAGCTCTTAAAAAATAGTAGCCGGTTGGCGGGATTTCTAGAGAGTATGCTAGATAAAGTAGAGTCTCACAACCAAGCTCAAACATTTTTCTCGAGTGTACGCGTGGAATTGGCGGTCAGTTAACGCATGAGTTTTCCGAGTTACGTGTTTTTTATCCTTGAGGATTCTCTGGTAGCTCTTGAACAGTTATTTTAGGGTTTTATTAAATAGAAGCTCTGAAAACATCTTCATCAAGGGATGAAAAAATCATCACGACTCGTTTTGTCTTCCAGACGAAGTTAAGCGAAAATTACGCTTTGACCAGCTTAGCACAAACTGGATCATAGCCAAATAGTACCACAGAAGTAAATAAACATTTAAATTAGGATGAGGATTATTAAATGAGGACATTGATACAAAAAAATAATCTATCAAGCATTAACAGTTTATTATTGGAAAGGTGATTTAACTAAACATAAAATTCTGTACTAATTTCCTGACAACCAAACGTTTTATCTCAGCTGTTTTTTTATATTATTGCTTCAAGTTTCATTGATTAATGCTTTGTTAAGAAACAGAGATAAGATACCTGCCACAGTCAATTACAATCTTACCCTATAAAGATAGAGTACTCTTAAGCTCCGTGGAGAGTGGCTGGTCTCTCGGAGAGATTGATGCTGATTGTGAGAGCAGACTCCGTTGGGACCGGTGTATGAAAGGAAAGAGATGGATCATTTATTTTAGCAAGGGGCAGGCTAAGCCATGGATCTACTATAATCCTATTAACTTCAAATTTACTGAGTCTGAGTGGTGTGATGGACCATCTGCCCGGATTCTGTGAGAGGGGAACAGTTGCCTATAACGAAGTCTTCTGTATTCCATCTTAAAGCAACCTATGCTTCCTCGTGGAGTTAATTTATGAATTAGATTACACAACCGGAATCCATTCATGGTTTCTTAATACCTCTTACCTTTGTCATGAAATAAAAGTGGATTAATATTTATGTTTTGAAACAGTGCAGTAACCACCGGAATTATTAATATTGGAATATGTTCTAACAACGGAATTGAATGGAATAAATTCAGTCTGCTGTACTCGTATATGCACTAAAGGTACAAATAATGGAAGTTAATATTAAGAAACATAATCTTATTTATTTATGTGTTGTTTAACTAGATAAAGCTATAATTTCATTCAAGACTTATGCGACTAAACCTGCTCACCATTCTCGAACACTCCAACATTTACTTGGAAAAATTCCATTTAATTACAAATAAATAATAATAATGGAGTTGAGCTTTAGGACTCAATATATCAAAATCTATACTACTGGATAATGGGACAAGCCATTTTTCGTTTGTGATCATTAACCATGATAACTACCAAACCTATCTGTACCAAATTATAACTACATCATCTCCATAGTTCATGGAAGGGTTATTGACAATAAAATTTACTGGTTTTCAATTTATTTTTTATAATAAATGCGATAAATATGTGTATCTCAGTTAAGTTTGAATATCGACCGATAGGTGGCGGGCGGCATTCTGTAAGAGAGGTTACAATGGTACGGTGTTATACAGAACTTGAAATTGATAATAAAATTTACTTATTTTCTTTTAAATTGTTATTAAAAAAGTGGATATTTGTGGATCGCAGTAGAGTTTGAAAATCGACCGGTATATCGCTAATAATATAAGTAGTAAATTTTCTCAATTCAATTAGATTAACAACTGACGAATTAAAATTAAAAATTGGATGTCGCATTATGTTTTCGTGTAAACTTCCAATAGTACCAGGATAAAAAGTAAAGCTATGCGTGTTATTATCATTGAGGCTATTGTTCCCACTCGAACTGCGACTGGAGAAATAGCGTTTATTCCTAAAATCCCAATAATTCCTATTGATCTAATATTTTAATTCAAACGCTTAAAATCTCTAGCAAAGTTCCTTTTGCGGTAACAAATACAAACTGTAAATAGTAGATCTTCGGATTAATTGTTTCTCTCACAGTCAACAATATGTAGCGCTTTCTGAAAAATAGAATTGGAAAAATTCACTTTTTTACAATATAAAAATTATGTTACCAACCTGGATCCAAATGATCAATCCCTATGGAAGGCTACGAGACGTCTGTTAAACAAACATGGAAAAATTCCAAGCCTATTAGAAAATGGTGATTTCATAACTTGCGATGTGGAGAAAGCTGAAGCCTTTGCAGACTATTTTGAAAAAACATTTTCTATCCCTACAAGTGAAATAGGTCCGTCAAGAAGAAATTAAGCATATGATGAGATAAATGAATTTGTATCAATACCACTAGCAACAGCTCAACGTCCACTAAAATTTACAACTCCGAAAGAAATTTTCGAATTTATTACAAGACTTAAAACAAAAAAAAGTCCTGGTCATGACATAATTCCAGCTATTGCCATTAAACAATTACCGAGAAAAGCTATCATTTTAATAACTTAAATTTTCAATAGTTGCTTGCGGACTGGTTATTTTCCTGATTATTGGAAAAAGGCTGAACTGGTAGTTATTCACAAGCCAGGGAAAAACGTCAAACAAATCAGCAGTTACAGGCCTATAAGCCTCTTACCAATATTAGGAAAACTTCTGGAATCAGTTATAAAAAGGCGCCTAACTTCATTTTTTCAAGATATAAACATTATTCCAGATTTTCAATTTGGATTTCAGATCAGTCATTCTACAGCGCATCAACTATCACGATTATCAGAATTCATAGTAAACGGTTTTAAAAGGAAAAAACATACACTTGTCACATTTTTAGATTTTCAATAAGCATTTGACAAGGTATGGCATCAGGGTATTTTATATAAACTTAAATCAATAGACACTCCTAAATATCTATATGATATTCTACATTATTTTCTCAATAACAGAACCTTCACCGTTAGAATAAACAACACAATCTCGACCACCAGACCTATCAGTGCCGGTACTCCACAAGGATCAGTTCTATCACCCATCCTCTTCAACTTTTATCTTCACGATATCATCCAATCGTCCGAAACCTCCATAGCTATGTTCGCTGATGACACGGCAGTTTTTTTTCGCAACACGAAAATATAACAATAGCTAGAAATACCCTTCAAATTCACCTTAACGAACTAGAAAAGTACTTTGACAAATGGATGATCAATCTAAATATTCAAAAATGTATTGCTAAAATTTTTACCCTCAGAAGACCAACAGACCCACCGGAACTGGTTCTAAACGGAAACAGACTTCAGAGGAATCCATCTAATGAGGCAGTAAAATACCTTGATGTTCATCTAGATCGTCGCCTTACTTGGAATCACCACATCAATATTAAACTCACACAAACCTACGCAAGGCTGGCATTGCTGTACTCTATAATAAACAGAAAATCCACTCTTAAACCAAATCTAACCATCCTTGTCTACAAAACAATACTCAGGCCATTAATGATGTATGATTGTGAAGTCTGGGGAGCTGCATCTTCTACTAAACGGAAGAAACTACAATCTTTCCAAAACAAGGTCCTGAGAATTGCTGTAGATGCTCCCTGGTTTGTAAGAAATAGTCAGCTACATCGTGAATTAGAAATAGAATCAATTGACGATTACATCAAAAAATGCTACACCAGGTTTCATAGCAAGTTACCAGCGGTTAAAGGTGCAGTAGCTTTCAACATAGGAGCACAAACAACATCCCGCAGACTGAAACCAAGACTCATGCAAGAAGTCCTGATATAAACACCATTACTATTTTTTCAGTATTTACTTCTTCGTTACAACACCAACTACTGCTCTTATCACTACAATTTGATTGTGTTATTCGTTATTTCTTACTTCACTTATTTGTTTTGTCTTTATTATTATTCTCTTATAATCTTTTTACTGTTTTTTTTTTCAATTATTAATTTTTTTGTTAAAGTAGCTGATATTGCCGTATATTACTATTATTTTATTTTTTTTTCTTTCTTCTTTATTTATTTACTTCATTTACTTTATTCATTTATTTATTTACTTCATTTACTGTATTTATTTGTTAATTATTATTATAATTATTTTATTTTTTTGTTATTATATACTGCCTCTAAAGTTACAATTATTCAAAAATGATTAGAAAACTTATCTATTATGGGTCTTATGGGTCTCTTGCAGGAGACTATACCCTTCATTCTACTATTGTTAAATCATTATTAATATTGTTAAACCATCCATGTAAGGCTTACCAGGCCGATCTGGAAATAAAATAAATTAAAAATAAAATATGTAGCGCTTTCAAGAATTGGATACTCTAACAATCAAACCATTCTGATTATATCAGGAGACAAAACTCGAAATATGGTTCGGACGTCATATGAATTTATTTTCCCTTTTTGCATGACAAAAAGGACTAAAATGCAAAACTTCAATTATTAGTTAAAATTATTTAAGTTCGTTACTTATGAGAGAGGGCGAAGCCGCGATGGAGGATGCTAGTATAATTATACATTCACCCAATTATAAATTGTATTTTTTAAAAATTAGATGATAAGATGATTATTTATTAGGAAACATTCGAAGATGACTTAAAAAACAAAAGGACAAGGCGAACGTTAAAAAAGAAAACACGTATGGAAGGGTATTTCAGCTGGACATAAATCAGTATCGAAACCAGAATTTTGTAAATCCTGTGGCAGTTTGAGTGACAAAAGTTTTTTCAAATTTTGATTTCTTGCCTTTGTTTTTATTGCTTTGCTGTTTTTATGTGCAGTAATTGATACAATTTTATCAAAAGAAACACAATATAGAAGGTCTCCATCGTACTTAAAAGTATCAATTTTGAGAACTTACATTCTTTCCAACAAGATCTTTTATCTTTGCTAGAGTAATTTTCGAGAAAAAATAAAAGTGAAGTAATATTCTAAATATTTGAGCAGAGCAAGAACAAGAAATTAATCTGATTAAACAATTCTAAAAGAAGCAAATACGATCCAAAGGTAAGAATCAGCATCTGGATAAACACGATCTTATTCAATAGATGAAAAAAAAAGAAGAGAATTGGAGGAGTTCACGTAGCTATTTTTTTGTCTGCTCAGAAACTTAAAATATCAAAAGTCAAATGCTGATATGCCGGATATGTCGTTAAATATGCAATTATAGTTCAAATATGTATATATGACAAAATATGCAAAATAAAAATAAATCAAATTGATTCCGAACGCCTCAAAACATGTACATTTTGACGATATTAGATGTTTTAGTTGGCTAGGAGAAATATGTAAATGCATATATTTCACAGCCCTATTTATAACCTATATATCATTAGCACTATTGATCCTTGTGGGACGCCACTCCTTATTCCTTAAGTTCATAATATATCGCGTTCCTACTGATATTTAATTAGTTCACCATATACAAATACCCAGAGGATGGGACACAGAGGACGCAGGCTCGCAGACTGGTGGCCATCTGCAGGCTGAGATAGCATTAATCAGGCATAATGATTCTTTCCGACTGTCACAGAAGGCAGATGCACCGCTCCCCTCGGATCTTTTTCATTCAATTACCCCCTGCTCTCTCACTCTATCTCTATCTCTCTCTGTCTGGTATTAAAGTTCCCTTTCAACTGCGCAACGAGGGAATCAAATCATTTTGATTGCCGGGGTCCTTTCAGCGCCCTGGAACCGGTGATGGAATTCACTGGAGGAGTCAAAACAAGTTTAATCGGTGTCATATTATTCTCGTATATTTTATTATATCAGCGGTTGGATGAACCGGTTAGGGGGGAGAGAGCAGGTTAGAGGGGGGGGACGGATAATTACTTTAGTTACTTATAAATACGATGAATCTACGCAGCAAAATTTATTTAAACGTTTTTGAATTGAGAAATTTACATTGTTTTTACTTACTTATTTGATTACAGTTTTAGGTGAAGTGTACAACATCTCAGGTTAAAGGCACCGTCAAAGAGTAAAATTAAACTAGATCAAACATTTTTTTTTTTTTTGAGGAGGGGAAAGAGTTTGCTCCAGTTTTCGGGTTTCGTACCCTTACAATATCTCTAGAAAACACAACGAAATCCTGGATGGTAAGAGTCGGGTGCAATCATCCAGGTGTTCAGTTGCAGTTACAGGTGCTGCATTCTGGCGGAGGGTTACTTTCAAGGTGTCGGTAGGTCAACTTGATATGTCCAATTCTAAGACGTGTTTCTACGGTCTGCTCACTGTGATTTATGGGGAGAGTTGATAACGGAACAGAGTTCTTATACTTTTTTCGTTTTATTTGCTCGAGAAACTGATTTTGAGTTGAACCATGCTTCTCTGCAAAGGTTGAATGCAGATTTTTTAAAGTAGTATGGTATTGTACATTAGTATTGCGAAAAGGGGACTTGGTCTTGCTTTCCTTTGTGCTTATGACAGCGAGTTCATTTCATTCTATTCCAGTGTGGCTAATTAACAGATTAACATTAATGTAAATTAATGCTTAATCATAATGATTTCATTATTTATTATGTTGTTTATTAGTTTATAAACATCGTAGAGCTTAACTTGTGTAACTAACTACAGTAAACTCGAAAGGATCCAAAACTTGTGTATGAGGGAGTTCAATAATTACCCTCGGTATACAAAAATATCTACAATGCTGCCCAATCTCAATCTTATCTCTATCCAACTTTACGTCGATGATCAAACCAAAACACGCTTTGAAAATACGTAAATAAGTCGGAAAATTCGTTTATCCGAGAGATCGGTAATTGCAATAAAACATTCATCAAAAGGTACAGCCACAAAAAAACAAAACATGTACTCATAACATAACGGTTTTCATGTCTCATGGTAATTATTTATAATATTTTTTGCAATGTATACATTAGAGTGGAGCGAAAAAAAAATTTGAGAATTTGGGAATTCCAGATACAGGAAAAGTGGCCAAATCTGCTTCAAAAATTGTATAAAAATATCATTTTGATACATATTATGTCACCTTGAGGTCACACAAATCGTTTTATGTTTTCTGTAGCCAAAATGATTGAATAAATATACATATTTTAATCGATAGCAATCCTTCACTCTGGATTATTCAATTCATATTGAAAACATTTCCTAGTTTTAGAACAGATACAAAAAGAAACTACCCATTGCTCTTCAATAAAATCTACATTAGGGGGTACATAGATTTTTTAAAAACATCATAAAAACAATGGCATAGAATCTCTCATCGATTCTGGTTTGTGGTTACTGAAGTCTGGGAACTGTACTATTTTCAACTCTCAGTCTTTTGATTTCCGTATCCCGTATCTTCTTTCATCTTTTAAGTAGCCGAACAATTATACAAGGAGGAAAAGGAATTATAAAGGTTGTGGATTTATTCCATTTTAGAACTTAAAAAATATTTTTGAACACTGAATTGGTTAAATTATTATTATTTATAATTTTCCCTTTATTCCAGTCGTGGGTCCATTGAGGCACACCCAGGTTCTACAAAGTTGTTGTTCCAAACAAGGGGGAAACTGGGCGTGATTGAGCATGATTTAGGCCAAATCTCTTTTTTCAAAACAGTATATCTTTAATTTTCCTTGAATATTTGAATAATGATAAAACTAAGCCGGTCTTGTGAGAGTCGGAGTGACTTGTACGTGTGAGCATAAAGCCGTTGAGAAATGAAATGGTCCAGCTCGTCAAATGTCCTAAGATAGTTCAATGTTTTCTGATATTCGTTAAATTGTTTATCCATAAATAGTGAAAATAAATAGTTATTTTATCTATTCCCAGCGACTCCAATTTGATTGCATTTACCTAAAGTGATCTACAGTAAATGTCTGCAGGGTATATTGCTGTATGAATCGGAGATATTCTATATAAAAGATATAAATAAATTTATAATATATCGTAGATCTGTGATAATGAGAATAATGCCATAAAAAGGTGCAAATATTATCGATATCTTATAGAATATCATAGTATAGAAAAATTGTTTTATTTTAGAACAAAGTCCCTTAAGAATAACAATTATTTTTTTAAAACTTTTATTAGATGGCTTTGTGATTACATTCATACATTATGTACAGTAAAAAAAAATAAAAGAAAAAAAAGTAAGGAAAAGAGAACTGAAAAGAACTATGCTATACATAAATAGTATAGAATATACTATATACATATAAGTGAAATAAATGAAGAAAATAAAATTAAAAAAAATTATGGAACTTGTGTAATCGTAGCCCATAGATGGCTTAAACGAAAAATGACAACTAAAAAAAAAAAATAACAATAATAGTTATAGTTATAGTAAAAACAAAACAAAATTATATTAAAAGTTAAAAATACGATCATACTTCATTTACAATATACAATCACCCTAGGGATTCCCCAACCAGATCTGCCCACTTATGGAGGTTCAAGCCAGGTTCAGAAAGATCTCAGCTCTTCTCTCTCAGCTGCATCACTCGTGTAAAAAACCCAGTGGAGGCTGAGTGAAATGCTATAGTACAGTCACTCAGAGTATCAGTAGAGAAGCTGACCATATCCAGAACTCCAACATAATTAAATTTTCATCAAAGCCTAGGGGCCACTGCCTTATTAATCTCCGAGGGAGGTTATCAGGGTGTGTGGAACCGGGTAATGATTGAGCTAGAGGGTTGGGATGACATTTTAATAATTTAATGGGTATGAGGTCGAGGAAGTAAGTTATATTGAAATCATTACGTAGGGTATTGTTGGAGATCTAATAAGGAGCATCCACTACATTAGGAGGATTTAAGAATAAGTAATAGTTATGTGCATAAATAAGTACTATTCCATTTGGTCAGAGAGAAATAATGATAGAAAAAAAATCCTGCAGTAAAATGCTTAATGGAGAACAATACAGTTGCAAACGGGACAAAATAAGCCAACGGTTGTGAAAGAAGGAGTTTTGGCCGGAATAATCGCTCAACCACCAGTGTTTGAACCACTAGGTTCTTCCCCAATTAAGGGTACCCACTTAAATGAGGCTGGGTTTGATTAAAATAAATTTCCTGCCTTAAATCGGAACTCGGTCCCGGGAGCATGGCAGTCAAGCGCCTTACTCACTGAGCTACCGCGTCTCCCTACATTCGCTTTGTTTTTATATAATTTGAAAATGTGGTCAAAATTTGAAAAATTTTTATAACAGAATATATTTATATATTTAATATATTACTGTTTTTCTGGTAAAATACGAGGTTTACTCAAAAGTGTCTCTGAATTATCATACATCTGCAAAGAATTAGAAAAGAAAAGTAAGGCCAGCGACATTTTTCTTTGATTTTTTATTCTCACTAAGAGGAAACAACGCTGAATATATAAATGATTTTTACTTGCAGGCTCCAAGATTTTTGTCATTTTAAGATCTAGGTAGATATTGTTTAACGATATTGACCTTAATTTCAACAATTTTAGCTGTTGACCAAACCGCAATCGGATCAGGAGCCTTTGTTAATTACACCAACACCCGCCTAAAAAATACAAAACAGGACTGCTGTTAATGATTAGCACTGGTTCGGTTCACACTAACCCGATTAGCCCCTGCCTGAGTTGAGGAGAAATAACATCCACGGGGCCTTTGTTGTAGGAAATTAGGGCGGCTTTTTGTTTTGCAGGAGAGAAAAAGTTTAAATTTAAATTCGAAGATATACAAGGATCCAAACCTCTAAATTAACGGGAGCCAGGAGTGAAAAAAAAAAATTACTTCTACCAGAGTGAGCTTCACGCTTCTATAAATTGAGGCCTAATTGTTGAGTACTCTTGTTCGACGGGTTTTGGGCCTCTCACGAGGTATTAAAAAGATGGTTGGCTTAACACTTAACTTTCACAATATAAAATTTAATTTACCTTTATTCTTTACAAAGGTAAATAATAACATAAATTTTAATTTATTAATTTATATATATATATATATATATATATATATATATATATATATAAAGGTGTATATATGGGCACCCTCTTTTGTTTTTGATTTTAAGTTATTTTTTACTCGAAACATTCTAGTTTTTTGTCTGTCATTAACAACTATAAGAAGTTTCTTAAATGCGAGAACGCAAAACAATGATTAACATAGATTGTTTCATTTCAAAACGACGACTTACAAAAAGCTTTCAAAATAGCACCAAAAAAAATGGGGTGTAAATATGTGCTTTCTTCAAAAAAGTCACCAAAAATAGTTTAAAACAGGATAAAACATTTCGAAACGGTAGAGAGTTTATTTATGACAGGATTTTTTTTTTTTTTTTCCAAACAAGACTGAAGCAACAAGAAACTGCTCGACGTTACAGACTACTTTAACATTTACTAGACAAACGATCAAAGCTCCCAGTTCATTACAAAAGACTTATTTACATGACTGTGATTAGACCTATTTGGACGTACGGAGTTGAGCTTTGGGGCTTTACTAAATCATCCAATTCATCTCGTATCCAATCCTTACAATCCAAAATCCTCAATGCTCCTTACTTTTTCACCAATAAACTTATCCATAAAGACCTCAATGTTCCATATGTTGCTGAGTTAGCCCAAACCAGTACCTATCCTTTCATCGTAAGCTCCATAACCACTCAAATCCATTAGTTTCTCAACTTGCATTTCCACTCCATTTTCGATATCCTCCGAGGGGTCTGAAAAGAAGATGGCCTAGAGATCTTCTAGTGTAGAATGTTTATTGAAGTGCTACCGATGAGTTGTCCTTTTCAAATTTTGATATATTATCGTGATAGTTATCAGCTCATTAACTTAATGTATATATTTGTACAGTTATAAAATTCAATAAATTGATATATATAGAAAAATAATATAGAAATTTTTTTACAGAAATCGTAATCATAACCTGGCTCTTTAAGCTCCGGCACGATATTAGTTCCCACAAAATTGGAAGCATTTTACCCACACCTCTTCCCGAATGTCTTCAGAGAACTTTCTGAAGAACATTTTTTTCTTGTAACAAAAGATGCAAGATGTGATCACTAACAAGCGAAATGTCGAACTTCCCGAGTAAATGGGGGTCCATATTTACTCGAAGAAAGTGTGCCCATATTTATACCAACTCCACCCTTAGGTGGATCTTTTTTCAAAGATGGCCGCTATCACATGCAACCTAAAAGCATGCGTGAATAAATGTGTGCTTCAAAAAGTATCTCAAGATCTCTACTTTCCAGATATAATTATGCAATTATTTTAAAATAAACTTAAGAACGAAACGAAATCGATTTCACATGTCTCCCAAAAGTTTACAGTCTAGAATGAACACCAATTTGCACAATAACTATAGCTGCATCCACACTACTTGAAAGAATGGTTCCAACAGCTTACTGCAATCTTATATTAGCTATTTCCACCAGTGCCCGTTTTTTTACACTTTTCCTCTCTTTCCCCCCCTCTCTCTCTCTCTCTCTCTATATATATATATATATATTCACAATTATTTAGTATAACTTGTTCCCATCTTTCGACCAATTGCATAATGCCACGTTCATAAAACCTCTGGGGTTTGTTGTCAAAACACTGATCTAAGTAGTTTTTTATGTCATGTTTGGTTTGGAATTGCTTTCAATTCATGGAGTTCGGTAGAAGCCGGAATGAGTGGTAGTCACTTGGAGCTAGGTCTGGTAAATACGGATAATGGGGTAAAAGGGCCCATCAAAATCTTAATAATATAAAGCTTAATAGGGCCCTGAGTTGTATTAGTGAAAAATAACACCCTCTCGATTTGTCAGTTCTGGGTGTTTTTTTAAAAATTGATTGATCCAACTTTGTTAATTGCGAACAGTATCGAATTTGTTGTCCTGGTGGCAATAGCACGTTTCAATTTGTTGTAGGCAACCAGACCGTGAAGCGTCATTGAAGTCAAAATTTCCTGAACGAAATTTGGCAAAACAATTTTGACAGGTGCCAAAAAAAAAACAGCATCATAAACATTGCAAACATTTTTTATGGGCTTCTGCAGCACGGTTGTTACCTTTTTTTTAAAATAATACAACAAAATATGCCGATAATGAATGATCATTTATTCCATGTTTACAGTGCAGTAGCAATCACAATACTAAGTTAATATAAAAAAGATTTTGCAGAAATGTTTATTGATATATTACAGAGTTAACAATCCACCTTAGGGATTAATTCATCAAATAAGAAGTGGACTGTAATGATATAAAAATAAACAGAAAAACCGAAAGGACTTATTTGCCCACCCAATAATTGTACTTCATTCCTAATTGCACTGATCCTTCTATACCATCATGCGTGCTTTAAGTGGTTAGTAGATAATCTAGAATAATTAGTCTAGTTTGTATTTTTATATAAATCTTTTAATCATTTTCTGTTGATGGGACCTATCTGTGACGCCAAACTTGTTCGGATTGATTCCTGAACGGTAGCAGCAATATAAAACAGGAACACATTTAGGACTCATAAATAAACCGGACTTAGAAGTTAACTTTCACCGTCACTTCATCCCGGCCGGACCTTGGGTGCCCATTTCCAGAGCGCCCTTCCTTCTCCGACCACACACCACAAGAGCACTGTACGATATCAATCTCCAATATGCCTCTTATCGAAGACACACTGGTCCCTGTCCCATCAGTGTCTAATATCAAGTATAAATCTTCGGCTTGAAGAGACTCATTAGTCAGTAGCTGAAATCCTAAGTTGCCTAAATGTTTTTTTCCAAGTTGTTTATTTATTTATACGCCACCGGCTTGAGATGGTAGATACTTATTCAAATTTTAATGGGCCGCGCCGGTAGGATATGATAATCCTTTAATTAAGACAAAAGCCAGGACGTCGCAGAGACCATTAGGAGATATAAGTCTCGCCCACGCCGGGATTAGAGTCCTTCCTTCTTTTTCCTTTTTCAACTAAGCAGAAGGTGGAGATGAGGATATCTGATTGATTGGTCCTGATCATTACTCTGGAAAAACATAAGGTATTAGCTTCTATATAAATGTTCCGATTATATAAATCTATTCGTGGGTTAATCCTTTTTGCCTAGCAAGGGGTTGGGCGGAATGGCCAAGAAGTTAAATCAACCGGAGTTTCAATGAAGCACATGTTTTTTATAGTTAAAATTGTATACATGTTTATTATATTACAATTTATATATATATATAAAAGTATTTAGGTGAGTAATATACATCTTAATCCCTAGACTTAAGCCTAAACAACCATATCTTGTTTCTTGGAAACAGTCTTTTTCCAGCATTTTTGTGAGTCATTTAGCACCCGATTTTTCGAAAAACTAAAAGAAATTGAGCCGAACGCCTCAAAAGATTCTGTCATTAAAAAAATTAATAATATAAGAAGTGTTTACAACTCGTCCGCGTCATCCTCTTCCTTCGGGGCCTTGGTTGCAAGAAATATTGAGGAAAACCGTTGTGTGTGTGGGCGACTGTTTTGTTCATATAAATCTTAAGGAAAATTCACAAGATTTCTCTTTGAGATTTATCTGTGCGTGTAAGGGGGGCTTTAGTCTGCGTTTAAGCTAAAGTGCTTATTTTCTGCTCGAATTCTATAAAATTTAATGTAGTATAATTTTCAATACCTATAACAAGATTTTCTTTAGAACCAACCGTGTATCAGACATTTTGAGGAAAGTAGTAAAGTTGGAAATATTTAAAGATTAAACATTATCAATCAGCTAACGGGGGCGCTTTAAGATCCAAAACTTGAAATTTTTTGCAAAAGCACAACACCAAGAACATACTAAAAAAATGAAAAGTCCCCGAACTTTCGTATTCCCAAATGGACAATTTTATTGGACTGTTAGAGACTCATTGAAAATATGTTCCCAACTTAACACCAAGAGGGTCGGTTCTAGCTGGAGTTAGATTAACGAGGTTTTACTACATATGTATATTAGAAATTTCGTTTCTCGATTTCTTCTTGAGATAAGAATTCGTATCGAGAATCGATGATTCAAAGTTGATTCCCCAATCGAATTTACAAAAATATTTATTTTTAATGGCAGTAAGGTTTTGACCAATTGGCACTTTAGTAAATAAAAAATACTAATAATAATAATAATAAATAAAAAAATAAGCATACAAGACATACGATTTTAAAACCGAATAGAACAAGGAGCTTCATGGAAGGCCTGGGCATGGATATGAGGGACGTGGCTGTGTTAGCAGAAAATATTATACAGGATTCCCTAGTAATAATCCACCACCACATATATAATAACTGATGTTTTGGGAAGTGTAAAAGGGAAGAAAAGTATATACACATATATATTGCATGATTATCCTAGCTGTATATTTATATAGTTATTGTTATTGTAGGTTTACTTTGTGAACATAGTTTTATATTTACTTTATATAGTTATATTTTATATTGTTATCTATATGATAGTATGATGTCTTTTTAATATTTAAAATTTTTTCAAGTGTAATTTTATAATCCGCACGGGATCGCTCATTTTAAAATGTATACTTTTTTCAAAATACTCCCTTCTACAAAAATGTTGTTTTCTTATGTTTTAAAGTGTGCTGAACACGAATCCGAACTGAGAAAATCTCGATCAGGCACCATTTTGTGTCAAATTCGTTTTTTAATTAAAAAAATGAGGTGTTTCTCGACTTTTCGAACATTTTTTTAACATTGAAAGATTTAACAACAAATTAAAACACATATTTCATTTTGAAACTTTTATAATTCATTACAGACTGAAAAAAATTGGAGAGCATAACTATTAGGCTATATTGTATAATTGACATTGTTGAAGAATTGCTTTTATCATGTAAGAGTATGTCCTCAAAAATTTATGTTTTGCATTCCCATTTGAATTTCTTCTCTCCCAACTTGGGAGCAGTTTTAAATGAACACGGAGAACGATTTCATCAAGAGATAGCCTAAATGGAAAATGTATAGCTGTAAAATCAATGAGAAGATGCTAGCCGACTATTGTTGGGCATTAACACAGGAGACACGTGATGCAGAGTACAAAAGGAAAATATATGCACAATGATAATGTTCACAATTAAATATTATTATTTTATATATTGCCATTTTTCACCAAAAAAAAAAAAAGTTATATAAATATATGAAAAAAAATGCTATTTCAGTTTTGTTTTTTTAAACAACCTCCAATCTCTAAAAAATGGTGCTTGATGGATTTTTTTTTTTTGCTGTTGATTCGAATTCCGCACACTTGTAATTACAAAATTCACAAAAAATATTCATCGGAATGTAAAAAAAAGAAAAGAATAATGAGTGGCAATAGAGCTTACTTTGGCCTTAGAAATATAAGATCAAACCTGCTATCCAAAAAGACAAAACTAAGGCTGTACAGATCTCTTATCAGAGATCTTATTGTAGAGTCTGTTGAATATCTTGTTGTGTGCTATGTTGCCGATACATGGAAACTAAAAGCAGCTGACCAGCAAGCATTAAGGATCTTCGAAAGGAAGATATTGAGGCGCGTGTTTGGCCATTTGTACGCTCACGGAGCATGGAGACATAGGAATAACCAGGAAATAGAAGATCTTATACAACGTGAAAATATAGTACGATTCATAAAAACTAGAAGGATCAGCTGGTTAGGACACCTAGAAAGGATGCCAGACATAAGAACGGCAAAAAAAGTTTTCCAGGCGACCCTGGAAAGACAAGAATCGGACGCCCTCGTAAGAGTTGGATAAGAGGACTGGGAAAAGATGGGCGTGAAAAACTGGATAGACATTGCTGGGGACTAATTGTCAGGGAGGCCAAGGTACACCATGGACTGTAGAGCCTAAGAAGAAGAAGAAGTAAAAAAAATAAATGAAATAAAAAAAAAAAAAAAAAATACGCTATTTCAGGTTTTTAAAAATTAGTTATATTTTTCCTCCTGATTCGAATTCAGCACACATGAAAATATAAAAATCACAAAAAATATATCTCATGAGAGTGAAAAACATAATAAATGAAATTTTAAAAAATACACTATTTCATGTGTTTAAAAAAAAAAAAAAATCTATTTTCTCAAAAATGATGCTAGATAGATTTTTTTTCGTTTTCAGGTTTGAATTCAGCAGACATGAAAATATAAAAATCAGAAAAAAATTTTCAAGGGAGCGAATTATTTATTTATTTTTTTTTTTTTTCAGAACTGTATTATTTGAGAACCACCCATATATCAAAAATATGTTGCTGATGAAATCAGTTCATTTATTAAATGGATAATTTATTAAACAATACAATTAGGATTGATGAATTAAATGCCACTTCTATTGAGATTATTTTATTTGAAATCTAGTTTCAAATGCTAAACATTCATCTTCAGTTCTAAAACATGCAACAATTTTTTCAACACATCAGTACTATGTTACATAGATAATATATACTAAAGTTTTTTAAAAAGATAAGACAAGAAATCAAGCATAGGCACTCACCTTCGAGGTAACTAAAACACTGAATTTGAGAGAAGTAAAAAGGGGCAGGTAGGTTAAGTTTTAGATTTACTTCTCTCAAATTCAGTGTTTTAGTTACCTCAAAGGTGAGTGCTTATGCTTCATTTCTTGTCTTAACTTATTTAAAAACTTTAGTATATATAATCTATGTAACATAGTACTGATGTGTTGAAAAAATTGTTGTATGTTTTAGAACTGAAGATGAATGTTTAGCATTCGAAACTAGTTTTCAAAAAAAATAATCTCAATAGAAGTGGCATTTAATTCATCAATCCTAATTGTATTGATCCTTCTATATCATCATGCGTACCTCAAGTGATATTAAACAATAGTAACATTCATAGCTTACTATAACAGGGCTCTAATGGGTACAATTAAAAACGTTTTCAGTCATGATTCAGTATTGTAAATCATATCTGTAGGACATACCCAAATATTGGTTGATAATACAAAGGGAGTTTCAGAAGCTCTTGTTTTTTTAAAATACTTGATTCAATTATCAAGCTATAAAAAATATTAAACACGTTAGAAGAGAGCAAACCTACAAATTTACTAGTTTACAGATAAAGTTTGTAACTAACTACTTACAGAGCAGATGACAGGACAGATGAACTATAACGTAATTATACAGGTCTACCTGATCTCAGTTTAACAAGTGTGGTTGTAACGGCGAGAACGTCTTATCTTGCAATAATAATAGTGGGCAAGCAAAGGGTGAGGTCGATCCTAAGTGCAACTAGTTATTTTACAACTAGTAGTTTTGTTAACCTCTACTATGGCGACATTGAACCGTAAAAAAAAATATATATATAAATTTTTTTTTTAGTTTAAAAACATGAGTGCAAGTGCTTTATCTAAGAAATAAGCTATATTTTTTCATGTTTCTCAAAGTCATTAAATTCCCATTTATGGGTAAATTCTCTGCTGCTGTTATGAAAACCTTTTAAAATCTTTTAATGAAACTATTGCTAACTTTGTAATGAATAATTCTTAGTAATTTGATATACTTTTGAGTGCTTTTAACTGCAACACTAATTATCCTTTTAGATAAATATCTAATTTTCTTTTTAGTTACATTCTTAGGAAATTTTGTTGTCCGCTAACATTTTGTATATCTCTCAATACAATACAATTATTAAGCCGTGTACGCACCTAGAAACCTCTGTCAGTTATACCTGTAACTGTGTACTGTGTACCCACCCGGACTTAGAGAAAATGTTCAACCTGACGTCTCCGTTGATTTTGGAGCCATTGAATGAATTGCTCAAAATTTACTATCGGGAAATAATTGATAAATATGAACAAGATTTTTTTTTGTTAGTTGAACAATCCATTAATATTAATCATAATCACAGTAATTACTAACATGCGTTGAAGTTAAACTGGTTCCATACCTATAAATAATTTAAAAAATATAAATAATTTGTTTATTTATTTTTTATCTTTTATTGGTCAGAAAATGATCTACTTTAGATACGGGTTTAAAAGACAAAACAAATCATCATAACTTGAAACAGTCCAATAATATTTACGCTGATTACAAAAACATACTCCAAATTAAAACTGACAACTAAAACACATAAAAATTTATTCATTCACTTTTACATGAAACTTCCAGTTTTCTGATACACAAAAATGTATGTTATAATATATAGTCTCCTTATTTAATCTAATTTATTGGTTTTTTTTTCTTACATTTAACAAATTATAATAACTATCTGATTCTATAAAGGAGAAGCCATTTCTTTTTTGTGATCACTGACCATGAAAACTTCTGAACCAATCTCTACCAAATCTTAACTACAGCATCCTTATAGTTCCAGGAAGGTTTTGCAATAATAAAATTTACTGATTTTCAATGAATTTGAAATTAACAAAGCTAAAGTTATCCACATAACTGACGTTTAAAAATGGACCGATTTGTGGTTAGCACCATTCTGGAATAGTTTAAAATGGTAAAACTACTAATCACATCTGTGCCAAATTTCAACGAGGTTTGTCATACTGTCATATACCTTTACGGTTAGAAATTAAAATCCAACCGGATGAAATCAATAAAGTTATACCTACTTCGCTTTTTGATAATGTGTGTAAAAATATGAGTCATGGGCCTTTATGTGTAAGATTATGCCGAGTTTCTTAATAGTCTCTGTTCCTCTCGATTACCAACTCATAAATTTAAATTAAAAATTGGATGTCAAATTATGCTTTTATGTAATCTTAAACCTCCTAATCTGTTGAATATTAACAAGGTTAAAAATTACTGCTATCCATAAAAACATCATTGGTGAAGCAATGTCCAATAGCATACTTCAATACAAGATTTTTATTGATAAACAAAAAATAAAAGCTGGAAATCTGATGGTGGCTTTTGAAAATTAATAAATTTCCAAGGATTTGCATTTTACTGTAATTATGAACTGAACCATAGGTCTTAATCTATTCATTGGGCTATTTGAGAAAAACAAATAGTGCTCAGGTGGTCCTAATTTGCTAATATTTCTCGAATATTAATGGAAAATAGAGTTAATCACTCGATCAGCATCCGATCCTAATAGTTGATTTTTCATATATATTTAATAATAATAAACACAATAATGTAGAAAGAGTATAGCCTATGGTGGAAAATCCTGGAGATAATGTCCCCTAATACACCCTATAACCGATGGCACTGATACTCGAGCCGATATTTCGCTAGATCGGCTGAAGGAGCCTGGCCAGCTGCCTCCTCGATATCGGAAAAGTGTTACAGGCGCTCTGCTTATACCATTCCGCAATACCCCTCCGATACATATTGCACAACTGTACTCAAAATCATTTTAATATCGATTTTTTTTTAATTTGTTTTAGTTTTTATGTTATGAGATAAATAATTATAAGTTAAAATTGTATTTAGAATATATTTTTTTAAATTTATTAAATTATAATTATCCATGAAATATTAATATAAGTTAATAGGAGGTGCTATAGTGGATTTTATTTACTATTATTATTTCAGTATATTTAATAGAAATTGATTTTTATTTTATATCAAGTAATATTATTTATAGTTTCTGCCACCATTATAGTTGAACAAAAAAAATCAAAAACTTTTTAATTTTTCTTTTAATTAAAGCACCCTAAAAATATTTTATTGGAGAAAAAAAAAATCAACTAATTCTAACCTTGGCCATATTTAATGGGTTAAATAGTAAAAAGTTAAATAAGGAAAATTTATTTATACGTTTCGCGTATTTTGTGTTGTTTTCTATGGAATTCTCGAGGCCTCTAAGCTGTTTATTTCCACCACAGTTCATTTTTCTAGCTCCATTAGGTAGTAGCTAGAGCGTGCGGAGATGGCTGGACACACACCTTTTAAAGTGTCATGGTTTCATGGTTCCTAACGCAGCTCTACAAATAGGTGTCTGCTATATACCCAACAAGCAAACTAAAGAAAGTTTATACTGGCCCACAAACGCATACACTCACTAATATATATCTCAGCCCTCTGGCAACATTACATTAAATACAAATAAATATTCCATTGATGCTTTTTAACTTTCCTAAATTATATTATTTTTGGGTTATCAGAAAAATGATTTATGACAAGTGTTTGGCATACATTGTCGATGTACTTTAGTTTTTCCTTTCTTTCTATGAATACTCAATAACATCGAATCACTGTTTCACATTGTTTAGTTAATACACAACAGAAACAATATCTCATTAGTTTAAGTCATTTACCAAAAATTAAGTTACGATAATAAACTAATGCAATGCTAAGGATTGTTCAATATGAACTTCTTAAAAGAAAGAAAAAAAAGTTGGTATAATACTTATTAACTGCACTGATAATTTATGGTATATATAATTTATAATTTAGGGCACAAATTAATCCATAGGTTAAAAGTCGATTTACGGCATGTTGAATGTTAAAACCCGATAATCTAATTTTTTTTATTAATTTTTCTTTACATCGTCTCCCATAAGATTGAGAAACAAATTATGTTACAATTTATAATAAATACGTCTTTTAAGTATTCTACATTCTATTATGCAACATAAACAAAAAACTCTTCTTTTTTTTCATACATGAAATTTAATTCTTTATTACTTTTAGTTATACAGAATAATTTTAATTTATGTTAATGATTATAGGAGATTTTTTTTGTTTCACGTTATTTTTCTCACCACACACATTATTTTAATACTTTTTTTTGTTTAATCTATATTTATATTATGCACTATAGGAGATTTTCTTCGTTTCTATTGTAGTTTTATATTACTTTTTTTTTTTCTCATTTTTTTTAATGTACATATTTATATACTCAGAGTTTAAAAGTATAATTATCTATGAGCGGTGTTCGTCCATATATATATATATATATATATATATATATATATATATATATATATATATATATATATATATATATATATATTATTTATTGATTTGTTTATTTTAGGTTTCCTAATTTTCATACACAACATATTGTTGATATTGTGCCAATGAAATTTATTACCCATTGCGGATAATAAAAAGCCAATAAACTTATTATATGGATCAAAAATAAAATCATTCTGTATAAATCAGTCATAAGACCATTACTGACGTACGCCACTCCCGTATGGAGCTACACCTGTGACTCAAACTATAAAAAAATTGAAAGGGTGCAAAACCGATGCATGAGAATAATAAATGGCTACCCAAGATATACAAAAATAACCGACATGCTACTCGAATTAGATTTTCAAACAATTAAACAATTTATTCACACACAGATCAGGAACTTTTTCAACTCTACAAGCAATTCTGGAAATCCAATAATTCAAAAAATAGGCATTTATAACAAGGTATCCTTAAGAAGATACATACACATTATGTATACATAATTATGTATTTGTTTTTATCAATTTCTTTTTTTTTCTCTTATTTTGTAAGTCTTTATTATTTTTCCTACTCTTAAAAAAAAGAAATGCATTCCAAATTACATTCATTTTAGCTAAGCTCACTATGTAGTTTAAGTTGTTTTACTACCAAAACATGTAATAATATTTAATATGTGCAATTGTAAACTGTTAAATCATTTGAATAAACCTTTTATTATTATTATTAATGTATTGGTGATATTTTTGTATTTCTAGTTATAACTGGGCATCGCTCAGCTGTTAATAAGTTTTTTACCAGCGCTCACTTGGGGTGGTGATTGTTTTTCAAAAGAGAAAGGTCACCTCCCCACAAGCCAGATATGTTTTGCATAAATTTCTGGCAGGCATCTGATACACCTTCAAGTATGTTATGAATGGGTTTCCCTGTTCGGGGAATTGTAAAAATATAGCATCTTCAGCTCAACTCAGATCATACCTAGTTATTCAATTCAATTTTTTTCAAAAAACAAACCCCTAGTAAACTTTATATACAGGGTGGCTAGAAAATAGATGCAGAGCCAGTAGGGGAAGATAGTACAGGCTAATCTGAGTCGATTTTACTATAAGAACTACTGTCCGAAAATTAGCCGTTTTCGAGTTTTTTAAGAATTTATAAAATTAACTTCCTTCATACGCTAAACAAGTCATTAAAAAAAATAATAAAATTGTGTGGGGTCGCATGAAACATTTAGTATCTGATCAAAGTCCTGTACCTACAGTAGAAGACCTCAGAAACAGGATAATACATGCAGCACAAGAAATTCAAGCCTCTCTTAGGAATTCGTTGTTAGTAAAATCAGCTGTAATAAGAAAAGCACGTATGTGCATTAGAAATAGATGGCGCCACATTGAAAATGTATTACAGAAATAAAAAAATGTAGTTTCAAACAAATTGTCCTATATTAAAGTGTGATTTTGTATTTGTAGTATTTTTATCGATTTCTCCTACCTCCTCTTTAATAGTCATATTTTTGCCAATTCTTAACCGATTTTTGATTTGTATACCATATTTGAAAGGTAATGAAACGTAGATGTTTTTTAATTATTTAGTACGAAAAATTTGTAGGTGATTTTTCTAGTAAATTGAAGTTTTTGAGATGAACGAAGATTTCTTAAAACGGGAATTGAAATATTTTGAAGCTTATTGCATGAGATAACATTATGCATAACGTCAATAATGTTCATTTGAGTATCAATTTTCGTATTTTAGAAAATTTATATTGTAAAACCAAAAAAAAAAAAAAAAAAAAAATCAGATAAAACACCGAATTTTTAAGTTTTATGACTTGTTTAACCTACGAATGACGTTAATTTTATAAAATCTTAAAAATTAGTATAACTCGAAAACGGCTAATTTTTGGACAGTAGTTCTAATAGTAAAATCGACTCAGATTAGCTTGTACCTACCGGCTCCGCATCTATTTTCTAGTCACCCTGTATATCAAAGTGTATATCATTTACGTTTAAATTTGTAATTTTTACTTTTCATTCCATTTGATAAGTAAACAAGATGGATTTTTTTAATTTTTATAAAAGTGTTTTTTTTTTCTGGTGCAAATATTTGTTTCACCATCTTAAAATAAATATTTTTTTAAACACGAGCCATTTAACTCGTTGTGGTAGAGATAGTTATTTATGAAATGTCGGTAGGTCTAGTGCTAACCGACTATAATCATAATCATGTTCGTATCTAAAGATAATCATATTCCTGCTTCAATGGAGAACCTTTATAATCATGTTAAATTTAATAATTTATAAATAAACTAGTTGCATTAACATTATCTAAATTATGTACCGTTGGATACATTAGTAGGGAAAAAAAATAGATAAGGACAACTATTCGCATCAGTAGGCCGTTGAATCGTTGGCGAATTGAATTATTCCAAGTCCCTTTGTGCCAGTGACACCAGTCCTCGCCGCTCCATTGTACACCGCTTCCTCTATTACATGCTCTCCCTATTAACTGGGAAAATCGATAGTAATTGATTTTGTATCTATATAATCATAGAACCATAATAGGTGATAGTAGATATGGAAAAAGAAATCTTGTATTGTGTGATTAGTGTTGGCCAATTTGCCAAACTCGTTTAAATATTTTTCTTGCCGCTATATTAGGAGGGAATATTAATAATATTAGATTATTCCTACACTGTGTAGACAAATATCTACATTATTTATCTTTCCTGATCAAATATTTCAATATTTCAAATCTGAAAAAAAAAAAAAATGTAAATTTTCAACATCAAGTATTAAAAGTTGTATTAAGATTAACAGAATTACATAGGTCCACTTTGAAAATTGGCGCTAAATCCAAATATTATACTTGAAAAACTTTATTACCCACTATTTTTTTACATTTGACTGTTCAATTTCATTAATTAACGGATTTTTAAAGAATTGAACAACTTTTATATAGTTCGTATATTATAAAAAAAAAAGTTGTAATGGGTGTATATGGTGTTAGTAGCACTGCTGAAAGGTTGAGAATTTGTTTCTGTTTATTTTTATCTGTGAAAGAATTTTCTGAATATTTATTTAACTAAAATACCAATTGGTAATTACCATGGTTGCCCCCTGAAATTTAAGATTTACTATATTTGGTTGTCCTTCAAAAAATTACTAACAATCATTAAACGATTATGGTGTTTTATATATCATACCTAAATTCTGATTGAGGCAACTTAGTACGTTGCCCTTAACTAGGTATATTGTAATTACCGTGCATCAATGTTAAAACTGGCACATCGCAAAAGTTAAGTAAGAGGTGAGGCTCATCCTCCAGTGCTAGACGAGTGGCAGTCCTACTAATATTGATAACCAACTTCTTCAAGATGGCAGCCCTCAGTGCCGTACCTTTTAAAATGTAATTTTCATGAACGCTTTTAACTTATGTAATTATCAATCAATCATGTTCATATTATCTCATCATATGATATTCGAATTCTTTATCGATAATATATTCCTTATTTTATTAGGAGATTAGCGGTCATCGAGTTAATTGACTTTGAGTGATGAAATGTCATTACCATGGTAGAAACGTAAAACTACCGGTGATTTTATTTACCCTTGAAATTTACTGATTTTGAGCCTAAAAATCATTTTTGATTTAGGCCAAACACGGTTTTGGCGCCTCAATCATCAAAGTGACCATCCGGAATTTATTCATGAATTTTTGGATCAGGTGATTTTTTGAAAATTTTCCACCTGAAAGTTGACCTTAGTTTAGGAATCACCCATAAGCGATAGTTAAAAGAGTTTATTGCAAACGATTTCCAGATGGAAATGGGCAATGAAGATTTTTTGAAGGAAGTAGTTCTGTATACAAATCTGTAGGCCGAGTCCTTAAATTTAAGAGGTGGATAGTGCAATGCAGGCTAAGTAGATCATGGATGTAGGTCAGTAATATAAATAAAGTAATATTTTTTTCTCAAGGTTTGGAATACAAGAGTTCCAAGGAAGTATTGGCGTCAGTAATCTTAATAAAGACACCCGAGTTAGGTTTTCTAGCAGGAGACGTGAGAACGTCTAGGGACTCCGATAATAAATCTTATAAAGCTATTTAGTATTCATAAAATCATTAGTTGAATACAGGTTCTTGTCTCAAAAAAAACAAAAAAAAAACGGACAATGGACTTTAATTTTCGATTTAGCTGCCCAATTGTATGAACCTATAGACGCTAAATATTGGGGCTTTGTATGTTTTTCTAAATAAACGCTTCAAAGGCATTTTTTATTTTTTTGGAGTCATCAGCACGAGGAAAAACATTTTATTTGTTTGCTAAACATATAAAAGGACATGTATTTGATTAATTACTAATTTAATTTACTAGATAAAAAAAAAATGCCCTTAAAATCAAAACCTTTTAGGACCATTTTTTTCTATTTTTTTATCGATTGCATAAGTTCGAACGATAGCCAAAACCTGTTAACTCCGCTTCAAAATGACTTTTAAAATTCAGCTTTCAAATCCAATTCAAGTCCATAGTTAACCGGGGAGATTGTAGGAGTGCTATGTACATCCCCTATTAAAAAAGCATTTCGGATATGAGTGGACTTCAAATCTTAATTTAGAGTACTATTTGGCGACCTTAAAACATGTTGAAGACAAAAAAAGAAGCAAATACAACTGATTCGGACAATGAAAGTGCTTTTGTATAAATTTATTTACAATCATCATAAATGTTGATATTTGTAAGAAAAATATTGTTAACACAATTTTTTCATGTCATGATACATTATTTTGTCATACCTATTTCTTAAAAATTCATTTTAAGATTGTAGATTCAAAACCTACTAAGTGCAATATTCGAATTTTATTATAGCACGCCTCAGCTTTCTGAAAAAAAAAATATTGAATATGTCAAACTAAAGCTCAAATCGTTAAATTTTAATCATATTAGGTTAGTTGGGAAATATTAAATACCTTTTGTAATATTTAAATTTGCATGTTTTTATATTTAGCAGGTTTTGACTCTAAAAGCCTCAAATATAAAGATTGCTTAATGATGTTATTTCAAGTTATTTATAATAAATTAATACCAATCTTTGGCGCCCAAACAGACTCCTTGAGGGGTCCCTCTTTAAATAAAAAAGTTTTAGGTATTACTAAATTATTGTTTATTGTTATAAAATATTGTCTTTCCGATATTTTGATCTATCAACTCTCTTAGTTTAAGGAGCTAAGTTAAATGATGTTAGTTCACAGACAACGCCCGGATCGCAACTAAAGATAACCCGTTGGGGTTTGATTATCTCTTAAGCTAGCGGAAGTCTTGAACCATGATTACCAACTACTAACTAAAACTACACTTTAGTTTACAAACCATTAAGATGTCTGGTACAGTTGTTTTCAAAAATTTTCTCAAAACAAAAAATGAATTAAAAAAAAAATAATCTATATATTGAAATTTGCAACATATAAAGAATTTTATTTGTAAATATGTACAAATGGGTCTAATTACTGTCATGTAAATAAGTTTATTGTAATTAATTGGGAGCTTTGAAAACGTCTGGTAAATGTTGAAGTAGTCGAAATAATATTAATTATTTTGAATAAAATAAGAATACAAGTATAAATTTTATACTTTGGAATCTACATTTATAAGTGGAAATTTAAGAATGGGCAACTACTTTTTTTTTTAATAGTTAGGTATTAGTTAATATTTTCCTACAACTAGTTAGATGTAGAAGCTCATTCCTAACTTCCAAATTCAGAACTTGTTAGTATTAATAAATTATTTTTATTATAATAAATAAATAAATGGTTTATAATAATTTTTTTTTAAACTGTCATCAGTTTCTTTTTGTTTCTAGAAAATCTGTGTTGAATAACACTTCAATAGTCTATGGGTATGGATATGTCTCGAAGTAACTCATCTTACAACGGATCTCTTATCTCATGAAATAATTTCTTTACGTAAATTATTTTTCTAATTTTTATAAATAAATTCCTAGGTGGCTGAATGTTTCACTAGTGCAACAAATCAAAAATGGTGATTGTTTATACACTTTGATATTCAAGCTAACCAGGTTATTTTGGTACAAGAAATTACTTAAAGCTTCACCTCTCTTAAAATTTAAAACTGTTACGTAACTAATCAATTATTTATGCTAAGTGTGGCTTTCAGGTGTATTATCAGTATTAAACAATTTCTTTTATCTATATATAGGTAGACCGAGTTACTTTTAAATCTTTGAAATAATTAGAAAAGGTAAAAAAATAAACTACAATAAAATATGTGTTTAGATCATTAACTAAATCATCCTCTTAAAACAAAATGAGTCTATTTCGGATGATATTTATACAATACTATATTTTTAATCACGAAAATATTTTTATATACGAACATTGCTTAGTTGAAGAATAATCAAATACGAGATCAGAAATTCACCCAGAAGTATTACACTTACGATCTCTACTCCACTCTTCAGACTGTTGTAGTCATATTTGACTTATATGGTTAAATTTTCCAACGCATCACTTCGAGTTTCAAATTTATCAATTTATCATCCATATATAGGTATAATAGCTTATAAAAATTGTTTATTCCTATAACCTCTCCTGTTAACATCTATTTCTACAGTTTATCTATTCAACTTCGATTGTGTTGTTTAGTGTATTATACTGATATTTCGTCTTCTTAAATGTAAAAGAGGTGAAAGAGAAGTTAACATGGATTTAGTTTTTTATAAATTGATGTTCTCTTATTTCCTCTTCCTTAATGTGTGAAATTGTAAAAAAAGTTAAAAACATTAGTTTATACATGGATTTAGTGTTTTGTATATTTCTATTTTGTTGTGTGTTTGTTTCTATTCTGTTTTGTTTATTTCTACTTTCCTTATGTGAAAAACGTCCAGTTTACGTATTGTGTGAATGGATTCTTTGCCATTCATATTAGTTGTTGCCCTAACGTGAGAGAGATTGGAATATTAATTTAATAAAAAACTTTGATTTAAAAATAAATGTGAGAAGATATGGGAAGAATTTCAACATGGATTTTGTGTTTTATGTATTCATAATTTGTTATTTTCACTTCCTTAACATTAGAAAAATAATCAGAAGTCAACATTAGTTATGATTCAGTATGAAATTAATTCTGATTTACCATAATATTAGTCCAACATTGATTTAGTGTTTTATATTTTGATATTTTCTTGTTACTCATAATTATTTTCTTATTTTTCAATTTTAATATGAGAAGGTATAACATAAGTTAATATTAGTTTGAAAATAAATTTAGAGTTTGTATGCAAATGAAGGAGAATAACCTTCCAACTTGGAAATGAGCGACTAAAACCCGTGAAAGGGTGGAGCGCCTCTTCTATGGTGATAGTTTTTTTATTGTATTGTTAAATGAAAAAAAACAACAATCGATTAATTATGGAAAACACAGATTTTATGTGTGTATAAAGCGTACTTGTACCCATTTCAAAACAGAAAATGATCTGAATGTGGTATGGAAATCTAATACATGCTAATTTAACTTTGGTCAGGGTCATTCATATATTTTTTATTTAATCTTAAGTTAGATCAAAGAGATGACTGCATTCTGTTCCCACGAAGGCATTTGCTCAGGGTCAGGGGGTGACTCCAGCATGAAACGTACCTCTGCATGCCCCACATAATCAAGACAGGTTGTGTCACAGCGCATCAAAGGCGACCGACTTTGATTGCACTGGGTAAGGTGCGTTGTCTGGTTGGCAGCATGCGATCATAACGCCAATTCAAAAATAAATGAAATAATATGGTATTATCCCTTCTGAAGAAAAAAAATATACATTAGTAAAAGCGTCTGTATATTCTGTAAACAACGGAGCGCCCCATGTTATCTACTAATATCTATCCCCATGTTAACGTTAATATGTTAAAGTCTCGAAAAAATTAAAAACTTTTCTTCTCAAGAAGTCATTCAAACATTTCTGTTTGAAATAAATAATTACAACTGTAGCAAAGTTATATACACTAGTGGCTCAAAAACAAATGAATCAACATCATGTGCAGTTTGGGACAACAGTAGGGCGCTGAAGTATAGCTAGATAGTGCCTGCGGCATTTTCACAGCGGAACTGACGGCAATATTAAAAGCGCGTCCAACTAGCTCAAACATTTGTAGAACCATCGATAATTATCTGCTTTGACTCCTTGAGTGCGATTAAAAGCCTTTTTCAATTTTATTCGGACAACCCTATAATCCAAGAAATTCATTTCATTATAAATCAGATCAGTAAATCTTCAAAAGAGCTAACCTTTTTCTGGGTCCCCAGCTATGCTGGTATACCCGGAAAAGAAGAGGAGGATGGAGTAGCAAGAGAAGCCCACCTATTAGAAACTATTACACCCACTTTCTTGTCCGCGACAGACATGTTTCGACCACTCCACATGAAGATATTGGGTGACTGGCAGAGTGCAGGGCCGGCATCGGAAAATAATAAATTGAAAGGAATCGAACCAAACATCGGTAGGTGGGCCTCATCATCAAGAAAATGTAGAAGGGAGGAGGTAACAGTGGCACGGCTAAGAATTGAACCCTGTCGTTTAACGCATGACGACCTGATGGCAAGGAGAGATCCCCCTCAGTGTCAACTCTGCAGAGTTGCTCTAACAGTGAGGCACATCTTCGAGGATTGTCCTCAGTACAGGAGAGATATGGATGAATTTGTTGTACCTCGTCAGCTCTGTATGGCCTCGGGCGATTGTAAACAGTACATTTGTAGTACTATAGAATTTATCAAGAAAATTAGGTTATATGATTTTATTTAATGTTTATTACTTTTTTCACTTTATTTATTTTTTTTTTTGTGTGTAAAAATCTTATTTATGGTTGAGAATAATATAATTTGATTATAAATTCGTTATTGTTATTGTTGCAATGCGGGCGGTGTAGTTAAGTCTAGGTATATGGCCAATGATAACCATAGCAGTTTTCGCCCTTAAAAAACAAACAACAACAACCAACGGAGCGACTCTGATATACCTGAATTATTATTTATCATTTTGAAATATTTTCCAGTATCTATTTTGGATTGTTCATAGATATTTTTTTTTTAAACAAATATTACAATCTTTCGCACTTAAAGACGCTGAAATGAAAGACAATAGATAAGTATCCTATGATCTTCTTTCCTTTATGTTCAAAAGACTGAATTTAAATAGATTAAGAAATGATCAACAGTCAAAACCATATTCATCACTCACATATTTAGAAGCATCAGATGTTTTCCATATCAGATATTATATATTATATATAATATGTATTAATTTATAAAAAATTAAAAGTTGAGGTGAACAAGAAGAAATTTCCGTCTGAGAGATGGACAGAAGAAAGGAGAAACAAGTTTAGTGAAATCCTCAAGCAAAAGTGGGCAAAAAGAAAAGAACTAAAAAATAAATAAAGAACCTACATTGTAGTCGCGTAGTCCTTAAGGGCTGTTTCGCGTCATAAAAAAATTGTATTCATTTATATTTCTACTCTTATTAATAGATTGATTGAAATGATAACATGGCCTTTGTTATTTTAATATTCGTTTCAGCCATCTATGGGCTACGATTACATAACTTACATCATTTTTTCAGTTTCTATTTCTTCTTCATCTTTCGCCAATACTCTTCATTCATTGGTTTCTTCGCGCTCGTTCTTTTGCCGAGAATACTCTGTCCTCATTTTTTCCTCGGTCAAGTATTTCACCCCCGCGACTTTTTTCTTGAAGATCTGCCTGTCTGCAATTTCTGCCGCCACAATCCCACATTTTTCCAAATCCTGATGTACTTCCAAGGGTGAAATAACATGGCCTTTATTGGTTATAATTTTTATTTGCAATTTGTTATTTATTCGAGAAATAGGAACTCTTTTTTTCTGCAATCATTTATCGAAGTTTATCATGGTATTAAAAAAATAATTCATTATAATTTCTACAATACTAACGCAACTACTATCTTTTATTTATCATAGTTTTGGTGTTGTTCATTATTAAAAAATGTTAAATCTTATTTGAATCGTAATATAAAGGTTCCAATACGAAATATAAACTGCTATTTTAACGATTTAAATACGTGTTTATTTACAATTACATGTAAGATATTTTTGCTTTATATATCAAGGATCATAAACACGATATAATTTTCGGCATGAAATTCCCAATTTCAGAATAAACTATCCAAGTTAAGTGAAGTAAATTGCTGACTTTTGCTTCATTAAAATTACACACCGGCTCGTTTGTAAAAAATCATAAGAAAACTAAAATCCTGTAGCTACATGCACTAACGGCTATGAAACTAAAACCAGCGTAACATTGTTGTATTCTAACGGAAGCAATGATCTTAGCAGATTAGTTGGCCGACTAATCGGCCTTTTCGCCAGCCGACTAGTCGGCCCTTCTCTAACAGAAAGCTACCATTCAATCATAGGAGTGCTACAGAAAACAACAATGCGACCGGCGCCTGACACCCCCTTTGGTCGGAAATGGAAAATCCTTCTAGCAGCCGGAAGCAGTTTTCTTAAGGGCCCGATGCGTTTCCTTTTCGTCCATTGTCTCCAAGGCCTTATAAATCGCCGGACAGGCGACTCCGTGTAGGGGCGAAAATTACATAAACAAGATAGGACACACTCTAGTTTATATGGTAGATATTCTAGTCCAACCTTTAGAAATATTGCAGTTGAGAATTAATGTAGTCCGTTCGCTTAGTACAATGCCTCCAGTACTTTTGTTTGGAATGAAATGGAAAGACTATTCATTGAGATTTAGAACAGTAGTTGACCACTGTCGATGACACCATATTGCATCACATTGAATAATTCAAACTTGGATTTTTACCTGTTCCTTTCCAGAATGGAAGAGTGTTCTAATCCCACCTAAGCGGGTTAAAATTTATTTCGTTAAGATTCGTTCGTAGGACCCACCCACGAAATGAATCTTAACCTTACCACCATGGCTAGAATAGGTTGGTAACGTGGTGTAAAAAAGCAACAAAAACTTTCACTAAATAAGGCAAAATTGAGTTTATTACTTTATAATATTCTTGAACTATAGCTTGGTATTTATGATATAATCAGTAAATATGAAATAATATGTGTACCCTCTTCTGTTTTTTATTTTAACTTACTTTCATCTTTAAAAATTCTAGATTTCCGTCATTCATTCACTGCTATAACAAGTTTCTTAAGTGCAAGAAGGGAATCTTAAATGCATGAAATGATTAACATCAATTATTTCTTTACAAAAAAACTTTCAAAATAGCACCGGAAAAATTGGGGTGTAAACATTTAATCAAAAAAGTCACCAAAAATAGTTAAAAACAGTACAGTACGGAAGAGATTTTATTTATTATAGGATTTTTTTTATGTAACAGATCGCAATCATAACTGGCCTCGGCACAATCTAAGTTGCCACATAACATATTTTACCACACCTTTCCTCGCGTGTCTTCCATCACAAAAGATGCAAGTTGCATGGCTTGAGTCTGGTTTATCCCCACCGTTAACCCCACAAGAGGAGGGTCATTGTAGTCTGATAAGAAGGATGATGAGTTGTATCGTTGTGTGGGCCGAATTTTCATTTTTGAAAACTTTTCGTCTTCCCACCCAGCTAGCCGGTCTCACGCCGGGAAAACTCAAGGACGTCATCTTGAAAGCACTTTTGTCAACTGATCCTTTTAGTTGTTCAATTGTGAGTATTGGTTCTCTTTTAATGTTGGGAACAGGAGATATGTCGAACGGAGAAATTGAACTTGAAGTTGCCGGGGAAATGGGGGCACATATTTGCACCATGAATGGGTATCCATATTTACACTAACTCCACCTAAGAAAGATGGCCTCTATCACATGTAATCTAAAAGCGTGCGTGACTAAAGGTGAACTTCAAAAAGTAGCTTATGGTAAGATCTCCGCTTTACGGATATCACTGGAAAATTATTTTTAGAGAAACATAAAAACATGAAAAGAAAATGATTTTATGCCTCTCAAAAGTCTGCGCCCCAGAATTAGAGCAATAAACTGAAAATCAATTTTATAAATTATTTTGGAACCCTCCAAACAATTTGGTGTTTCGCACTTCTAGTTAGTCACACCATTTTTTGTGTAAGGACAATATCGGCAGTTATTTCTGTTCTCTTATGTGTCACTTTTCACTAATTTACTACTTGAACAACTGACAACCTTCTGGACGAAGTTCCCAATATTATTTTTTTTAATTCTTCAAGTAAATTGAGAAATTTTTATCGAGTTTCAAGTGCAGTTTTTATTTACATCTGTCTGACGGATGGATATAAATACAAACTTTTACAGCAATATTAGTCTGATAGGCGGACTAATTATGTATCTTTAAAGTAATAACCGTCCTTAAGAGGGGGTGTACCGTCTTTAATGGTGGATTCATGGTGAAAATACGAGTCTTGCTGGGGAAAAAAAAAAAAAAAAAAAAAAAATAGTGGCAACAAGATGAATGAAACATATACAGGAGATCGAGGTTTCAAACCGACAATTACCCACCTTAGCGTGAAAAGTGAAAACCTAATTTTATTAGTACCTAAGTAAAGTAGATTTGTAGATTAGTATTGTATCTAAGTAGACTTGCAGATTGTTTGATTAGTGTCCTTGTAAAGAAGAATAGCTTAAAAATACAGTACTATATTGTAAGTCAAAAATATTGAAATACGATACTAATACGTTTTTTTATTCCTCTGGAGCTTGGATCCCCTACACCTCAAAGGGCAAACATTACGGCTTACCTGAGAAGGTTTTTTGTCTCATTTGCCTAAGCCTCGTCCGCGGGCAGGCATTTTATTAGCTAGGATAAATATGCCCCTAATACCCCCAATTATTCTTATACATATTCAGACAAGATCCAGGTGCTCCTGCCAGCTGCACTGCTACTACCTATCCTATTCATGGGCACATCAACACTTCTCAGCTAGTTCGGTGACAGCTTTTGTAATTTGTGTTCCTACTGTTCCGATCTCTATCTATAATAGCTCTATTAATATGTTTATGCTCTTGATGAGTTACTGTCACTTAGATAATAGAAGTATAAGAGCAATCTATTTTTTTCCCGGTCTCTTGGTGCATTTTTTTCTCTATACATTAATAAATAGAAATTTCCAAACATGGTAATGAAAAAGATTTCTAAACCTTTTGTAAAATAAAGCATAGTAGACAGCTAATTGTGAAATGTAGAATTCAATCATGTCAAAAAAGATATTGCGTTTATGAAATTTATATATATATATATTTTTAGACGAATTTAATAAATTTTCAAATAGACTAAATTTTACGATGGAATTTGAGAATGATAATAAAATACTGTTTCTAGACTTACTTTTAATTCGAAACCCTAATGGAACAATAAATACAGAATGGTATAAAGTAGAAGGCATTCTTCTAACAAATGCATATCCACATAGACTCAATTATAACCTACTAAAACAAACAAATACTCACAAGGGGACGTTTGCAGTTGTAACTCACAGATTTGAATGCCGATTTTTGTGTGGGTAGTAGGGACCTATAATAGTGCAAAACTAGAGTTATAGCCGCCAATGGGCATTAGGAGCCGAGAAAAAAAAAAAATATAAAAATCACGTTTTATTTTTTTTTCTCAGCTCTCAGTCAAGAAAGAAAAATGATTCTCTCACGTTTAATTGCAGTTATGTATGCTATTTGATATCAAAATACTTCCGCTATACTCAAAACACCACCCGGCTTTAGGTTGCTCAAAAACTCTTAAAAAATGGGCAAAAATCCAAGGAAATCCGCTGTAAATCAGTGTCTACATTCATACAAAATTCTACATCTCAAAAAACATGTAGAAACTAAATTTTGTCAAAATCAAAAATAAGTTTTTTTTACCTTTAAAATTTTGTATGATTTTAGAAGGCAAGATGCTGTCAATTTCTGAAAAAATGTAAATAATTTGCGCTATCGCACACATTTCGCCACCGATTATCACCAAATTTTAAGGTCATCTAGAAGCCGTAAAACTGCATAGTTTAGCTCTAATCCGGAGGTCTCAGGATTACCCCTTATTGAGATATCTCAAGTTATAGCAGACCTCCGTTTTTTTCATTCACATCAGTTTTTGTCCACTAAAATCTGAAGTTATCCCAATGCTATATGCATGGATAAAAAGCAGAATGTATGCTGATTCTAGTGATGCTATTACTATTGTAATCGGTTGAACACACCAGTTATTATGGCCGTTAGATATTGTTGATGAAATCTCAACTTCAAAATTTTAACCTAAGGGGTAAAAAATCAATATTTTTTTATTTTGATAAAATTTCACATATAAGGGTTTTATGGTGCGTTAAATCAAAATTTGAGGTCAGTTGTTCATGAAAAAAAATTTCCACTGATTTACAGCGGATTTCCTTGGATTTTTGCCCATTTTTTAAGAGTTTTTGAGCAACCTAAAGCCGGGTGGTGTTTTGAGTATAGCGGAAGTATTTTTATACCAAATAGCATACATAACTGCAATTAAACGTGAGAGAATCATTTTTCTATCTTGACTGAGAGCTGAGAAAAAAAATAAAACGTGATTTTCATATTTTATTTATTTTCTCGGCTCCTAATGCCCATTGGCGGCTATAATTCTAGTTTTGCACTATTATAGGTCCCTACTACCCACACACAAATCGGCATTCAAATCTGTGAGTTACAACTGCAACAACAACAAGAAAATATCAATAAAAGATATTACACCATTCCATATATACAAACACTATCAAAAAACTCAGAAAAGCACTCACAAATAACCATAAAACTGACTACACTGTCACATTAAAAAATACCTCCACCATTGATAAATTATTCTCCAAAACCAAAGCTATAGATAAATTAGAATTACAGTCTAATATTGTTTATGAAATACCGTGTGAAGATAGTTGTGGCAAGTCTTATTTTGGTATATCGGAACAATATCTTAAACGAAGAGTGTATCATCATAAATACAGTTGCACGTCTATAAATAAAACCCGAACAAACCTGACCAAAACAGCTCTCACCACACATTACAGGTAAACAAAACATTCTTTTAAATTTGATTCCCCCAAAATTATTCACCATGAATAAAATAATTTTAAAAGAAATATTTAAAAAATGATAACCATAGAAAAATTAAAAAATCGAGCAATAAACAAAAAATTGAGCGTTCTAAATCTCAACACCTGTTCCAATTTAATAAATTTAGACCAATAGTATACATTTACATAAATATACATCATAAAAATCATTCATCCATTTATTAGTAAATTACACCGAAATATTTTTGTACCTGCATCTTGGGAATACCATCATGTCCTTTTAAATTAATTTTTCCAAGGGAATTCCCCATAACCTTTGTAACTGTTTTTTAAACTTTCCCCAGGTCAGTTGTGTACTAGAATTTTTATAATTTAGTTAATTAATTTAATGAATGAATTTAATAATAACCACCAGTAACATTGTAAGTAGCTTCATACTCCTCTATATTCTGTAATTATATATATTTTTATTACTCTAACACATGTTGTTATATACTTAGATTGTAGATAACTTTATGTTTTGAAATAAATTGTATATTTTATATAATTTTGTTTTAACCTGTTTTTTCACTGTACGGTTTGATTATGAGAACAATGTAGTTTCGAAACGTCGCCAAAATAGTTGTTTTTATTTATTTACTGAACGTCAAGAACCTCACTAAACATATATATATATTTAAAAACATATCTGTAGTGTGTATACATTTATAGCAATTTTATGCATGTAATAAATACATATGTTAGTTGTGAAAATACCAGATCCGTTTCGTATTCCTACCTTTATATTACACTTAAAACAAAATGTATATATATATTATTTCATAATGACACAAAACCAAAATATTGATATAAAAAAAAATAGGAGGTTTCGTAAGTTCTTCATTCAGTATTGTAGAAGTCAAATAATTTATTCATTTGTAAATATCCATGATCTTTCTCGGAGGTAGCGCGTTCACCTAGAATAAATAACAAACAGGGAGGAGGGGACTCGATGGCCGAGTGAGTACTGGGGTACTGAAGGTCGTGGGTTTGAATCCCACCTAGGCAAGTTGTTAAAATTTATTTCGTGGCAAACCCACGAAAAAATCTTGAAATTCCCCTCTTGGCTAGAATAGGCTGGTAACCTGTAGGATAACTCGTTTTTCCTGCCCTAGGTTGACTACATAATAACTTTGAAGCCCAATAAACAAACAATAACAAACTGTAAAGATGAATCTAAAATAAAAATCATAATTAATAAAGGCCATGTTTTCATTTTAGTAAACCCATTTTTAAGGTTAGAATGAATAAAATGGCCGACTAGTGAGCGCTTTTCTTCGGCTAATCGTTAACTAGTCACCGACAACAAAGCAGTCGATCAGTCGGTTCAGTTTTAATTACAATATATAAGCTGCTTCCGATCGTGAAAAAAAAAACAACAAAAACAAGGCGTGCTATTTGAATTGTTTTGTATTTTAATCAATATTGAAAATTTAAAACTAAAGAAATAGTCTGGCAAAGGACTCTCCACTAATAGGAAAAATAAACTCCAGGCCTGGAATTAATCCCCAGATCGGACAAAAAAATGCTGCAGCCGACAGAGGTATGTAGCGCAGTTAACTATCGACAGACCAACTGGATCGTTTAAACAATTACTTCAGGTAAGCATTCGTTCCCTCTAAACCAGCCGGACAAAAAGTTTCCCAAATGGCTATGTAACAACTTAAACGCCTTTGGCGTAACTATTTCCTTTTTTGGCCCTCGTTTTTTATAGGTAATTCTTAAACGCAGCGTTTAGAAGGCTTAGAAAATCATCATAGCCTTAGACGGTCAAACGGTTAATTTTCGTAGCTTTCAGATGTTAGTTTGAAGCATTCCTTAGATAAGTTATAACTTTTTACAAACATCATAAAAATTTGATAATAAATGAAAACACGAGTGCATACTTGTTTATTGTAATTTTTAAATTAACTTTGTTTAATAAATAATATAGTAATACACTGAATTCTGGCCCAACCAAATAATTGTACTATTATCATAATTTTATTTCAAGGTGTAGGTAGTTAGGGTATGCAAACATAGATCTTTTAATTTTATTTGTTTTTTACTGTTCATCTTAACTTTCACTTTCTTCACATCTGCCCCCATATTTTTCTCTTCTATATACGTTTATAATTATTTTACTACGTATGCCTCAATATTCATCTTCACTGCTATGTACTTCTCATTGCTATACATTATATCTTTATCATCAACTATATTGTCAATCTCCTACTATTTGTTATCTCTTTTGTATTTACTCACTAACTTAACTTCATTAACTCATTTTTTTGTATGCACTCAATAATTTATTTATTTTTATTTTTTATATTTACCCATTAATTTGTTGTATTTACTCATTACCTTTTAATAAATTGCAACTCATTTTAATTTCTTTTCCATTTAATTGTTAATTTAATAGTCTTTATGTATTGTCTTCATATATTGAATGTCTCATACAGTTATTCTTTTTATACCTTTTTTATATATTTTTTTTTTGTTTTTTGTTCCTTCTAGCCATAATGAAGGCTTGCAATGCAAGTCGAAACGTCGGCATAATAAATTAAAATTTATCTATGACTACATACCCCAACTACATCTTTAAATACTTCTCAGTCAACAAATACCCCATTAATAATTTTATTTCGTTCACAATCTTTTCTTGACTGATATTATTAACCTTGAGGGTATGAGCGACTGATCGAACTAGTTACAGATTCATTTTATTTTTTAAAATAAATAAATATTTATTTTAATTTTAACTTCTTATTAAAAATTATAAAAATTTATTATCGCCAATTTTATTGCTCAATATCCTAGTATAATTAAAAAAAAAAAAAAAAAAAAAATCATTTACTATTTAGTTACTGAAATTTACATATGCAAACAAAAAAAATAACACATCCAGTCAGTTGCCTGTTACCCTTCGAGGGGTTCACATGCCGTGCGCTCCCTTGACGTGTGTGAATAGAAACAGTGTCGATTGAAACTTTAAAAATCTTCAAGTTTTAGTTTTTATTTTCTAAAAAAAAAAACACTATTATTTTTGTTCTGTCAATCGCTATTCAAATAGTTATTCCATCGAAGAAGAAAAACTCAAAGTGCCCCAGAGAAGGGGGGCCGCGGAAAATATGGATGTACCTACACCAAGTACATCAACAGCAAATCAACCATCGATAAGAAAAAGAGGTGAGAAAATTAAATATAATATAGAAGTAGCGAATAGCTACGATATTTTTTCGGATCTCGACGAAGAAGAGATTTCCGATATATCCAGTAATTTAAATGTCTCTAAAAAACCGAATCAATATCCCCCTGTAATAGTAAATAGCTCTTATAATGACATCACAGAAATAATTAAAATCCTTAAATCAAAAATAAAAGAAATGAACATAAAATATCAGGGCAATAGAACAACATTTTACACCTACAACAACCAAGATTTTACTTTAATCAAAAATGAATTTAAAGAAAGAAACATCGGCTTCCACTCGTACACTCCAAAAAACGAGATAAAACCTAAAGTTGTATTAAAAGGGATGCCCCCACAAATATCAACAGAAGATATCTCAGCCGACTTATTTAATCAAGGTTTACAGACTTATAAAATTTATCAGATGGAGAAAAAAATAGAAACTGGACCTATAAAATTACCTATATCAGTTGTTATACTCGAAAATAAAGAGCAATTAGCAAAATTAACTTCAATTCAATATTGCTGCAGTGTGGTGATAAAATGGGAAAAATATAAATCACATAAAGTAGTTACACAATGTTATATCTGCCAGGAATTTAATCACGTAGCACGAAATTGTTACAAAAATCCTAAATGCTTAAAGTGCTCTGAAAATCACTTATCTAAAGATTGCCCAAATGTCCTAATTGATAGTTTCACTCCTAAATGTAGCAACTGGTCTGAAGAACACTTTTCAAATTCTCCTCAATGTTCAAAATACCGAAGAAATATTGAAATACAGCTAAGTAAGAAAAAACCAGTTCTAAAAGCTATACCTAGAAATACTTTCAAGCCTACAGACCAAGCATTTCCGACATTACCAACCCCAAAATCGCAGTGGCCTCAAAGCAGCTTCTCTCAAAATGATCAACATAATCCTGAACCTTCGTTCACTGACTGTTTTAAAGAAATAAAAAATATTTTCAGCTCATTTAATATAAGTAAAATTATCTCCAACTTTAAAAAAATGATGTTTCAATTAAAAAATGCTGAAGACTGTATGTCAAAAGTATTTATTTTAATAGAAGGTCTTCTGTCTTTTATTGATTAATGGACTTATTAACAAATATTTTCATATTTAATATTTGCATGCTAAAATATTTTATAATCATTATTGTTGTAAAACTACTCACAAACTTCGACTTCTCTAATTCCATCACCATTATTCCACGACATATCACTAACACTCACAATAATAACATTTTATTAAGGGTACACTATTTATTTCAAAATATGTATTTTTCTACCGCATACTTCCTTGAACTTCACCTTACGGATCCTAAAGTGACATTGAACCATATCTCTAGCAAACCAAACAACTTAATAACCACGCTTACTATCAACATAAGCACTGAACTAACTAATAAACATATACTCTCATATCTGTTATTGTTATCATTTTCTTTCAATTGTGTTTATATATGTATGTATGTGTGCATATATGTACATATATATATATATTTTTTTTTTTCTCTAGCAATCTTAATTTCACATCGAAATTAAATGTTTACTAATAACGAGAAAATTAAATTCATGATGTGGAATGCACAAACAATTCGTCTTAACGATGTAGAATTTAAATTATTTCTACAGCAAAATCAACCCCACATTATTTCTGTGTGTGAAACCCGGCTATAAGATATAAGATATAAGGTTCCGGGATATAAGATCTACAGAAACCATCGTAACAGAGCGGGAGGGGGCGTCATGATTTTAGTTCGCTCCGATGTCCAACACCATTTTCAGCTTGTGCCCAACTTGAAATTCACTGAAACAGTCGCTATTAATACAACCATTAACAATAAATCAACCACAGTAATTTCCGTTTACATCCCACCTAATAAAATAAATATCGTTGATATCAACAAACTATTTCGTTTAAACAAGCATGTATTAATTTTTGGTGATCTAAACGCAAAGCACGTTCAATGGAATTGCCATGGCACAAACAAAAATGGAAGACTCATTTTAAACTACCTATTAAAAAATGAAATTCAATTACATAGTCCGTTTGAACCAACCCACATTCCTACTCAGGAAAAATACAAACCTAGTTAGTATCATTGACCTAGCCCTGACCAAAAATATTCAAAATTTATCTCCGCTCATCGCTTTAAGTTGCCTCAATTCGGACCAAAACCCCGTGATTTTTCGTATTGGGTCATCACTATCCTTTTACCCAAATAAAAAAAAAAATTGTATTCAAAGAGGCTGATTGGCCAAAATTTCGTAAAACGTTAGATTCACAAATTAGCATAAACCCTATAATTAAAAACCCTCACGACATTGATCGTAACATTAAAAAACTAAACCAGCACATCAAACTCTCGATGAGTGCTTCTATACCTCAAAAATCGTCAAAAACGTTCCGTTGCAACAATTTACCGTTAGTTCTGTTAGCACTAATAAAAATTAAAAATAAACTTAGGAAAAAATATCAACAAAATAAATCCATTATACCAAAGACAGTTTTTTATAAATTCAACAATTATGTCCGATCCCGCATCAACAGTTGGAAAAACGAAAACTGGGCAAATTCTCTGAACTCATTTACACCCGGTGACAAAAATATTTGGAAAATACATAGGATCTTTACTAAGTGCTCTTCAAAAATTCCTCCATTAAAACAAAATAGTTGTTATGCCTATCTGGATAGTGATAAAGCCGACCTACTAGCCACCCATTTTCACTCGACTCATTTAATCACATCAAATTTTGGCTCAAATCACCATCAACGGAAAATTCAAAAATCAGTCCGTGACTATCTAAATCTCTCACTTAATCACAATTTCCCATCGATCTCACCCAGAGAGACTAGTAGAATGATCAGAGACCTGAAAACAAAAAAAAGCCCCAGGGGACGATGGAATTCCCTCAATAGCTATAAAACACCTCAGCAGAAAAGCCATTTTCCATGTAACAAAAATATATAACTCCATATTAAGGTACAGTTATTTCCCTAAGGCTTGGAAAACCTCAAAAACCATCGCGATTCCCAAACCAAACAAAGACCCCAAGCATTATTCAAATTACAGACCTATAAGTTTATTAAATATAATTTCCAAAATATTTGAACGATTATTATTAATCCGTATCTACAATCACACCAGACAGAACTATCTAATTGAAGAAGAACAGTTCGGATTCAGGGCACACCACTCCACTGTTCACCAATTAGCTCGACACACCGACTTCATAACGAAGGCATTTAACGAAAAAAAACATGTTGGGATGCTTATGCTAGATCTTGAAAAAGCATTTGACACCGTCTGGCACACCGGTCTCATTTATAAATTGATTATGTACAAATTACCTCCTTACCTTATTCACATTATCTATTCATTCCTCTCCAACAGACAGTTCTATACCCAAATAAACTCATCATCCTCCAAAATACATACCCTTCCGGCTGGTCTTCCACAAGGTTCCTGCTTATCCCCAACACTTTTTAACCTGTTCCTATCTGACTTACCAACGCACCCTAATGTAATAACATCCCTTTACGCAGATGATACAGCATTATATACAACCTCTTACCGAATTGACACAATAGAAAATAGGTTACTACAAAAACTTTCAAAAAAAATCAATAAATACTGCCAAAGGTGGAAACTGAAGGTAAATACAAGTAAATCAGAAGCCATTATTTTCACTAAACGAAGGCCACTCATAGGCAAACATATTACTTTAAACGGTGAAAACATCCCTTGGTCCAAATCTGTAAAATACCTTGGTTTAACGTTAGACAGATCCTTAACTTACACTGCCCACATAAACGATAAAGTAGACAAAGTAAAAAAAATCATATACAAGATGTTCCCTTACTTTCACAAAAAATCTAAATTGAGTCCAAAAAATAAACTTATATTATACAAAACAGTTATCCGATCCCAGATTACATGTGCTTCACCTGTGTGGAGCTCAACTTGCACAACCAACTACCGCCAACTCGAAAGGATACAAAACTTGTGTATGAGGATGATCAATGATTACCCTCGGTATACAAAAATATCAACAATGCTGCACGATCTCAATCTTATCCCTATCCAACTTCACATCCACGATCAAACAAAAAATTACTTTGGTAAAACGACGATTTCGGAAAATTCACTTATACGAGAAATCGGTAATTACAATAAATCATCGCTAAAAAGATATACACACAAAAGAACAAAACATATACTCCTCACTCAATCTAATTTATAGATTATTATTATTATTATTATTATATTATTATTATTTTATAGTGGTGTTCAACATTTGTTATAATACATTCTTTAGTTGTTGTTTTTTTTACTATTATATGAAGTAAGACATATACTTATAAGCTATATTAATTGATTTTATTTATTTATCAATATTATATATTTTTTTTTTTGTTGTGTAGGTATTTTCTTTTTCCTGCTGTTAAAAGATAAACTTTGAACTGTAAAGCCTATTCACAATTATAAAATTATATTATTCATGTAGAGGACTTATGCCGGAACATGAATACTTAATATGAATTGTAAATTGTAAAAATGTAAATAAAGTATTATTATCTAAAAAAAAAAAAAAAAAAAAAAAACACACATCCAGTAAATTAGATAATAGCGTTAATGATTAAATGACAATTTCTTGTGAATTATTTGCCTACTAGTAGTACTTCAATAAAAGTTCTAAATGAAAAGGTAAAGGGACCATCTTCTTTTCAGACGCCTCGGAGGGTTGTCGGGAATAGAATGGGAAGCAACTTGAGAGACAAATGGATTGAAATGGTTAGGTAGTTTAGTATGAAATTATAGGTATCTGGTTTGGGATAAATCAGGAAGATATGGAACGTTAAGGTCTTTATGGATAAGTTTATTTGTGACAAAATCAGCAGTATTAGGGATTTTTCGCAGGATTTTGGATTGCAAGGATTGGATAAAAGATGAATTAGATGGTTTAGTGGAGCCCCAGATTTCAACTTCTAATGTTCAAATAGTTCTAATTCCTGTCATGTAAATGAGTCTTTTGTAATTTATCGGCATCAAAGAGCGTGTGCTAGTAAATGTTGAAGAAGTAGAAAACGACGTGTGTTGTCATTTGATGAGATTTGTTTGAATTTATTGTAATCTCCAATTTTGAAAAGATTCTTGAAGGTTTGTGATATAAGGCTGGAGAGTTTTGGATGCTATGAAGAGATTATGGCTTACTGTTAACACGCATGTTGCATCAGCGTTGGTGGTGAAGACGGTGCTAGGATGCGTAAGGATATCAGCTGTATATACTTTGTAAAGAAAGTTACCAAGGATAATATTATCTTTAGTTAAAAGGGGAGTTATTTAAAATATTTCAAAGTTTTCGAACAACTAATCTGATATCAATCAACATTTAACATTCTAAATATGTTAGAAATTGGTAACGTAACGAATGAACTTTGTATTCTAATTAGTAAAATCATCCAAATATTGTGTAATTTAAGACATATCATAAGAATCAGATAAAAGAGGGATATACTAGATACATGATGAAGAAGTCAGCAAAGAGAGGAGAAAGAAGCATCACTTGGTTTTTGGGGTACGGTGAACAGTGTCAAAGAAGATATTAAATATTGATACATTAGTTTTATTATCTAATAATTTTTGTACTAAAATATTTATTAATTGTTTACCAATTTCCTTTAAGTAATAAAAAGGTTTGAATTTTATTTTTTTAATCACTGTAGATATAATATTCTATTTATTATTTATATGTGTAATACATTGTACCTTTATATTTATTTTTGCCAAAATAACAATTATATTTATATATATTTTGATAATTATATTTATAAATATTTTGATAATTTCTATCTGAAAATTTAATTTAAATCGATCCATATTACATAATACTTCTTTACTAATTTAACTATTTTTAATTTATATAAACATATAACAAATAAAAATGGTTTATATTTAGTAATAAATGAAATATTAAAATGACAAATAATTCTTTCTTTTTTTTTTATTTCACGATAAAAACCTAAAGGGATCAGCCATCTGAAGCCCAAGGCCTTCTGGGTAACGCATGAACCTATACAAAATTTTTTTGCTGTTTTTGAAAAAGTCTAACAAAAGATTTGGTTCACTGGATACCATCCAATGTGACTTACAAAAAATTCTATTAATATTGGAACTCTTTGAAAAAAGAGATGAAGGCAGATTCATCAGCAAATGGAATGGATTCTTCTACTTTCGGTTTCATGAATATTTTTTTTTCTCCCGTGAATGTACGAACCAGTGATTCTGTGTCAACATGCAGGCGAAAGAACAAAGGCGTACTACATGTGATGATTCTGTCTTTTTTTCTCTATTTTTCAGTTATATCTCAAACTAAAATTCAACAACTAACTAAATTATAAGTCTGTAGTCACAAAGATGCGATAAAACAATTATTGTGTTATAATATAATTCTGGCTTGTCTCGTAAAATTTTATATTGGTTAATTTTATACTATGAATAAAATTGAAAAAAAAAATAACAGTTAATATATCATTAGGATTATATTAAAAGATAAATATATTAAAAAAAAATAAGTTATGCCTAATTAGAGACTGGATGTGTCTTAGGCGTGTCTCCAAATGCTAGGATCTAGTTTTTCCTTTTTTCCTTATTTATTTATTCTTCTCTAACAGAATAAATATATTTCTTTCTTACCAGGAATTGAATTTTGGCCAGGAAATTACTATAAATTAATCATATGCACATTAGAGGAATATTTGGCATACAAATTTAATGTGTTAATAAGTAACATATCAGATAACTTATTTATTTTATTTTATTTTTTTATACATAAATATGTCTTTTGTATTAGGGTCTATAGTTTAATCCTGTAACTTTTTTTCAAACTCAAAAATGTACCATTTTGACACACCCAAAAACGTGACAAAATTTGTTGGTCTTCATCGGATCGAAAATTCAACAATAGTTTTCTAGTCACTAGGACCTAACGTTTAGGAGCTATATTGTTTTGAAAGAAAAAAGTAACGCTTTGCCTGCATTTGTTATGTGTTAGGGCTTTTTTAACCGATCTAGCTCTGATGGTGTTCTCGGATCGTAACCACCAATAGATAGACTTATCCAAGGTCTGTTTTTCCCAGTAAGGGAGCAATTTAATTTTTTTTTTTATGAAAAGTTGATCAAAATTATAAAAATAATATTGTCTTACACAGCTAATTCATTAAAATTCCTGCTTTAAATCTCATTATGTTGATTCAAAACTCTACAGCAGGGAAAATTACTTGCATCAAAATATTTACTTACGAAGTATTCGAAAGGTGATTTGAATTTCTCGGAGAATTAAAGTCTTCCAGCGATGAGCGAAAATCTTTAAATTTCTTGGATGTTACAAACTGAATTATAAACAACATAATGCATAATTGATGTAAATGCAAAATAACCGTTTAAGTTTGTTGAATATACGATGTAAAGGAAACAAACTCCTCCTGAAATAAGATTTATACTCCAACTTTCTCCTCCTTCTGTTCCCCCCTTCGATGAAGTGGTGTCTATTCTGAATACCTTGAAACCTTAATTAAAAGAAGAAAAGGAAAGAGTGAAAAAAATTAAGTAGAAGAAAGAAGAAAAGAACGGGAAATTAAACTTTTTTTTCTCGGTAAAAGTTACTTGTTTTAAGCAACACCTTTAATAAGTTGGAACTTGATTGCTTTCCGCTGGCAAAGTTAGGGTAATTTCTTCTGAAATCTTGTCTAAGCCCCCATTTAGTTTTCTTTAGTGAGTGTGCATAGAAAGTAACTATCGATATTTCAGATTATTCTCATTTTTTTTTCAAAATTATTTTTAATTATTTTTTGGGGAAATGTATTTATTTGTAATGCAATTAAAATAGTTACATATTTTTATATCTGAAAATCATCTTTATATAACGTTATATAATTGCCAGTTCTTCATCAAAATAATTCTAAAATTTAATTTCAATTGTTTAAAAAAAAAAAAAAAAATATTACTTTGTGTCAATAATTATTATAAAAAGGGATACATAAATAAAACAATAAAAAAATGACAATATATTGTACAAAATCGAAAGCAATTCAACTGATTTTGAGTTTTGAAAAAAATGTATTAATGATAAAATATTCCATAAATACTACGATATATAGCATAAAAAGGACGTGAGATTTTCATTTAATGCTGAGAATATTCATAATTTTGATTTTATACTTTAATTTTTATATAATTTACATAAACGAAGTAAATAACCACTTTTTCAGTTACTTACCCTGACGATTTCCGAGACCCTAATTTTACCCATTTCACAGGACCTTAAATTTTGAAAGAAATGAATTAAAAATACTGTCATGATTTATCCCGGCGAGTTCTGAGGTCTTAACTTTGCCTATTCCAATGTACGTTACATTTTTAAAACTTATTAAAGGATGACATTTGAAATGGAAACAGTTACAATTGAAATAAAAAAGTGACTTTGAAACTTTGCTTTGGAAAGGATTTTAACTGGTTTATAATGGGTACATTTGAATTGGAAAGAATTGCGGAATATTGGAAAATAACGACTTGGAATGTGTGGCATTTGATTGGTGTAAGGTTACTGTTAACTTGGAAAAGGTTCAAATAGACTTGGATATGAACAATTGGAAAAACTCGTTTGAGGAAAAAATGAAGCATAAAAAAAATCTATTTATTTCACATTTTGAGCATATCTTATTAAGCCTTCTAAAATGAGATTGCATTGTTTTACTGAAAAAAATATTAGAACCTCAGAATTATCACCATTACTTGAATTAATTTAAAATAAAAAAACATAGGTGGGAGAATGAACCTTCAATTAAAGAGTGGGTGTAGTTACAACTTACTTTACAGTGTTATAAATCAAAACAGTAATTGATGTATCGCTATAATATGAAATTTGATCTGAAGGGTCTATACGTTTGAACATGGCGTGATCAGAGATTCGAATGAGGGTGTTGTGCAGAATGCAGGCTTAGCCCAGCAGACCGTAACGTTTCACGGCGTTGCATGACCCCACGTCATCCGGCATCATCCGTAACTTCCAGGATGGAACGAGCGCACTCACAATCGAAACTGAGATAGGAAGTTGTAATAAGGTGGGCTATGATTTATGCCCAGGCCTGTTTATGAGATTGTCCGCAGATATACTCCCAGCAGCTTCTGAAGAAGTGCTTGCTGAGAGAGATTGGATTCCTGAGGTATAAATCTAGTTTATGGGCTTGTGCACTTTTGCTTTTAGTGCAGATGTGGGAATTTAGTGCTCACTGATACCCTATCGTGGTGCAGAAGGGTTTCTTTAAGCATACTATATACACTGAACAAGAATGTTCTTTGGGAAATCAGTCCGAAAAAACATCATCTTCTGCATCCATTAGGGTTACGATTCTGGCAGATTCTTAATATTATGTAGAAGAAATAAACATCTACTTAAATTTTTCAGAATAACATAAGCTTCCAAATATTTTTTAATAATAAATAACTATCTAATTTTTCCAGGAGAAAGAAAAATATGAAAATCTTTCAATTCATATACCTAAGTTACTAGCGCTGGATTCCGTAGGAATACATAAAACTTGAGATAAAAAAGGTTTATTATAAGTTAAAGAAAACAAACTTAAAGGTTGAGTAAACGTTAAATGACAGGTTTATATTGTCTACAAATACAAAAAAAAAAAAAAAAAAAAAAAAAAAAAAAAAAAACAATTGAATAAATTTTGTGCGAGGAATAAATTTACTAACATCTACATTAAAATTATATGGTTTAAATTTTAAAAATATTGTTTTAGATTATTTTCATTACTTCATGTTGAGCAATAATGTCATATCGGTACTCTGAAAGAACATTTATGTGACTGCAAAATATGATAAATTATACTTAGGAGCAATCAGAAACTCCTGGGAACTAAAAGTGGAGGAAATACAATGTTTAATTTCGTAATGCCATTATCCTCAATCACATACACATTTTCTATTAAAAGTTTCTAATACTTATTAGACCGGATTCTTATACATTTTCGCAAATCGCACCTTTTGGTGATTACTGCACGAATTTGCACATTTTCGGTTTTATGTATTCGTGAACATAATATCGAAAATGTGGAAATTCGTTGTGTGCTTACTTTTTGATATTTCATTAAAAATATTGTTTTTATTTTTTTTTAATTTCGAGTAAAGTTGTGATTTATTTTTAAATTATCATGACACGATACGGTGGGAGTCCTAAATTTTGCCTATTCATTATAATTAGGATAGGGATCTTTAACGAGTACCTGACATCGCACAGGCTCGGGACCCCCATTTTACGTTTTCCAAGAAAGAAAAAATAGCAAACTCCCTTTAAAAAATCCTAAGGCATCCCGGGCTGCGAACCCGCGATCTTGGGTTTAGTTTGCTATTAACCACTACACTACAGGTGACCCCTCGAGTAAAGTTCGAACCAAGAAAGAAAACAAAACCCATGGCATCCTATTATTTATTTCTTCGAACTCGTTAAAGAAAATGTGTAATATTGAACAACGTTTTCAATGTATTAACATTCGTAAAATTTATAATTTGATTTTAATTCACCTTTCAACCTGACAGGTTTTTTTTTTTTTTCCCCCACGTTTTTAAACGTTTGGCTTATTTTCATTGCACGTTTTTAAACGTTTGGCTCATTTTCATTGCAATTTTTTAAATGTTTGGCTCATTTTGTATTGCACGTTTTTAAACGTTTGGCTCATTTTTTATTACGTTTACTTATGTTTTTTAAAATTTTGCTGCACGAAATCCGGACCATTAGTGAATAATATAGTTATGATAATGTAGTAGTACAGTGATATAGTAAATTTCGTCTAAGGTATTAGTAAAATTATTAACAACATAAAATGTTTAAATCCTTAAACTTCTTTAAAATATAATTAATTAATTTATAATAAATATGACGTTTGTAGAAAAAATTAAAATTTATCTCTTCAATAATAAGTTATATATCATACCTAGAGTTTATTCAGCTGCATTATTTTCATATATATTAGAAATATATAATTTTGTTTATATAATAACATTCCAGAAACTTAAATATTAATGACTGATTCACCTGAAAGTTCAATAACATTTTAAGAATAACAAAATTAGTTGCTTTTTTTAAAAAAATAAAAGTTTTAACAAAATTAATTATAATTTAATTAATTTAATAAAATTATAACGATAACAATTAATTTTTTATTTATAATTATTACATTTGATTTAATTTAACTTACTGCAATGAAATTTTAATTAATTAATTTATAATAAATACTATCATTATTAATAAATATTAAAATTAAACTCAAATTCAAATTTTAAGGTCAAATATTGTACCTACAGTGTATTTCAACGCTGTAAGGTTATTATAAATTCAAAATATATAAATTTGCTTACACAATTCTTTAAAAATTTCTAACTATTACTAACTGAATAATAGGTTTATTTTAATTTTTTTTTTTTTTTAATAAGGCGATGTAACATTTATTATAGAGAAACTAATTCCATTTCAGATCCCTTGACCTGAAGATGGTAGTGTTGAAAGTAATAAGCTGAAAATGATTAAAGACATACTCTCTATAAAATTGTCATGTATTTTTTAGTTATTTTTTGATCGGTATTTATAAGAAATAGATAGATAGCACGATCAAAACATTAACTTTAAAATATGAACTGTAAAAAAAAGAAACTGTATTCATTGAAAGCTGAAGCTAATGTATTACCATGAAATGGTAAATCATGACGAATTTGAATATCATAGAATAAAAGTTTTTTTTTCCCATTCAGTAGTAATCCTATGAAAGAATTGTCTATTCCTATTATCTGTCCTTGTCAACCCTTCAATGCATAAAGGTTTGAAATAAATTCCTATTTTATATCTAATAATCATTAATTTACCAAAATTTGGTTCCATAGTTCATTTAGTACGTTCCTGTTTTCTCATTCTAATTTTTTTAGGGAAGTCAGTGTTTATCATCAGATAATGGGCTCTTAAAAACTAGTCGACCCTTATCTATGTATTAGAGGTGATCTAGCGTAACACATGTTAGAGTTTGAACTAATTCTAGATCCCCGATAAGGCCTATGTCGATGGCCTGAAGGATTAATCTTGTTTTACAACATTACTGAACTAGATTATATAATTTATGTTTCAATCTTGGAAATTCGAATTAAAATATTTCTCAGTCATTAGATATAGTAGGTAGGAATGAAGGGGTTTCTATCGAAAAATTATTAGAAAAAAAAAATGGAATTATTTAAAATTATTTAAATTTAATTAAAAAAATTGCGCTTGATTTTTCAAAAACAAAGTATTGAGTGCATTGCGCAAAGGATGATATAGCCGGCCAAGCAACAACGGTTCAATAATTTTGGGGTGACAGATTCCAATTTTATAATTTTAACATTTTAAGAGAACGGAGGAATTTTTTTATTTATTTTTACTTTTAAAATTTTGTTTGCTTTCGTCGCAAAGATAAGGTTTAATTCCCATTGTAGTCCTACTATGTACTGACAAGGGGAGGACACACTCAGTCTCTCACGGATCTTGTGGGTAATTTTTTTGGAGATTCCTGATCAAAAAATATTAGACACGTATTTTGCCGTTCCGACCAATGTGCCCTAGAAGCCGAGAAAAAAAATAAAATAGCGTTAAACTGATTTATTTTTTATCTCGAGTTTAAAAAATGATATCGACATGATTCTTGCACCAAGATTTTCAAGTTTGATTGTGGATTAAAGGGAAAATACAGTCGCTCCATAGATTTTGGTATAGGTTAAATAAATTCTAGAAAAATGATTAGTTTTTCAAGCAAACTACCTCTGTAGATTTTTTCACACACAAATTGAGGTCAGATTCTAATTCAGCACCCTAAAAAACATTAAAAAACGGTTATTCAACAAAAAAAAAATATCATTTTTTTCACCCTCTTCCAGGAAAATGAAATTTTAAAACCGATTGGTTACATACCTTTAAATCGCCATTGCTTTGTCATGCAATTCACTGGTTGGTATCACTGGAAAGAGGGGAGTCTCAGCTTTCTTTTGATGTATATAAATGTAAAATGATGAACAAAAACCTATTAAAAAAATTGGAAAATCCGAAAAACTTTATGATTTTTAACTTGAGTTTGAAACCAGATAGGATGGTGAAACCAAATACATTTCAAGCGTATTACCACCCTATATTTTGTGTTAAAAGATAAAGTTGGTCCGTTAAACCGTCTGAGCGTAACTCATGTTTTTATCTGATTTAAACAAAAGTTGGCTACCATTTGTTTGGTCAGGCAAATTTTGAAGCTTACAAACTTTTATTTTTCTGTTTGGATGAAATTTCGTATTTAAGGGTTCTTTTGAATGCTGAATTCGAATCCGATGTCGGTTCTTGTGAAAAAATTATATTGAACGTACTTCACTTGAAAAAGTTTAGCTTTTACACTGTAAAATGTGATAGAAAATTCTTCTAGCCCTAGAATACCATCTCAGCACCCTCAAAACTCAGGAAACGTATTTATATATATAGATACCAATAAAACAAATATATATATATATATATATACTAATTGGAAGAAATAATTTGTTACTTTAATTATTATTAAAATAATTATAATTATTAATTATTTATTGTAATGATAACTTATTACAAATTAATATTTACATTATATACAGACCGAACCACATATTAGATTTGATTGTTAAGTATTTACAATTTTTGTTTTATTTTGCATTTGAACATGTTAAAATATGATTGTGATAGTTGACATAAAAACATTATAGCAATAACTGCCTCACTTCCGTTGCTGACAGGATTTTGTTGAATATAATGCAAATGAAATTCTAAAGTAATAAGCTTCAGTTATTAAAACAACCTAGTAAACAAAGATTACAAAACGGGTTAGAGATGTGTTCTGGGTTTGAAGAATAAAATAAAAATTTAAACTTAATAATAATAACAATTTATGTAAATTAATAATAAATACCATTTGGTAGGCAACTTTTGTTTAAATTGATAAAAGCATGAATTACGCTTAGACGGTTTAACGGACCAACTTTATCTTTTTACACAAAATATAGGGTGGTAATACGCTTGAAATGTATTTGGTTTCCATCATCCTATCTGGTTTCAAACTCAAGTTAAAAATCAAAATGTTTTTCGTATTTTCCAATTTTTGTAATAGGTTTTTGTTCATCGAATTTTACATTTATATACATCAAAAGAAAGCTGAGACTCTCCTCTTTCCAGTGATACCAACCAGTAAATTGCATGACAAAGTAATGGCGATTTAAAGGTATGTAACCAATAATCGGTTTTAAAATTTTGTTTTCCTGGAAGAGGGTGAAAAAAATGATATTTTTTTATTTTGTTGAATAACCGTTTTTTAATGTTTTTAGGGTGCTGAATTAGAATCTGACCTCAGTTTGTGTGTAAAAAATCTACAGAGGTAGTTTGCTTGAAAAACTAATCATTTTTCTAGAATTTATTTGACCTATACCAAAATCTATGGAGCGACTGTATTTTTCCTTTAATTTGCAATCAAAACTGAAAATTTTGGTGTAAGAATCATGTCGCTATCATTTTTTAAACTCGAGATAAATCAGTTTAATGCTATTTTATTTTTTTCTCGGCTTCTAGGGCCCATTGGTCGGAACGGCAAAATACGTGCCTAATATTTTTTGACCAGGAACCTCCAAAAAAATTGCCAACAAGATCCGTGAGAGACTGAGTGTGTCCTCCCCTTGTGAGACCAACTGAAATAATTGGTTACATTTATTTTATTTGTAATTCGAAACCAAATAATTGTACATATTAAAAAAAATATATTTGGAGGAGATATGTAGCTGATCAAATCAGTTACACCTTTATTTTATTTGTTTAAATAATTATAACTTTAAAATAAAAGTAAATGAAATTAAAAAATAAAATGTTCCTAATTCTTACAGATACTATTTTATTATTTTCATTATTTAATTTAGTTTAAAAGAGTAGAAGGTTTAATTCCATTTCTTTTTGTTAAAGAAATGAAAATTTACATTCAATTTTGAAATTAATAATTTTATTTTTTAAACATTATTTAAATTGGTAGAGGTATAGTTAAAATAATTTAATATATTTGATAAACTGGATTAATAAGAAATGCTATATACATCCTTCATATAATTATGAAAATGTTTCCATACATAATTATTTAAATTTGTAATAAAATCAAAATGTGTAAATATTTAATGTGTAATCTAAATAGTCAAAATATATTTTAAAAGATAATATTGTTGATTAAAAATAAGTAGTGATTAAATAAAAGAGATGGTGTGGATTAAGAAGACAGTGAAGAGAATCAAAAGAAGTTATTTGGTGGAAGAGGAGGCACTTAGAGTTTAGGATCCAGTCGAAGAACATCTCTTGGGCCCAAGGCAACATTAAGAAAGAATCATTTGAAAATTAATCATGAAGTTTATAACTAATAATGAAGCTAATAATTTTTTTTTGCTCATGAACTAATAAATTCAAAGAAAATAGTAAATTGGGTTACAAAAACTTTTAATTTATTAATTGAGTGTGTGGTTTTAAATAAAATTTTGGGTCAGCCTTAAATATTTGCTGTGATAGTACAATTATTTAATTTTCATAACATATTTAATTTTTAATCATGTATATAATGCTTTTGATATTTTAATTATTTTGTATAGTAAGATTTTCTTTTATAAACTGCATATATACGAAAATTCATCCCTAAGATATTTCATATACCACCGTAACAGTATAATACTTTTTTTAGATACTTATTCGCCATTTAATCATAATTTATTTATTTTGATCTATTACAGAAAATCAGACAGTTTTGATTTTTCTATCGCGTAATCAACTCTGGAGTGAAGCCAAAAAAAAAAAAAGCAAATGGATTTCTGTGATGCTGAAAGGTCATAACTCCCAACCCTTCATATCGAAAAATAGACAATTTATCATAATAAAACCTTTTACCTTTTAAAATTAAATTAAATTACCCTTAATGGTTTTCCCTGAAATTTAATGTTTTCATAATATAGGTGGGAGAAAATCATGAAAAATAGTTGAAACGCTATATGTTTTCTGAGTTCTGAACCCCTAGTTCAAGAAAACATATTTAATTTTAAAAAATCATACTCTAATGAAAAGTTGGAGTCAATTCGTGCACTCTGAGCCAAAAGTATGAAAAAAACTAGTTTAAAAAAAATGTTAAACAATTTTTTTTTTCTGTACATTTATTATATAACTATAGTATTTCTACAATGCTCCTTCTATCTCCGAATATATACAATTATAGAATAGGTAATTTCTTAAGAGATTATTTCTTTAGCTATTTACGAGTCCACTTTCACAAGCAGTGTTCCCCGATAGCCTACCGTCAGGGTAAGCTGCTGGTTCATGACACCGATGTCTACACGCTAGGCTTGTCTAGTTCTCTATCGTAGTAAACGAGGAGTAATTAACAAACAATTAGTTCAGCTTCTGAATAAACATTAATTGTCTAGGAGGCCTTCCTCTGCTCACCAAACATTATTGAATGCAGAATTCAATGCGATGTACCCTGTATTACCACGTAATGCATATTGCATTACAGAGCTTTGGGAAACTTTACAGATGTTCAAAAAGTGTTGAAAAGGAAAATGATATATAATCCCAAGAAATGTTAATCAGAAGTAAAAAAACATTTTAAACGTTTAATATATATTTTTTAATTGGTGTTCGTGCATTGATCAGTTGGATCACAGGAAACTTATTAGGAAGTCGAAAACTTATTGCGGCGAAATTTTTCCAACGGCAAAACAATGAATAGAGACAACAAACTGTAAATGATGGGTTGTTACATATGTACAAAGCTCTGTAATATGTAGAATTACATATATTTAACATTATTGAATACTACTTTTCAAATTAACGTCCGTTTTTTTCAACTACATTCACCCACCATTCTGTGAGCAATTAGATTTAGATATCAGTAACAAGCGGCTAATAACTCTGGACATCTAATTTTAACGTCCTCTTAATTATAAAAGGTCCACCATTTTATAAAAGGAGCCTTTGACTTAAACAGACCATAATATGGCTGCAATATCTGAGATATATGCCGGATGGAGCAAAACGTTCAGGTCTTGCAATTCCAATAATTTGTCCTTGATCGAACGAAAGTGCAGAGGCATTGTAGTTTTGCAAAATAGCTTGAATTCTGTTGACCGAAGGGAGGTTCTGTGCTTTCAAAACTGCATAAACTTTGTCTAGCTGATCACAGTTAACGTTCCAGTCCAGTGTGTCAATTAGGAACAATCTAAAAATACAAACATCTTCCAGTTTCACAAAAGTTCCACAAACACAAAGTATAACTTTTTTCCCTAACCAATCCGAATGGACCAAAGTGTGGCAGTATTTTATAGAATTACTGAGGACAAGCTCAGATTTTTTTCTAAAATCCTCAGGTTTTTAACCAATGTCATTGTGATTATGGACTGTGACTCTTTAATCATTAATGAAGCCATTGGTAGAAGAAGGTGTTAACTCACTTTTATTTAAATCTTCAGGAGAGGCATTTTATGTTTATAAAATTGTTTAATATTTTTGTCCATTTCAAATTCTCAATGATCCTTATTATGTCACAGATAAAGATCTTAATGTTCCATAATTTTCATTGGACCCTATTGTTGCTTTACTTTACTTTTGCAGGTTTTATACCTCAATGAGTTGCCAGGTTAAGTCAGAGCGTCCCTCCACTTCTCTCTATCCCACCAGTCATCCTCCTCAAGTCCCCTGCCAGCCATTTCCTCCTCCACACAGTCCCTCCACAGGGTTCGGGGTCTTCCTCTCCTCCGTCTTCCTGGTCGTTCCCACAGCAGAATCTTCTTCGGCCACCTACGTTCTGGCATCCGCTGGCAGTGTCCATACCATCATAGCCTGCTTCTTCCAATCCTCTCCGGAACTCCTTCGGTCACGCCCAGCCTGCCTCTGATCTTATCATTCCTGATTTGGTCTAGGCGGGTAATCCTTAGGCATCTCCTCCAGAAATCCATCTCTGCCGCTTGTAGTTTAGAGTTGAGCCCTCGGTTAAGTGTCCAGGTTTCTGCGGCGTAGCTAAGGGATGGCTCAACAATACTTTTAAAAGTACGCCTTTTGCTGTCCGTTGAGATGATCGTGTTCCGAAGGACTGGGTGTAACATTCTAGTCACGCTTCTTGCCAGGCCAACCCTCCTCTTAACCTCGGGTTCTGACGTCCCGTTCCTATCCATTGTTGACCCTAGGTATTTAAAGGAAGCTACCTTCTTACACACCTTCCCATTAATCTGTAGGTCCACGGCCTCCTTGCAACTTACTGGCAAGTATTCGGTCTTATCAAAATTTATTCTTAGACGCCACAAGCTGTATTCTTTTTCCAAGGCCTTTAACGCTTCTTCCAGGCCTTCTCGGTTATATGTGACCACCGCTTGGTCGTCGGCAAAGAAAAGGGAGAACAGCATATGTCCGTTAATGTCTATACCTTTTCTCTCCCATCGAGCGCTCCACTCATTTACTGCCTGTTGTAAATAAATTTTAAACAGCGTCGGTGACATACAGCAACCCTGCTTAAGTCCTTTGGATGCAGAAAAAGGCTCAGATACATGTTGCTTCACTACGAAAACATGTCAAAAAAACCAAAAAAAAAACCGTTAGATTAAGATTTGCTATATTTACAACATTGCACTACTCCGAACGAACAACTATCTTTATCAAACTTAAATCTTGAGAAACCAAATGATGACAAGTCAGAGCCAGAGTTATCAGATCAATCTGGATCATCATTTATGATACAAGTGAAGAAGATAATTAGTTGTTTAATATTCATATTTTTTTTATATTTATCTATCTGTGCTTAATTACGTTTATTAATTAATATAAATTATGCCTAATTTTATTTCTGTAATTGATTTAAATTCTGTTTAATGCACATTGATTATTAAAAAAAAAATAAAAAAAATATATATAAATAAATAAAAGTTTTAATCACTTGAGGTACGCATGATGATATAGAAGGATCAATACAATTAGGATTGATGAATTAAATGCCACTTCTATTGAGATTATTTTATTTGAAAACTAGTTTCGAATGCTAAACATTCATCTTCAGTTCTAAAACATACAATAAAATTTTCAACACATCAGTACTATGTTACATAAATTAAATATACTAAGGTTTTTAAAAAGATAAGACAAGAAATCAAGCATAGGCACTCACCTTCGAGGTAACTAAAACACTGAATTTGTGAGAAGTAAAAGGGGGGGCAGGTAGGTTAAGTTTTAGATTTACAACGGGGTTTCCCTTATGACTCATTGGGTTTTTTCGTTCCTATGGGAAATAAATTTAAAATGGGGCTATTGGATATGTTAAACTGATCATTTAAACAAAAATCTGGATCGGTTTTAAACGATTTTATTATTTCTAGTGATTCAAAAGTATTTAATTTTAGGCTATTTTCTACTTGATGTAATATTTTTACTCCCGAGTCTTTATTAAATTTGTGGTTATTTTCATTTAGATGGATAGCGAAATTGGAATTTTGGGTCTTATTAGTGTATGCTCTTATATGTTCATTTACTCTTTGATTTACTGATCGTCCGGTTTTTCCCGTGTATTTTGCTTCACAGTCATTACATTTTAATTCGTATACGCCGCTTTTTTGGAAAGGGTCTATTTTGTCCTTTGGTGAAGGGAAGTATGATGACAATGGCTTATCTATTTTAAATGCAGGGTTTAAACCTAATTTTTTTAATTCTTTCCCGACTTTAGTGGATATTGGGCCATAGTATGGTATCAAAATATATTTTTTAGGGGTAGCTTTATCCTCTGGGGGTGTTTTGTATATATTATTCATATTTTTTTTATGTATTTGTTTTCTTAAAATATTATCGATTGTGGTTTTACTGTATCCGTTGTTGTTAGCTATAGTGTGAATCGTTTGTATTTCTTTGTTAAAATTTCGTTCATTTAGCGGTATATTTAAAAGCCGGTATATCATGCTATGAAATGCTGCGAGTTTGTGTGTTAGTGGTCTCCTGGCATTGTTGTCTATAACTACATCTGTGTGTGTGGGTTTCCTGTATATATTAAATTCGTGTTGTTTATTGTTTATGGAGATTTCTATGTCTAAAAAATTTAAAGTTTTATTGTTCTGCCATAAATCCATTGGTAATCCTTCTTCCTGTAATCTTTCGGTAATCCTTCTTCCAAAATACATAAAGCAGACATTCCAATAAGACCAGTAGTTACCTACATTAATAGCTCCATATACAAACTTGCTCATTATTTAAACAACATGTTCAAAACGAAAATTTCTTTTTCCCCACGAAATACAATAAAAAACTCAATAGAATTAGTCAACAAAATTAAAAACGTAAATGTTCCAGACAATGCAAAGTTAATATCATTCGATGTCACAAATCTGTTTACCAGTATCCCACCTTCAGAAACAATAGAAATTTTAGAAAAACTAATCTTCCGGTCTAATCTTCAACCACTAGAAAAATTAGACTTTTACAATTTAATGTCAGCCTGCATAAAACATAATTATTTTCAATTTAACAATACATTCTATAAACAGGAAGAAGGATTACCAATGGGGTCCCCTCTTTCACCCCTTCTGGCAGATCTTTTTATGGATAAATTAGAACGGAAAATCCTTCATTCAAAATTAGCTCAACACATCATATACTGGTATCGGTATGTTGATGACATAATTTGCCTATGGTCTGGGACGACCAGACAAATCAATAGTTTCTTAAACGAAATAAACGAAATCCACCCTTCAATTAAATTCACACTAGAGTTAGAGAACAATAAAACTTTAAATTTTTTAGACATAGAAATCTCCATAAACAATAAACAACACGAATTTAATATATACAGGAAACCCACACACACAGATGTAGTTATAGACAACAATGCCAGGAGACCACTAACACACAAACTCGCAGCATTTCATAGCATGATATACCGGCTTTTAAATATACCGCTAAATGAACGAAATTTTAACAAAGAAATACAAACGATTCACACTATAGCTAACAACAACGGATACAGTAAAACCACAATCGATAATATTTTAAGAAAACAAATACATAAAAAAAATATGAATAATATATACAAAACACCCCCAGAGGATAAAGCTACCCCTAAAAAATATATTTTGATACCATACTATGGCCCAATATCCACTAAAGTCGGGAAAGAATAAAAAAAATTAGGTTTAAACCCTGCATTTAAAATAGATAAGCCATTGTCATCATACTTCCCTTCACCGAAGGACAAAATAGACCCTTTCCAAAAAAGCGGCGTATACGAATTAAAATGTAATGACTGTGAAGCAAAATACACGGGAAAAACCGGACGATCAGTAAATCAAAGAGTAAATGAACATATAAGAGCATACACTAATAAGACCCAAAATTCCAATTTCGCTATCCATCTAAATGAAAATAACCACAAATTTAATAAAGACTCGGGAGTAAAAATATTACATCAAGTAGAAAATAGCCTAAAATTAAATACTTTTGAATCACTAGAAATAATAAAATCGTTTAAAACCGATCCAGATTTTTGTTTAAATGATCAGATTAACATATCCAATAGCCCCATTTTAAATTTATTTCCCATAGGAACGAAAAAACCCAATGAGTCATAAGGGAAACCCCGTTGTAAATGTAAAACTTAACCTACCTGCCCCCCCCCCTTTTACTTCTCACAAATTCAGTGTTTTAGTTACCTCGAAGGTGAGTGCCTATGCTTGATTTCTTGTCTTATCTTTTTAAAAACCTTAGTATATTTAATTTATGTAACATAGTACTGATGTGTTGAAAATTTTATTGTATGTTTTAGAACTGAAGATGAATGTTTAGCATTCGAAACTAGTTTTCAAATAAAATAATCTCAATAGAAGTGGCATTTAATTTATCAATCCTAAAAGTTTTAAAATATATAAATTGAAGAGTTTCCTAAATGATTTAAAATACATCTATTAGCAGGTTTACGCCACTCCGAGCCGATAATTAGATTTGTTGTATTATTTATCCCGTATTCTGGGACTTAAACCGTTAAATGTATGAGAGTTTTAGATTTTAGCAAATAAATTTGATTTTTTACCACTGTGCGCTCGCCAATCGTGTCAAAAAGTAATTAGATTTTTTAAATTATTTTTTCCGTAATCTCTGACCCCAAAGGTTAAATATGGACAAGTTTCAGAATTTTGTTTGTTTATTCCGTTTAACGTCACTTTATGCTGCTATGGCTAATCGGACGATGCTACGGTGGGAGTCCTAAATTTTGCCTATATAGGTACAATTTGGATAGGGATCTTTAACGAGTACCTGACATCGCACAGGCTCAGGACCCCCATTTTCCGTCCCTTCCGAAGAATGGCATAGCTAAGGATTTTTTAGTCCCTTTAAAAAATACTAAGGTCATCTACCGGGTTTCAGAATTTTGTCCACCTAAATCGGTCATATTTTCCACTGTGCGCCGCACAGTGGTCCAGGACGCGAAAAATCTCCGATTTCTCGAGGTTCAAAACACAACTATTAAGTATTATATTTGAAAACAAGAATAGTAAACGCAATTATTTCGATGAGTTAAATAGTCAGGATCTGATTATTCGTTTACACAAGGACGTTGAAAGTATAAATGGGCAATGAAACAATGGCTGTGAAATTTGACTTGTGATTTTTTAATATTAATAGAATTCCTTTGAAATTCGTTTACAAATTCATATTAGATTCACGTTAAAATTCATATTACTATGAATTCATATTATATTTCATATACTCTGTACATTTGCTTTCCTGGAAGTATTCGTATTTTCAAAATCCAATTTATAATAATTATGCTATAATTTTTTACCAAAGTTTAACTTGTTTGCGCCGCCGTGCGCCGTCTTTTGGCAATGATAAATCAATTCAGTAGGCATCACTGTATGCAATGAAACCGTTTTGAAGTGCGGCATTCTGCGGCTCTGACCTACAAATCATTAAGATTGGGAATAAATTAGGTCCATTAACCTACGTATTATATTGCCATGTTTACAAGCAAAACTTCAATATCTCTTACACTAGACATCATCAGTCTGACCTCAACGACAAGCAAGGAGATGAAAGCCATGCAGTTCCTCAGACGTCCACGTGAACGTTTGGCACTTCCACCTGCGCTGCTGTTCTTTCCTCGATGCTCACTTGAATGTGTGGAAATATTTAAAATATTAAAATAAAAGTTGTAAGGTTGACTAATAAAAAAGCTTAAGGAATTGAGATGGTTAAAAAAGGTAATATCCCGAAAGTGGGTGTAACTTAAAGCGTTGGCGGGAATTCCTCGATAAAAACGGGATTTTTGATTGGGGTATTGGCAGCACTGTTTTAAAATTAGTTTTATTATCTTTCCCTTTACTTAAGGTTAAATGATAAAAATGGAAGACTTTAAATGAGTTACCATGATCTAGTGGATTTAATTTTACGCAACGATCGTGAAATTTACGTGTATCCGGGAAGTGGCAACCCTAAACAATTATTTGTCGTCAGATCACTTGGAAGAAATTCATAGGTATTTAAACCAAACATTTTTACTACATTTCAGTAGAAGATGGGAAGGTTCGGGACGGTCCAGAAGGACTTTTTTTTAAAAAGAACGAGGAATAATATATATTCGTTAAGTGCTGGTGATTCAGGCGCACTACAAGAAACCTCTGTTAGTGGCCGTCCCGAAATACCCTTCGAGCATTGTGGTGATAGAGCCAAACAAATGAAAATTAAGCATCTCCGAGAAACATTTTCAAAAGAATTAATTTTGGCAGCGGCCAAGGTGATAGGAAGACCAAATGAAGGATTCCCATCTTTCGCTTCGGAGAAACCCTTGGTTTTGATGGTCGACGCTTCACTATCAAAACGCTAGTATGCAATACTAAACAAATCTAGTAAAGAAATAGGGTGTGACATATTTCCTTCATATTATCGTGTATTAGAAGTAAAATAAAAAGTGTTATCCTAACAGCATAGAAACTACGGAGAGTTCGGCGATGGTAAGCTTGCAATTATTACTAGACCATACTGCGAAACGAATTTTGCAATCAAAAACTGAAAATGAATTAGAAACCATTAGTGATGAACTTACACTAACATCCAAATGGGGCTATGATGGATCCTCGGGGCATAGTGAATAAAAGCAAAGCTTTGTTGACCAGGAAATAACTGATTCAAATATTTTTTTAACATCGATAGTACCTCTTCTTATGAAAAAAACTAATAACCCTACTTTGATTCACTGGAAGAATCCACTACCTGGATCTACAAGATTTTGCAGACCCCTGAAATTCGAATTTGTTAAAGAAAAATCTGATACCATTAGAAAAGAAACTCAAAGAGTGAATGATGAAACTTTAGTACTGACTGTATCAAATATTATTTTGAACAACCGAACTTTTCATGTAAATCATAAACTGGTGTTAAGTATGATTGATAGAAAGGCAGCACAGGCAGTTACAGAGACGTCATCAATGTCAGAATACCCTATATGCTGTGCAAAACCATCTGAAATGAAAAATCTTGTAATTATACGAAGCAAATCTACTTCTGAAGAAGCAATTAAACTTGAACTTCCGCCATTGCATGCACGGATCAAGTTCATGGAATGAATATTGCACATCTCGTATAACCGTTATTTGAAAAGTGTAGAGTAGACAAAAACACACAACAAGAAAAAGAAGCAGTAAAAAGTAAAATAAAGGATAAATTTAAGGGATTGCTGGGTTTGAATGTGGACGTTGTTAAATAAGGTATGGGGACGAAAAATGACGGGAATAAGTCACGAAGATTCTTCCGAAATCCAGATATCATAGCAGAAATCACTAGCGTAAATAAAGATTTAATTAATCGGTTAGGTGTCATATTGAATGCAATAAACAGTGGTGCTGCAATAGATCCTGACAAATTTGGAGAATACTGCCATGATACTGCCCAACTTTATGTCAAGTTGTATAATTGGTATTACATGCCAAATACAGTTCATAAAATTCTGTGCCACGGAAAAACCATTATTGCTTCACCGGTTTTGCCTATTGGAAGGCTGACGGAGGAGGCTCAGGAGGCGCGCAATAAAGATTATAGGCGATATCGTTTAGGGCATTCTAGAAAATGCTTCAGAGTTGCTACCAACGAAGATGTTTACCATATGCTGTTAGTTTCTTCCGATCCGTACATAAATATGTTTCGAACGGAACCTAAGACAAAATTACTTCTTGAGTTTAGTGATAGTATCAAAAGGTTATTATTGTAGAACAAATTCTATGAATAAATTAAAACAAATTATAACACTTAATGTTGTTTATTTTATATTTTTTACATGTTTTAAAACATTTTTTAAATGTATTTTAATCAAATATACTGCTTATATTCTAGATTATTTTTATTTCAACATCTTGGAAACTTATAACTCGACACTTTCAATTTATAAAATAGCCATTATATTCCATTTCCAAACGATAGATTGAATAAAATGGGTCACCAACAACCAATGTTGTAAAACACATGATTTTCGAATATTTTTGAGAATATCTCAAAAACTGTAAGTCCGATCGGCTCCCGACCAGATTCAATCGATTCAGGGATGAAATTTATTTTGTGTTGTGTCACTTTTCTTGCCCATGACCGATATGTAGAAATGTAACTTGAGTATCATATTTTACGAAAATCAGTTGAATTCTGTTCCCCCTTCACCTCCTCCTAAAAAAAGAATTCAATACAGTGGTTTCACCCTTATAAAATTATTGGTATGTAGGTATGTAATTTTAGTACCAATTTTCTCGAATATTTTTGAGAATATCTCAAAAACTGTAAGTCCAATCGGCTCCCGACCAGATTCAATCGATTCAAGGGGATGAAATTTACATGAGGGTTAGCAACAACTGAAAACATAAGAAATACATGTTGGGAGATACAGAGTTTTTTCGCTAAATTAGCTAATCTGGACCACTGTGCGCCGTTGCCGACTACTCCAACATTTACTAGACAAGCTTCAAAGCTCCCAGTAAATTACAAAAGACTTATATACATGACAGTAATTAGCCCCATTTAGATATAGACATAGAGCTTTGAGGCTCCACTAAACCTTTCAATTCTTCATGTATCCAATCCTTACAATCCACGACCCTTCGTAAAATCCTAAATGGTGCTTATTATATCATAAATAAAACTATCCATAAAGATCTTAGCGTTTCATACGTTGCTGATTTGGCACAAACCAGATCCTTTCATAGTAATCTCCTTAACCACTCGAATCCATTAGTTTCCCATCTTGCTGCAAAATCAATTCTGATAATCCTCGGAATCCGAAAAGAAGAGCTTTTAACATGTTATTGACATGTCATTGTAATCATTATTCTCATGCTTACTTATTTTATATGATTTTTACATTAGTAAATATTAATAAATAATTAAATTACAAAACGAAAAGAGCCGAGTCTAGTTAAAAATATATATTATTATTTTGGTTTATAATGTTGTTACTACCATCAGGAGGCCACACCGAAATAAATCTAGATATAAAAGAAATATGTTTGCGAGTAGCTTTCACTTTAGGGAAACACATTATTTCTTCACAAAACCCCTGGAAATGAGCCCATTCCTCGGGAGGCGAAAAGGGAACGACCATTCATCACCATTTGAGAACATAAGGGCCAACGAAGGAGCTATGAAAAAACGGAAATAGGATTGGAGAAAAGTGAGGTGTCAGGGTGGGGACTACTATCGCTCGGTGAAATATTGGTTACCTTTAGCTAGCTCTAACAGATGGATCTCCTGATGGATCAGGTACTTGGGGGTATCGCCGCGGCCAGCCCAATTGACACCGCTCCTCTATCCATCAGCACTCTGTTGCCTTATTGTGCTACGCCCACCCTATTTTTTATATCTAGCACGTAGCTACCATTCCTCTTCATGTGTAGCAGGACGTTCTAATGCCCTAGTTATTATTGGCAGCTCTTTAATTTATTCTGATCATTCCTTGTTTTTGTATAATCACTAATAAATTAACACTCCTGTAGTCACACCTCTATATTGATCATAAGAAGTTGCAAGTTATATGTGAGATGCCCTTTCTATTTTTATCTATTATGAATATTACTTTAATTTTATACAAAAAATGGTAAAATATTTATCGAAATATTTCTAGTCAGGGTTTTTATAATGTCATATTAATTATGTTACATATAATGCTTTTTTGAAAACAATAATAAAAAATATATTTGGGGTTCCAAAGTCTCGACATTCCATGCAGATGTTTTTCAGGGATAAAATAAGAAAAATGAATGTGACCTAGATGATACAAGATACATTAATTTACCAAAGAATTAATAGCTGCTTACATAATTGGAAGAATATCTGAAGGGTTAATTACAGAATTTAATATGAAATATTAGCAAGTTTCTTCCATTTTTTGTTATTTTAGCCCTGAAGAAGACATGCCAGGCAGGCCGAAACCTAGAGTTTTTTTATTAAAAAAACTTGGATGTGTTGATTATACATGTCTGAATCCCTTAAAATAAAATTGTCCTCCTCAGTATTTTTCCTCTTTACAATCATTAGCTCAAATGTAGGAGTAATATGAACCTAACATTTTTTTTTTTTTTTTTTTAACATGGAGAACACTGTTTTCTAGAAGTAATTTGTGTTACAGATGACCTTCCTTTAGGAAGGACGGAGAGCCATCGTACTCGTTAAATCAGGTACTCGTTAAAGATCCCTGTCCTAATTATACCTGTATAGGCAAAATTTAGGACTCCCACCGTGGCATCGTCTTATTAGCCATAGCAGCATAAAGTGACGTTAAACGAAATAAACAAACAAACAACATACGATAAATTATGAAAAATTCCACTTACAAATTTATTTGTGGGTCCTGCAAGAATAGTGTCAAAATTGAAGGATCAAGATAAATCCAAAAAAATATCATAAAATAACTTTTACCCTTCGTCGTCAACCTGTTCCTATCCAAAAGTATCCTTTAATAATGTTCCATTAATCCTTGTTGAACAAATCCGGTACTTAGGACTCCATTAGGACAAACGTTTAACATGGAATCCACATACAAGACTAAAGCGACAAGAAACTGCACATCGTTATAGCCAACTTCAACGTTAACTAGACAAACATTCAAAGCTTCCACAAAATCCTTTAAAAAAACCTTAATGCTCTTTAATTAGTCCCAAATAAATTTAATCATAAAGGCTTTTACGGTCCATTTTGCTGATTTAGCTCAAACCAGATACCATGCCTTTCATAGTAAAATCCATTCTTTCATTAATAGAATCCATTAGTCTCTCAACTTGTTTCAAGCTTGATTCCTAATAAGTTCCGAGGTGTCTAAAAAGAGACCTTCTAATCTAGATCTTTTATTGAAATGCTACTAGTGATTAGTTCTTCACAAGTAATACACATGTCATTATCCTATTTTTTTAAAAATTTAATCGTTGTATAAATCCATATTGATTGGTACGATTCATGTTTTAACTATTGTTTATTCCCAATCCGTAATATGATCCCTTCCATAACGAACCAATTACACCTTTACTTATGAGTTAGCAATTAGCACTGATAAGAGAGGGTACACAAACGGATTGTGTACCATCCCCACCAAGTGGGCCCTGAGATCCGAAATCTGTCGCCTGTACCCTGAGGAAAAGGCAATTCAGCTCTGACTAAGGACATAAATTGGGTTTGTTCTGTCTTGCTCAGCTGTAGGAAGACGGGAACAAACACCTTCATTAACCCCCCTCCCTTTGGAGGACTCCCTCCTAATGGCGGCCTATTCTTTGTCTCTCCTTCCCCCCTCCATCCCCCCACCCTTCCTATCCTTTCCCATTTTCCCAATTTAATTTAAACGGCATAAAGCCGTTCATTAGCCTTTACACGACGGTTTACATCCGACTAGGGCTCTTTCAATTCGGAACAGAAAATGAGCATTGAAGGGAACCCACCTTTCTCATTTAGGGTTACTCACTTAGTCGATGGGATGTCGAAAAATCTCGTTTATAATGAGCGGATGAGCGAGGAAAAAGGTTTAGTTTTTCCAAATTAAGTGAAGCCTCGCTATTAATGACGCAAAACCCCTTTTTTTTTCTTCGGTATCATCATCTGGAAGATCTCTGCAATATTATATTTCTGTAATAAACTATACATAATGCTAAGAAAATTTGAGAAAATATAAAATATTTTTCACTGTTTAACATCATTGTAAAATTATAACAACTCCTTTCAGCATAACACTCTTCATTCTTAATTCATTTTATTTCTACAACTCAACATGTTTCAGGAACATCAACCATTCAGGAGATCCCATTTTTTAATTTTAATGTATGAGTTGGTTTTTTGTATTACTATATAAATATTGATATAGGTATCGGTCGATTTTCATATTTTACTCAACATGCTGCTCCATACATTAATCTATATTTATTAGTGATTTAATTGAAAATAAGTCAGTTTTATAATCAATTTAAAGCTCTAGACAACATTTCATCATTGTAACCTCTCTTGCAGAATTGCGTTCGACACCTATCGGTCGATTTTCAAACTTTACTGCGTACTTATTTAGTTTTCTTTAATAACAATTAATTGGAAAATCCACAAATTTTATTTTTGCTAAACCTTCCTGAAGATGGTGTAGGTAAAATTTGGTGCAGATTATTTCAGTAGTTTTTATTGTTAGTGATCACAAACGAAAAATGGCTAGTGCTCGGATATAGATAGATAGATTAAAATTTTAATAGTAATCTCAATTTCAAACTTTATTAGTTATTGGTATATAGACATTATTTATTATGTAGAACATCAGCTTATTATGTAGAAATTTAAATTTTATGTAAATTCTTTTTCCAGCTAGTCTCTTTTGCTATAACTTATGTAAATCCCACCTTTGTAAAATTGTGTGAACCAGATACATTATGCACATGTAAATGGGCTCCTTCAGCCAGCATAGTAACTGCTGCTCTAGGTTAAGCACGAGATTTGAAGGGCAGGGATAAGGGAATAGCTTTCCAAGGGCTATAGGGACTTAGGTTATTCTAATAGAATTGAAGCAGCGGAGGAAGAGAAAAGACAAGTCCCGAAAATAGAGAGGAGGATAAAATTGCCCCCACCCTTTGCTATTTCTCCGCCGGCACCCTCCCGATTCAATTGCTAGGAATTGGTCCCGTAGAAGGGTTGTGCTCGCCGGGAATAAACGTCAGGAACAATCCAATTCTCTCTGGATCTCGAAGGCGGTTTCATATTCGAGACAGACCATCCTCTTGCCCATCAATCTTTCTCAAACTGCTGTGTGCACTCCTATCAGTGGCTCCGATGGAGACCGGCCTTAGGGAATAAACTTTCTTCCAAAAAGAAAAACACATGAGCTTCCAACTTACTAACATTTCATATTTATATACAGAAGGTTAATAGAATATGAATAGAAATATATGAATAATAAACCAATTTTTTTTTTTTTTTTTTTTTTTTTCTTCACTTCGACACAATAAACCAATTTAAAAAAAATTATTAAATTATTTTTTTTATAATAATTTAATTGAGAAAGTAATACAGTCTACCTCAAAGAGGGAAATAAGTAAAATGGATGACCTTATAGATCCATTCCACAATATGTGCAATAAGAAATAGATGAAAAGAATAGCAAAAAAATAAAAAATAAATAAATAACCTCAGAATATATAATATAATAAACAAAGTGAAAAATAAAAAAAAAATTGATCCTGAACTATACAATATATTAAGTAAAAAAATACAATAAAATAGATTAAATTAAAAAATAAAATAAGAACAAAAAAAATAGTGAAAACGAAAAACAGGATCAAACTAAAAGTTATAGATCCCCTAACAAGACTTGTTCCTCCACTTTTGAAGGTACGAGTCGCATAATCACAGCACTTCTCTGTAGCTCTCAAGCTACGTCCCTGAAATAAAAAAAATAAAATTAAAAAAAAAGTTTTGGGTTAATTAAATGTATGAAAAAATTATTATAATAACTTGTAAAGAAATCTATTCGTAGTACTTCAATAAAATTTAAATTAGAAGGTCCCTTGGCAATCTTAAAAAAAAAGATGTTTTTCAAACTACTCTTCATGTCCATTAATTTGTTGATGAATATTTTTCATATAAATTTAAAGAAGACCATGGAATAGTTGAACTGAGTAAAAAAGATATGTTTTATGAATCATCTAAACCAATTCTAAAATGATAAATGTAATTTTCCTGATGATCGGAAATACGTGCATGCAGAATTTTTGATTCAATAAATAAGAATAAGTAAAAAATGCGAAATTTTGAATAAAAATTATCTTTTATATTCCCTGATTTTAATTGTAATACAGGTACGAATACAAAAATTTAAAGTTAAAAAAATACTAGTTCTAAAACGATAAGAAACTGCCCCTCTTTCACTTTTCCTTCAACATAAACTTGACTGAACGTTCAAACCTTCCGATTTGATTTTCTTTTTCACAAAAAGGGTTACCATTGTATGAAGAATTGGAACAACATTGGAGACTAGTCTTCCCTAATTTTTAACATGATGCTTCAGACGTGTGGCCAAGGCTTATCGAGCAAATGAATTATTCCATTTCATTACACAACGTCGGAGTCAGTGCTTATCTGCAGTTTTGATTTCACTGGGATTAAAAAAACTCAAGTGGAATATGCAGTAGCCTACCATATAGTAACTACTATATGCTAACGTTTTTTCAATGAGTAGGTGCTTTCCAAAATTTGTCTGGTGCCTTTCGTTTGATTGGCCCCTGTCTTGAATACTGAGTGTCTTCTTTAAGAGGCGACTTGTTGAAACTTATAATTTTGCTTTTAAATGATTTGGTTTTATACCAGTAATAAGTGATTTGGCCAATTTTGTCTTGTTACAGCAACTCGTTATGTTAAACATGATCCAGACAATGTGAGATATAAGGTAGAACGTTAAATACAACTAATAGTTCTGTTAATTTTTTTTAATGCAAAGGATTTCTTTTACGGCTGAATTTGCCGAGGAGGCGCCTCGTCGGTCTTCTTCTAAAACGGCGGATTGTTCAGGTATAGCGATGAGGAGTATAATTAGCGATACCTGAGGAGGTATACCCTCATACCCTCATTACACTAATAGCCGTAATGCGCCGTCAATCGGACTCGAGGCTGAGGACTACAAATAACAGGCTCCAGATGAACAGATATTAAATGCTCTGTGCTTCTATGTCTTTCTTCTCGACGAGGGTAGATCACAGACCGTTCCAAGGAACCGCTTGGAGCCATACCATTCACCTTTATCGATCACTGTTATTAGCCGAGAACAGCTATCGGGTACTTGCCTCCGCTATGCTACAGTAACCTATTAATTTAAACTGTAATAACAAGGTTGAACTGGTAAAAAGAACAATACTGTTGTTTTAGAAAAAAAAAATGATTTATAGAACATAGACATAAAACTTTTTCAAGGAGAGAAAATTGGAACAGCTGAACATAAACATAAAGTCAATTTTATTAATTTTTCAATAAAAAAATAAATCTATACTATTATATAAAAAGGTCAAGCCGTTTTTCGTTTGTGTTCACCAACTGCGAAAACTACTGAACCAATCTGAACCAATTTTTGACTACGTAATTTTAATAGTTCAAGGAAGGTTTAGCAATGATAAAGTTTAATAATTTTCAATTAAATTGTTATTAAACCAACGATAGGTGGTGAGCGTCATTCACGAGAGGTTATGATGGTACGGTGTTATATTGTGATTAGAATTGAATTTATTTATATCTAATGTAATAAATAGAAAGACAATTATGTGTACAATTATTGACAAGTATGTGACAATTATGACAAATATGTGGCGTGACATGTGTGTCTCAGTGAAGTTTAAAAATCCATCGGTATCTGGCTAGCACCACTCTGCAACAGAGTTTGCATCGTTAAAACAATTGAAACCATCTATACTAAATTTCTTCATCTTCATAGCTATAGGAAGGTTTACAATAGTAAAGTTTACTAAAATAATAATTTAAATGTACAGTGTTGAGTGGCAGAAACGAGGTTTGCCATAAACTTTTATGGTTTAGAAATCCAAACAGATGAAATGGATAAAATTATAGCTATAGCACTAAAAAATTTACCAATTGTCGATCTTTTGTTTTTTGATTTTGTATGTAAAAATATGATTTATGTGTTTTTAGTTATAAGCAATGATAATGCAGCCCATTATCTGTAAAAGTTTCTAAACAATTAGAGAACCGTGTTTACATGCCAATTAAAGAAAAAATAAAATAATCAAATGTTTTTTTAAATTGCACTACAACCTAATTACAGGTCTTGGCCTCCTCCAATCGCCATGAGTACAAATGAGAAAAACACATTTATAAGTATTTAAAATATTTAAATTAAAGTTACGTTTCCATAAATTAACTTACTCTTTTTGAAATTTTTTGTTTTCCTAAGATCCAAAGTCAGTCCTCATATAATAACTTTTCTGCCTGCTGCCGGATTCGAACTCGTGCCCAGGAAGAGTAAGAGTTAAATGCCTCAACTCTCTAAACTACCCGCTCCTTACATAAATCACAAATAGACATTTTTTTAATATGTATACTTTGTTGATATTTATAACTGTATACAAAATATATTAATAAGTAAATGTGCAGTAAAATTATTACAATAACATGTCAACAAGTTGTGAAGATCTACTCATTAGTAGCAATTCAATAACTGTTCTACATTAGATAGTCCATAGCCCAGCTTCTTTTCAGATACCTCGAAGTGTTGTAGGGAATCAAGTGAGAAGCAGTCGGAAGACTAGTGGATTCGAGTGGGTATGGAGTTTACTATGAAATGATAGTTATCTGGTTTGGGAAAAATATGCAATTTGGATAAGTTTATGTGTAACATAATAACTAGCATAATAATATAACTAATAACTAGCATAATAATAACTAACATAATAACTAGCATTGAGGCTTTTACGAAGGATTTTCAGATTGTAAGGATTGGATAAGAGAAGAATTGGAAAGTTTAGTGGAGCCCCAAATCTCAAATCAGTATGTCCAAATGAGTCTAATTACTGTCATGTAAAGTCTTTTGTAATTAATTTGGAGCTTTCCTAGTAAATGTTGGAGTAGTCGAAATCGACTAGCAGTTTTTTGTCTTTCAACTCTCTAATGTTTTCAGCCCATCTGCTGATTGTCAATTACTTGTTCAAAAGTTTTGGATTTAAATAAATAAAAAAAAAAAAAATAATCTGGTATGAGGATACCAACTGTCTCTCTCGGAATCTACATTTCTCACATTTATAAATTATATCCAGATCAGTGTCTTTGCTATTCCAGGATTTTAGTATTTTACATCTGTTCATTTAAGATTTAAAGTTTTTGTTGAATAATAGATCAATAACAAACCAAGTGCATAATTTTTTTATTCAATCACAATTAAAAAAATAGACAACACTTAAAATTCTTGGGTATTATTAGAGGCGAAGTCTGCTGACGGAATGTGGAGTGATTGAAGCGGTCATTCAGAACAAGAGAGTATTCGTTCCAATGGAACATAGCGACGGGACGTTAATCCTTTTGGAACGACCGTGAGTGACCGGCATTATGTTACGGACGGCTGTTTGAACGAAAAATAACACGGGATTAGCAATTGGAGGGAAACAGTTCATGTTTGTAGCAATAATTCTTTTTTTTTTCTCCGCTTTTACAAAGTTGGTAACATTCGCCAAGCAAACCAATCATTTCACATATGCTGTGAGAAGATAAGGAAGGTAAACTAGAATTCAGATTTGTCTTACTGTTTGGGTTAATGTTGATTCATTGGTTGGCGGTACTAATGATGATGTATATCGTTATGTTGTGCAACCAAAATTATTAATATATTGTGCCGAAGTTGCGACCTACAATGTAAGCCTTCATCAGGGCTAGATGAAAAAAAAAAAACAAAAAAAAAACGCTAAGATACGACAAATAAATTGAATTTTAATACTCACCCAAATCCACTATTTTCTCGACTTCTTCCCATTCCATTTCCGGCAATCCTTCGAGGCGTCTCAAAAAAAGATGGCTATGCTACCAATCGGTAGTTCTTCTACCTGTCTTTGTCATGTCATTACTTTGCATTGTAATTACCGCATTTTTAGTGAATGTATTTTTGTAATACAGTTGGAAATTCCTATTTATAAATAGATTAAGGAGAATAAAAAAATGTAAATTGGAATTTTGTTATATTTAGTTAAATTAGTATGCTGTGTGTGTGTATCAGCCCAATAATGTTGGGCAGCAATTTGTTTTGGTTATATTAACAAAGCATACAATAAAATGTTGTATTGTTAATCTATAATTCACAAAATTCCTTACTTACTTATTCTCAAAGAAACAGCACAGATGAATCAAAAATGCGGTAGCAGACTGACCGTTGTGCCTAGCTTTTAAGAGTGCCTATACAACAGAGCAGTGTAGAACCAGCTGGAAATAGAAACGAACATATCGAAGATATGAGGAGACTACCAGAAGACTATTAGCACAGTGATAAAATTTATTTCAAAATGTAAACTAGTGTACAATATTTAAGATTTTAATGTAAATTAATTAGATCTTTGATAACGAAGCAATTTTAGGCTATAAAATACAATAAAATAAAATAATCTATAACTTATTACCTAATAGTCAGAAATCTCTTGAAGAACTCAGGGTGCAAAGATCCAAAAAGAGGATATTATGAACAACAAAATCAAAAGAAGAGCCTAAGGAAGAAAAGTAAATTAGATACAGCCAATTATTTTGATTTAACCCCTTCCTCAGGGTAAATATTTACAAGAATAAGGGAATATAAGAAGGCTCTTCGAATTTCAGGAAGGAGGTCGTCTTGTGTATTCACAAAGGCCTTCTGGATTACCCACTGGAAAATATAAAATATTTCGAGATCTCTTTCATTTTAATACTTAATAAACAAATTTCGACACCTGCTGCGGCCCATAGTGGTGAATTTATTATTCAAGGGGGTATTATTTTGCGAGAGCACATTTCCGGAGAAATATTCAAATCTAATCCTGTCCTGGTAAAATAAAAGATTTAACTCCCCCCCTCTCCCCCATCCGGAGAGAACAGATTACACTTGTCAGATTTCACACAGGGCGTTAAAAGGGTAGCGCTACCTTGAATTTAGGCCCTTCGTCGCTCCATCTTTTATTCAAGGGCTGATTTGAAAACATTAACGCTTCTCAAACAGCCACCCTTCGTTGCCAAGCGACCCTTGGACCCGCCCTATTGCTTAGTTAACCCAAATTTTCTGTGTCACTTCATTTCTCTAAAGCTCTGCAAATATTCGTTTTGGGTTCTTTTTACGGCGTCAAATGAATGAGAATGTAGTAGTTTAATCGGTTTAGCAAAAGTATAGTTTAACGACAGTAAATATATAACAAAAACAGACTTAGTTTTCTAAAATTGGACATTAAACATTGGTAGTAAAAGGTTTGAAACAATATTTGCGGGGTCACCTGTGGTGTGGTGGTTAGCATAGCAACCTACTAAACCCAAGATCGCGGGTTCGCAGCCCGGCAGATGACCTTAGGATTTTTTAAAGGGAGTAAAAAATCCTTAGCTATGCCGTCCTTCGGAAGGGACGTAAAATGGGGGTCCCGAGCCTGTGCGATGTCAGGTACTCGTTAAAGATCCCTATCCTAATTATACCTGGATAGGCAAAATTTAGGACTCCCACCGTAGCATCGTCCGATTAGCCATAGCAGCATAAAAGTGACGTTAAACGAAATAAACAAACAAACAATATTTGCTGATGAACTGTATGTAAATTATGTAGAGGTCTTGATGGAAAACGATTGAGGAAATCCCTTTATGAAGGAATAAGCAACACAATTCCAATTCGGCATGAGGCAACCTGATTTTATTTTAGCCTTCTTATTGCTACTCCCGGAATAAATATTGGTCATCTCATTCTTGTGCAGTTAGGATTGATGAATTAATTGCTACTTTTATTTGAATTATTTAGTAGAATACTAATTTTGAATGCTAAACATTCATCTTCAGGTCTAAAACGTACAAAAAGCACTATGTTACATGGGTTATATATACTGGAGGTTTCAAAAATGTAAGACAAGAAATCAAAATTTAGTATATGTAATGCATGTAACATAGTTTTATAATAATATAAACGAAAATAAAACAACATTGTAAATAAAACAAGAATTTAAATAATTAAAATAATGGAGTTAATAAAACATTTAAAGTTTTTTAACATGTGTAATATATTAGGTTGATGCAAAAATAATGCAGGATTTTATTGCCGTTTCATTATTAATTCCAATTGTGTAAACAAAACTAACCCACAATGCTAAGTTATACACATTATTTTAAAGCCTATTTATCTCGCTTACTTTCCTATATAATCCTTTCTTTTTTTTACATTTAATTCAGTGTCTCCAGACAAAATTACGTCTAGGAGCGATTTTCGGCAAATTTACTTGTATGAGTTCAAACTCGGTCGAAGTGCGGCGCAAACGGCTCGAAATATTAATAAAGTTTGGGGGCCAGGTACCATTAATAAATCTACATTGCAGCGATGGTTTCAAAAATTCCGTAGTGGATATTTTGACCTTTCAAACAAAGAAGGTGGTGGCCGTCACTCTGCTATTGACAACGACCAGTTAAAGGCAATAGTTGAAGCTGACCCCACCAAAACTACTCGAGAAATAGCAGAAGAACTCGATGTGGGTCAGTCAACAATCGTACGCCATCTTAAGCCAATTGGAAAAACAATCGATGATTTTACTGGATACCAAAAAACCGGCATTATTTTTGCATCAACCTAATAGTTCATTTATAGAAATTGAGTTTTAGTCTTCTAGTAATAGGCTAAATTCGGGTACGTTTGTATTTGTATCTTTGTAGAAGGTTTGTTATACTTTATTTTTCTTGGATTTTTTTTTTCGTTTTCAGACCTAGCAGTAGAGAGGAAAAATTATTTGTTTTTGATAGAATGGCTAGTTTAATTGTGGTAAGCATTGGGTATATTTTTTGTGTATCTGGTGTACTTGTTTGTTTTTGTTGCATGGTTCCTTCCCATTTGACCGCGGTCGGTTTAATATCTCATATCCTGAAAAAAAAAGTGTAAACCTTTTAACAACCTCAATAGAAATTTATAGAATTTTTACAAGACCAATATTATAATATTGACAAATTCTGATCGTATAAATAGTATGTAAAAATGACTAATATGTATAAATTGCTCAGTCATTTGAAATTCGGGTAGGTTTATTGCTCGAACAGTTACTTTTCGGTCCATGCCATTTCAACTGATGAGCACACAATAGAGATCGTACCAGAAAGAAATCTCACCCTCTAGAGATCAAAGACATAGAAGACCCCTTACTCTTCTACGAAGCAGGGACACAAAGAAGCTAAGGGTCAACATGTTGCGTAAGTACAAGGACCAGAGGGCGATGTGGTCAGGCAAAGAACTGGGCCCTAATCCTCCTAATGGGCCTTGACAAAGCCTCCCACGAGCTTAACTGCTACGAAATGTGACGCTCCACTGCACAATGTTCACTAATAATGTGCGCAAGACATGGAAGTCGACACCAAGCTCTGTGTAAAAAGTACTTGGGACGGAGTATTTGGTGCCATGGGCGCAGGTGTGAAGAGGATTCAAATTTATTTGGGATGACATAAATAGGTATTTGAAAACCATTGTCACTCTACAAAAATCGTTATATATATATATATATTTTTTTTTTTACCCCCTTTCTCCCCCTCCTCCGCCTGAACCCGAGGTTTTACTAAATTGAAAGCTAAGGGTGGTGAACAATGTCCAGTAGTCAAACCTTTTTATTTTTGTAGTTCAAGGTTCCAAGCTAATTTCCCTCTACTATTTGTGATTTGTTTGTAATTTCAGTAACACAGTTTATCCAAAATCAACCAACAATTTTTGGTTTTGGTGACATATCTCAGAGTAGAAATAAGCAAATTTAACTTTAAAAACCCTAACTTGCACAAAATCTAATGATCTACAATTTGTATTATATAAATTTTTTAGATTGGATATGGCATTTGTATGTTATAGACTCTTAAATAAGATCAAAACTAACTGAGAAAGTGGGCAAAATATCTCGATTTTTGACAATCGATTGTGGCTAAATGCCTTTGGGATGCCTTTGGACGCACAATTTAATAAACTTTAGTTGTGTAAATAACATATTTTACGCATTAAAGCATTTTAGTATTTGTTTTTGCAAAAATCTAAAAAAAAAAAAACATGCAAATTTAGGGAATTAATATATGTTTTGTTTTATTTTTTTTAATGAATGTATGAACAATTTTATACCGAATTCTAGTATTTACGACGCTCAGTAGTTGAGTTACAGAGATTATAAGAACACCGTCACATCGACTATTCCTGCCCGCCTAAACTAACCCCATTCTCAGTCAGTAGGACCCCCTGAACAATAATCAGAGATACATCAGTGTGCAACTTTTGCATACTCAACCATTCTCAGCACCTAGACTATACTTATTCAAACTTAAACCACTCTCATTCTCAACAGATATCCGTTTTTGTTAATTTTGAAAACGATATTGTGCATAATAAGCAATGGAAATGAATAAACTCAATTTTGAAATTTTTTGCCTTACACCACTATCATTTTCACCTGCTCATTTGAACTGAGAGTGTACTATTATACCACAGAAGGTCTAATAGATTTAAAATCCTTGAAGATAATAGTGCATAAGGACATATATCGTTACTAGTTGGTTAATGATGACCAGAAACAATAGCGATTACTAAATCAAGGTAAACTGCTGAGTTAATAACATAAAGTCCGTTGTACATGCTTCAATATTCAGCAGGCATATTGGCATATACCGACCTTTAATAGGAATCTGTTAGATACCGCCCTTTTTACCGATAACATAAACAGCCAGAGACTATAAGTCCCGCAAGAGATACTCATATATATATATATATATATATATATATATATATATATATATATATTATTATTTTTTAGATTTAGCCCCAAATTTAATGAAGACGACTTTATATATATATATATATATATATCGTGTTCTAATACTATATAGATATATCTATAAATATATATATATTTGTCGGGTTCATATATATATATAGATATATGTAAAAAAACAATTGGGTTAAACTAGATGAGCTAAATACATCTCTTAATCCGTGTGCAATAAAAATACAAAGACTTGGGAAACCCGTTTTTTTAATCCGTCTGGGGTTACGATGTAGCCCATTTAATTCTGTTGTTTAAACTAATATCAAAAATGTAGCTAAATGCCGCACATTGAATTTTACCAATTTTTTTTCGGTACTCCAAAGCGGAGAATTATACGGTATCTCACCTTTCTATTCCAATCCGTTGCAGATATAGAGATATATCAAAGACTTTTTTGAGGAAATCCCGTTTTTTCCCATAAAAACTGTAATATCTCCATTTTTTCTAAATATTTTTCAAATTTTGGCCACATTTTCAGATTTAGCATTAAATTTCCTATAAACGAAAAGAGTACACGTAACCTTGAATTTTTACAAACTTGGTATCTAAAGAACAGCTTGATCTTCACCTTATTTGGGGAAGTCACAATGTCTATTTTACTTCAACGCTCACCGTTTTCGTAAAAATCGAAGTCCAAGATATTGTACATTGTTCGTTTGCGGAATTAGAGAATTATCAGTGTGAACGGATGAGTAACTATGCAACAAGAAAGTGAATGTGTTAAGAATTTGGATGATTTAGTTTCATATTCCAGGGATTATACTATTGGTTGGTCGTGCATGAAAATCCCGATTTCGGAGTCAGTGAATAAATTATAAAAATAACGGACGACTCTAATATATTTTATTTGAAATAAAACCATATTTTTAAACACACTTCTCCCGACGATAAACCAAGTTTTCAATGCCAATTTAAAAAAATCTGAGTTACGTGACGGAGCAGAGTCAGAAATTCAATTTTTAATGTATAAAATTTATATAATGTATGATATTTTTAATTTATTTGTAAATAATTTTTATCGCGTAAAGTTAACTAACAATAAGTTCGAAAAAAGTGTTAGTCTGTAGGGGATAGATCAGGAGATTATAGGAAGTGAGCTATGATTTGATAACCAAACTTATTTTATTTATTTATTGTCTATACCCTAATGACTTCGACGTAGAACAGCATCAAACACGGCAGCAGTACCATAAACGTTCGGGCCGACTGGTGAAGCCTAAGGTGAGGGATGTCATTGGGGGCAATAGTGTTGCCCGCTACACCCTAATATGAGGTAGAGCGTCATCATGCAAGAGGATGGGTACTTTTCTTTCATCAGGTAAAGGCTATTCTTTGATCAAATTTTGATGCTTTCGGTCAATTTCGTAGACAGTAAGATGTTAAATTGATAATTTCCGCCATAGACCAGAAACCGTAACCATTATTTTTTTTCGATTGAAGATTCTGCATTGGCATGTGCTCAGGTGGATGAGCAAACCATTGATCTGATCAGCGCCCATTTTGATACGTGATCCATCGAAGCGGAATTACGTAGTTTAATGAAATTAAATTACTCGTAAATCGCGTGTTTCCATTTTTACGTATAAACTAAACTCTGTATATTTACTTGAAACAAAACAAGCACTGTCGGAAATTAATGATAAACGCTTTAATCCTGTATAAACGTTAAAAAATATGATAATTCATGTGGGACATCAAAATAGCTTGTTTGCTCTTGTAAGTATAATTTCTATGTTAATTTCACAGGATAATACAAGCAATTAAAAATAATGAACATTTAGAATCGGCTTTGTATACTTGATCTTGAGCCTATAGAGTATATGAAGGGATTTAGTTTAATCAAAAAAGGGACGTTGAACCTAAGAATTTAATGGCTGATTAAATATTAAATCATTCCTATCAGTGATGCGTAAATCGTTTTGACAATAGCAATCTGCCTAGCCTAACAAATGAGAGGAGTGCTTTGTTGCAGCGGGAGATGGCCTGTCAGAACATGTTTGCTCAGCCCCCGGGCCAGTGACTCAGGCAGGAGAGCAACTGTTTTTATCATCAGTTTATTTTTCATAAAAACTATTTGCCCTGGTCAATTGTAGCTGAAGAGCCTATTAGGCCTATTGGAGGATGTGAGGGGCAATTTTGGCAGTAATTCTGTTAAGTTGTTTGCTTCTGTAACGACATGGGGTCTGTTCTTAATGTTCCGAACGAGTGGCTTGGGCTGCCTCTGATTCCAATCCCAGGGGAATCACTGCAAAAAACTTCCTCTGACAGTAATGCTCTTTGGAACTATAGTTACTTTATGGGATATGCAAGCTCGTATGGGAGATTGTTGGCATTGTTTTAATTTGTAAATAATTTAACTCCAACTTTTCTAATGCGCATATTTAATTGATTTATCAGCTGATTCATGTGCTTTAGCAAACTTTTTTCTCTCTCTATCAATTCTTTTGATCACAACTGTTATTAAATTAACAATTAGTGAATTAGCTGAAGTTGTAATAACACAATCCTTATAGACGTGAGGTAAAGTAGCACACACCAGCACCTCCTGGCATGGATTTTTTTTTTTATCAATGCATTACAATCTGCCTCAATGTGGGCAATAAGTAATATGGATGGCTTAGTTGAGAAAATATGTACAATAAGAAATAAATAAAAAGAAGAGATAAAAGATATGTAAAGAACCTCATAATATATTACCGGGCATAGACCATAACAAAAACAAATGGGAAAAAAGGATTTATTTGAGCAAATCTCTCATCCAGCTTCCTTTTAGCCTTCTGAGAGTATTTCTGGGTACGTTAGGCCATGCCATTAATGAGTATGTTATTAAATCCATGAAGCCTGTCGTGAAATCATCTAAAAAGGTCATGATTATGCTCGTTTACTTCGGGTACTTGTAAATCTGAGTGATGTTTGTGGTTTAAAATGTACCAAGGTGATTTCCTGATTAGTCTAAATATTTTTTATTAATATATTTGTGTTTTTTAAGGTGCGTATTTCTTGCTGCCTCATATATTTGTGAGGCGTATGTCCTTATGCGTTTAAGTAAATAAGTGTATTTAGTGACTGTAGGATTTTGTATGTCGGCAGTTTATGGAGGATTGGATACAAGAGTTTTAGTCTATTGTTTAGACTGTGACGCTTTTTTATTGTATGTAGTTAATTTACAAGTAATGAATTTTGCTTGTCTGTGCTACGGGTTGATTGTCGATGAAGAGAGGTAGACAAGAGTCATGCTTGACATCTGAGTGTAAAGGTAATGTGCTGTGATTTAGTGCAATTGAGTTTTATTTTTCACATTTTGAACTAGTCTTATAATATTGTTATGTGGTCTTAAAGAGTTAATGATGCAATGGGTATTTATGTATATTTAATATTGCTGTGTCATCAGCGTATGTTGTTGTTAATGTATCAGGACAAAGTGACGAATTGTGAGTGTAAGTAATATGTATTAGCGGAGTTTTTACTGAATGAATGGAAGATATATCTGAGCCTTGTCGGACAGAGAAAATCTATCAGAGAGAAAATTAAACTTAAAATTAAAATTCTTTCCATCAGATAATCGTATTTCGATCGCCAAGGATCAGCAAAAGTAACCACTGTGTGGCCCCACAAATGTTAGGAGAATACTAAAGTAATTGACATCCTTCCATGTTCAGACAAGAGTTACAACCTAAGGGTTCCATCACAGTTAATTTTTATTATTAATATTATTATTTTATTTATACGTTTTCCATGGAACAAAGATCACATGAAGCCATTAAGCTTCAAGGATCTTTCAAGTAGCTGACCTCAAACCCGACCGCACTTAGTGTCATGTGGTCGCTCTGTATGACTGCTCTGTATTGTAAGACTTCTCTTTCATACTGGGTGGCTATTATTTGTGGTCTACCACCGTATATTAGGTTCTGTGTAATGTAATTCAACTATTTCTAAAGTAGACACATTGCGGCGGTAGGTCTATATCTTTTTTGTCAAAAGGTTCAGCCATATCATTATGTTGATAGGTTGACTATCGTGTGAAACTGAGCTCTTATTGAGGAATAAATACGTTTTTATTCTTTGGGAAGTGATGTGTCTTGGTCTCACGCTTTGAGATCCTATCATCGATTCAATTATCATGTGTTAAATCAGCAATTAAACTCTAATGTACTATATGAGAAAAGTTACAGCAAACCACAATTTTTTGCACAAATCATGCAAGACTAATCAATCAGCTCAATATAATCTTTAAGACTGTTATAATATTCCCGTTCACACCATTATGTTTGTGATCTGTTTAGAACTTGGCGCGGTAGCTTAATGGGTAAGGCGCTTGACTAACATGCTCTCGGGCCCGAGTTCGAGTCCGACTGAATGCTGAAAACTTATAATCTGTCTTTTCAGCCGTGGATCAAATTCGAGATCGGGAGGACTCTCCAGGGGCACACCCAGCCTCTAGAAAAGTGGGTACCTTCAATTGGAGAAAAAATCGTTGCTTTCGTGCTTAGTGAACACAAACAAAAAATTGCTAAATGGGTTAAAATATGTTTTGATTTTACTACAAATTTTCATAGTTATATGAAGAATGTGAACAGTATTCGTTATTAGACTAATTTATCGAAAACGTTAAAATATTTAAACCATACCATTGCCTTTTAAGTGATGTTTGAAACAATAAAATTATTAATGTCAAAATGTAACGTGAATTTTCTTTTCAATTAACAAAATAAAGTACAATAAAAGAAATATAACAGCAAAATGACCTCCTATAAAGAGTGTATACAAACTCATTTTAACAACCCTATTATCAATTCATCCTTTTTTATATTGTAGGGATGGTAAATACGTGCTAACTCATAGCGTAGGACTGTTAACTATTTCAGATTCCTCCATCGCCTGTTTTTGAAGCCCACTTTTACTTTCGATCTTATCTCGAAGACCTCATTTCCTCTTTTCCGATTGGACATAGTACAATAGCTTTGAGTAATTGGAAAAGATCCTCCTAGCGCTGAAGGAAAGTGACGCTGACAGCCGACGAAGGAGCCCCTCAATCTATAAGGGTGGTTATCACCCTCCTCCAACCCCCAGGGAGTGGTAATTAGAAAGAGGCCACGCGATGGAGGCATTAGGCACTGATGCTTCGAGATCCCATCTTCATCTTCACATGATCCTTCATTCGGCCGAGGGTATCACGCACTTGTAGTATCTGTTGCCGGTCACGAGAAATCTATATCAGCTGATTTTATCTGCCCTATTCAGTTGATGGAGGGAATGTTGCTGGTTGATTTTGTCCCTGCTACTGATACATTTCCATAACGTTTTTCATTTCAAAGTGATTTCACGGTGCAATTTTATCTTCCTGCTAATCGTTTGCTTTTTAACAAGTATGGCCTTGTGAACATTAGTAATTATAATCGAACCTTACACTCAGAAGTTGGATTAATCGTTTCTCGGATAGTATCTTGAAATTATCCGTAATTTGTTTACTCTATTTTTTTAAATATAAGTTACCATTATGGCAGGAGTAATCAGGAAGTACCTGCAACAGAAAAGAAAGCATTGTGATATTCTTGATAAACTATGTAAGCTAGTTTCACAATTCACAATCATTAATCAAATTACACGCTGGTAACACAATATTAGTTGTGACAATATGTGTTTCATAAAAATATTGTTACATATCAATATGTAACATAGCATTACAATAAACAATGAGATATTTCGTAAATTATTAGAAAATTCAAAAAAAATAATTTAACTTGTTCATTGTGAAATAATTAAATCTGTTAAACTATCCTACAAATCCAACATAAAAATATCCCATGATTGGCAATATTTTATTTATTTATTTTTTAACTAACCGTATCTAATCTCTAGCGGCTTGATACAGATATTAAACGTTGTCAAACAGTTGGCATGATTTCAGAAATTTAAAAATGTTTTTGATTTTATCTTCTTCATCTTATATTACAGTGCTTCATCTATACTTGTGGATATATTGTATTTTGTTCTTGCGTCATAGTATAGTGTACATGTTGTTAAAATGTTTCAATGTCAGTGTTGTCATACAAATCGGTGGCTCTGGGTTTCTCATCAGGTAACCGTTGGTGAATGCTGAATGTCCTATTATTAGCCTCGTCAGGTTTATTTCTTCTATTCTTGATTTTCTAAAAGATGTAGTCCAGGGAAGTGTCTTGTTTAATTTCTTGGAGTTTGTCATTTGGTTTCATTTTATTTTCCATTGTTGAAACATCTTTCTTCTACATCTTTCAAGTCAGGAGTACTTATAATGGCAGTCATTATGGTTTCTGACTGGTTCAGTCTAGCGAAGTTTGCTGCTCTGTCTTCATTTCCTGAGATGCCACAATGTGAGGGTACCCACAATAGTACAGTCTACCCATCCATCGACTCATGCATCTCCAACAAGTAACTAGATCATTTTCAGAGTTGCCTTAAGCAATTGCCAATAATGAACTCAGAGAGTTTGCTATTGAAAGTTTCTTTTTTGTGTTTTTAGATTTTATTAATAGTAGACCTTGGTAGATTGAAAATCACTATTTACAAAGTTAAGTTGAATTTTTGAAAAGTATTGTTAAATATCACTGCACAACCGACTTCTGCATCAATTTTCAATGCATATGTAAAAATTGTTTCGTGGTTTGGATAGTTCTCTATTAATTCTACATAAAGACTCTCTTTGATTATGGGATCGTCGTCATGTATCTTTTCCTTAAGGGATATGTAAACCTTTATATAATTATTGTTCCACCGATAAAGTAATTGGTCGTCTAATATTAGTACGGTGTTTGGTTTTATGTCCAAAAGTTGAAGCAGATTTTGGATTCTACTTGCAATGCCCACCATTGGTAATATCCTTTTTTTCACTTTTGAGCAGTATAGTTCAATATTGTAAAAAAAAAAAAGAAGAAGAAGTTATGATGACAACATTTTGTCACTCACAGCTACTTACAGGAAGCTAAGCCACCCCGAAAATGCAATAAATGTCAAGTAAATTTGACAATAAAACATTCTTTTGGAAGGCAAATACCAGAAGCAGAGACAAGATAATGGCCAGAAAAATCTAGACATTTCAAAATTTTTAGTCTCAAAAATCCAATAATTAGCTGTTTAAAAGAAACTAACCTTTCATTTTTCAATTTTTTTATTTTTTTCATTTTTCAGTTCAACGCTATTTCGAAAAAAAAAATAGCGTATAGAGTTTAAACTAAAGCTTATCGTATTGGTTGGAAACATCTGACCACCAGTACTAATTAATTATCTTAAAAATTAAATACATATTAATTAAGAGAATAAATGTACTTATTTACAAACCATTTAAGCGGTGAAAGTGAAACAATCTCCTGCAGTTCTAGTTCATCCCACACATGAGGGAGGGGGGTGCTGGTTTGGTAGTCGTCAACTATTATTGTGAATTTGAATTTGTTATTTAATCTTGTTATGATTTTGTTTTAAGGTATGTTTATCGGACGAGCACCGATCAGAGGTAACGTAAAAAATGTAAGTTAAGCTAGGAAACCTGATTAACGAAAGACCGTTTGAGTCCGATCAGTGGTAAGGGGGAATTAATTTGTATTAATAAATTCCTCTCCCGTTATGGAAAACCCTTTGTTGTCAGAACGACAAGGAATGGAGGAAGAAGAAAAAATATATACAATTTTATACTATTATTATTCTTTTAATTTTTTGTAGACTTTTCCAGAAGAAGTTTTTAAAAATTTATTTTTAAAAAATTGCACATGTAAAAAACATTTTAACCAGAAGCTCTATATACAGGTGAGACGCTATCACCAATCATGGTCCAATGGAAAAACTAGAAATCAAAGAAAGGAAGATGTTTAGAAAAATTCTAGGCACCAAATTTATTAACAACAAACCAATTAATATCAGAAATGAAAGCCATTATAAAACAACTGAGAAACTCTCAGACACAATTGGAAAAAGAAGAATTTTCAAACACCTCCGCAACATTATAACCCAACCAAGCTTGTTTAAGGAAACAGAGAAGGACTTAAGGGAACTCCAAATTACAGAAAACATGGTTTTAGATGGAACAGCAAAAACTACAACAAAAAATTTAAAAAACAGGTTCTAGTTCAATACCAAGATAAAACCAACTATTCAAATATCTGATGAATAAAGGAAAACAAATTTCGAAAGGATGAAACAATGCTAGGCTAAAAGAAAGTCGTAGCGCACTTACGATAAATTGATCTAACCTACCCTAAAGTTGGGCGAAACAAAAAAAAAAAAAAAAAAAATACATTTTATATGTGATCGACAATATGAGTTTTTTTTTTTTCAATAAACAAACATCGAAATATTTTACAGTTTTAATAAATGGTACTAACGTTCAGATTTATAGTATTATATAAAAGGACAAGCCATTTTCGTTTGTGATCACTAACCGCGAAAACCACTAAACCAATCTTTACCAAATTTTAACTAAATAGTCTTCATAGTTGGAAGAAGGTTTAGCATTAATAGAATTTACACATTTTATTTAAATTATAAAAGGGTTAAATATGTGGTGTGCAGTGAAGTTTGAAAATTGACTGATAGGTGGCGATCGCTATTTAAAAGAGGTTACAAAGATATGGTGTTATATAAACAAAATTTGTTTAATTCAATATAATTGTTATCAAAAAAGCTATAAATAAGTTATGTGATGTGTGGATCACTGTGAAGTTTAAAATTCGAACGATGTGTGTCTAGCGCCATACTGCCACGGGATTTAAAATTCTAAAACTATTTAATCCATCTGTACCAAATATTAACTGCATTATTTTCATAGTTTTAGAAAAGTTTCGAAGAGTAAAAAAGTTAAAGTTAGTTTAACGCTTAAGATCGTATCATAAAAAGTTTATGATAGTGGAAACTTAGGTGTACAATGCTGAGTGGCAGAAGCGAGGTTATCCACACTTTCAAAAACTTTTGCGGCTAGAAATTAAAATCCAACCAGTTGAAATCAATAAAATTATTTCTGCCGAATACAAATTGTTACCAAATAAAATGTTCATCCTTTACTTTTTGATATTGTGAGTCAAAATAAGATCCATGGACCTTTTGTTGTAAACACTGAAAACGCTGTCCATTATCTGCAAGTTTCTTGATTTCATACTCATACATTAAAATTAAAAATTGGATGCATAATTATGCTCTAACCTAATCTTCAAACACCAAATCAGTGCAATTTTAACTAGGTTAAATATTACTGCTATACGTGATAATGTCATTGAGGATATAATGCTTATTAATCGCATGCTGCAATACCAGATTTTTATCGATAAATAAACAAAACTGTTAGTTATAGTTACAAAATTATTGGTTAAAATTATTCTAGTTCTTTAATTATGAGAGCGGATGAAGCCGCGACGGGGGATGCTAGTTAACATATATATATTTAAATTGTAACTAAAAGATTATTAATCTATTCTTAAAAAATCCCATCATTTATAATCGACTCTGAAACATAGTGCTCCAGAATGCAAGGCATAATATATTTGCTTTCCCTTTGTTCCTATTCCGACCCGGGACTGGTATAATCATTGGTCTAAATTCAAGCCGAATAGAAGATCTAAAAAATAACGACTATAACCCTGTTAATTAATAGCCACCCTTAATTATAGCGCCACTGAATCATACGGTCATTAGCTGAGAGAAGTCCGGTGTACACATATAATAATACAGCTGTATCAGATCGGACTGGGGCTCGCTATTAAGGGTTCGATTCCTTTTTGACAAATTCGATCAATAAATAAGGAAAGGTGAGGGTATGTGAGCTGAGATAAGGAACCAATATACGCTAATAGTCCCTCGCTCACTATCGCCTGCGTCAATTGAATCTGCGCCTCTTCCCGCGCAGTCTTAGGATGGGTATCGTAACACGATATTTCGAAATGCCGATATTCTTTCTTACAATATATCGATGCATATTTTCTCTGTACTATTAGAATACCACCTACAACTATATAAATACTTCAAAAAAAGTTAAAAAACTTCATAAAATTGGTATGAATAAGGGGAAGGTTTTAAAATTTTAAATTTTCTAATGCAACTTCTCCATTTTTATGTAGGTTTGGCCAGGAAATATGTTGCTACTGTTCTACTTCAGTGTCAACAGAGCCATTATTTTTTAGAGCAGGGCAAACCATCTCACGCACAAGGAATAAATTAAGCGGACAATATTTGGGATAGTTACTTTTTCTATAATCCTCTTATGTACGTATATACCATACATACTCATACGTACTTATCCAAGGATATGCACCTACTTCCTACAGTTTAATTCATAATAAACTACTTTTAAAAAGTGTTACTATTTATGTAAAATAAATTAAGATAACTTTGAACCAACCAATGTTACCCCCCTGCACCCACCTGAAATGCCTTTAAATACCAAGATAAGAAACATTTAATCAATGTTGAAAGTCCTGATAAACTTTCTCACGTTAGGAAATTGACATAACAAAATATCAATGTTCAAATCATTAATCATATGCCGAAAGTTGTTAACTTCTGGTAAACTTTTTTACATCCGGGAAGTAGGTATAAGAAAATATTATACCTTTGATAAACTTATTCACAACTGTGTTAAAACTTTATCTTTAAAAACTTACAAGTGTTTGAATTGAAAAATATTACAATCTGTCTTATCAAGTCAAGAAATATTAATGACAAAGTCCAATCACACAATATGTAACGTTAAAAGTTTTCACATTACGGAATTGGAAATAATAAAATATGTAAAATACTAAATGCATTTTAGACGAATTTGGTTGAGCAGGTGTTCTATGCCGTTACTTAAAATAGCTAAAACGATTAAATAAACATGAATATAATTTTAATTTGACTGGAATATTTAAAATGTCATTTCGAAAAATAAATAAATTAATAAAATTAAAAAACAAATTATGATATATCGATATTGTCGCGCCTCTTGCTATTGTTTTTATTATTGTATTATTAGTTTAGTGTTATTATTATTATTATTTGTAAGAAGTGCTATTTGTTTAAGTTCTGTTTTGTTAAAATTTGTTGTAAGTGTTTTAAGTTAACCTGGCAACACTGAGTGCTTATATAAACAAATTTGTTTTTTGTATTCTTGTGATTAAAACTATGAAAACATATTAATGAGTGTTGAGTCCACTTATTTATCAGCGAACTGTTAAATATTAAAATTTATAAAGGAAAAGGTCTGTAGCGGATAGTCACCACTAAAGAGACTATTCAGATATTAATACCTTATTTTATCCCGATACTAACTTTAAACGTCCAAGAATCTTGATGGATTACCGAGTTACCTTGTTTTGTGTTTACTACAAAAAAATGAGATTTTAACTTATGAAAAAACAAAATACTATGTTTAATATAAATGAACATTTTAATACATTCTTCTCTAGAAATGCATTAATTGTTTTCTAGATAATTTTTATTTTTGTTCATTTGTAATGTATGTATGATTTAAACGAAACGATTTCTACAAGTTGAATATTGTAATGTTTTATATAAAATTAATATTGAAAAGTATAAAGATCAAATAAAAATAAGAATAAGATATCTGCTCCTTTCGCTTCCAAACGATGTATATATGCCATTAAAAGTATATTTCCTCTAGGAATAGAAAAAAAATGGTTTAAAATTCATGAAATTCATTTAATGTCGAAAAAGATTTTCCGTAGGATAGTGCAAGATAATCATTGGAATGAAATTGAGTACAAATACAAGTAAGGTATGGCAAGAATGGAATACCCTTCACGCAATTATTCTATGAATAATGTTGGGACAGTTTCTTGCTAGGATAATACCAATATCCTTCGTCACTTCAATCTGACACCAACCGGTGACTGCAGATCAGAAGACAGCAATCTCCAAAGGGAACACGATTTACGAAAGAATGCAATGAGCTCCTCCGACCCCCGACACGAGCTCACAAATCAGTGTCCGCCTCGCAACTGTGAAATCGTGCGTAAAGGCCTCGCCCGCCCCGTCGTCGAGAAATTCGTATCTGCCACCATTGATAAGTATTACCTAATTCCTCCGTTGGTCAGCACCTCATTACAACTGCAGTGTTTCCGTCAGCTGGTACGTCCATTTGGGAATTGTCCTTTCACCAACCTGTCGAGTGTACCAGTATTTATACTACTACTCAGATTTACGGTGTTGTTCTTAGTTGTATTAATATAGTTAAAGTAGACCGTAAGGTTTCGCATCAGCGCCTAGGCACTTTCGAGAAGGAAGCGGTGTTGTTACGAATTATGGATCGACTTCTGTTGCCTGGAACCTTCGAAACATATTCTGGGATAGAATTTTTGATTTAACTAAATAGATAGTATAACCCGTCCTTCCTGTTCTAGGAGACTTCCTGTCGTAAAGAACGTTAAACTACAATATACAATAAAATATAGTTAGACCTGTAAATACTGACACTTTCAAATATTGGAGACACTAATCAGATGGATAGTCTTTTTTTTGTTCCAATATTCAGTCAACATTACCAGATTCATCTGACAAAATTAGAAAACAGTAGGAAAATTTTTAATAAGTTCTTTTTTTTCAGTAGGAGTCTATAGACCTTGGAGATCTTTAGCCGCCTCCACCAGCCTCTTCCACCTTGGTCTATCCTGAACAATAAGTTCCCAGTTAATAACACAATGTTCGGCTGCGTCCTTTATCATCGTGTCCACCCATCTTAGTTTCGGTCTGTTTCCTACCACTGTTGCATTCATTGTTTGGTAGAATTCAGCTTTTTGTTACATTTCCAGCCCATCGTAATCACTTTGCTTTCATGTCTAGCACAAATGACTGTGCGGTTTCAGAGATATTTTCACTATTATTATTCCTTCTCCAAAACCTTAATTCATTGTCCCACTTTATATCGCTATGACCATGAGAACCTTACACTCAAATTTATCATATTTTTCTGATGAGGTGCCTGTAAGTCTCGCTGCTACAGCAATAAGGAATGTATTCTTAGATCTTAGGATATGGGCTACTGAGAAGAATGTTATGGTCCCGCTGATAATTCTTAGGAAGGCACTAAGCAGGACATTAATGGAGGAATCAGTTCTTATTGAGCTAAAACTGATTTAGATTTATAAACGGTGCTCATTTATTCTTACCTTCATTCCATTTTCTGTATTCCATGCTTAGAAAATTAAAGTATTCCAAGCAACTAAATACTTATATAACTGTACATTGCATTCATCGTAAGGGTCTTCTCTTCAAGTCATGAGGTAGATCGGTTAAGTTCCCCTAAATATAATATTTCATTTAATTAAAAGTGAAGCTGCTGATTAATTAACAATTACCGAACCCCGTTGTGCCTTCCCCGCTCTCATAAGTAAAGAAGTTAGATAAATTTAACTAATAGTTTTATTTGTTTATCGATAAAGATCTTGAATGAAAATGCAATTGAGCATTATTTCTTCAATAATATTTTCGCGTAAAGCAGCAATTTTTAACTTACTTAAAATTTTATTGATTAGAAGTTCGAAGATTGTGGAAAAGCATAATGGGACGTCCAATTGCTTATTTTAATGAATGAGTTGGTAATCCAGAACTATTTAAACACTTACAAATCATGGACTGCATTATCAATGCTTTCAACTAAAGGCCCATGGATCATATTTTTAAACACAATACCAAAAAGCAAAGGGTCGACATTTTGATTTGGTGATAATTTTTATATGGCATAAATAATTTTATTGATTTCATCTGGTTGGATTATGATTTCTAATCTAAAGTACATGACAGTGAGGCAAATCTCATTTCTGTGACAATGAACATTTAAATTTTGATTATTGTAAATGTTTTTTTCTAAGCCTTCCTCGAACTAAGATAATGTAATTAAAATTTGGTACACATGGATCCAGTAGTTTTACCATTAGAAACTATAATGCGGGATGGTGCTACACGTATATCGGTCGATTTTCAAGTTTCACTGGGATCCAAATGTCGGACTACATTTTTAAATATTTTTTTAATAATTAAGATGAATATTAATAAATTTTATTATTAATTCCGTAATTTTATCGTCTCAATTTTGGTCGACATAACAACGAACTTTTGTAATCTCTCATTTAGAATGGCGCTCGCCTCCTATTACCCATCTACAAATTAAAAGAAATTCTAAAAGAAATAGAATTTCGAATATTAATCAGTATATTTTATCGTTGCTAAACCTTTCTAGAACTATGAAGTGGTTAAAACTTGGTACAGATTGATTATGTAGTTTTCGTGGTTAGCGATTACAAACGAAAAATGACTTGTCCTTTTATATAACAGTGTAGATTTTAAATAATAGTTTTCAGAGGGTTTTATATATTTTACCGTCATTTTTAAATAAAAATTCAAAACCCACATTTTAAAAGTAGCAAAAAATGGTACAGTCTGGACAGTGCTCCTTGAACTCAACCAAACCACTTTTTCTGCTACTGTTAAACCTCTCATTACATACATAGCCATACTCCATCCTCCCAGGTAAGTCAAGGGCTTCCTCTTGACCGTCTTATGTCAACCTTAGACTAGTGTGTCATCCTGGAAATCGGTTTTAATACATGGAACGTGATCAAGCCATCCTAGACAGTTTTATTATTTAATCGTATGTGCTTGTTCTAAATCGAAGTTCACTCTGGTTGTGTCACGGATGCAGTATCTTCTTGTTTTCCTTTCTATATTCCAAAGGAACCTTATTTAAAGTTATGAATTATACTTTGCTTTGAGGTAATTAATGATGGTTGGAAGGATTAGTTTAAAGTCCTTTAGCGATCAAAACTTAACAAAGTCAATATTTCAACAATGTTTTTCAGTGATATAACTTTGGTATTTCAGACCCAGCTCTCATAAAGCTAATATTTTTGCTAACCTTAATAAATAAACCTAATATTGCTGTGAAATGAAGATGATTTCATTTCATTTGACTGATTGTAAATTATTTAAATATGGATATAGTTGCTAATAATGCATTAATAACCTTCCAATACTGGATACCTTTCATTACCACTCGGAAAAGTTTTAAAATTTAAAGGCTCTATCGGCTCTTTGTTGATTTCAAAAAGGCTTATGATTCGATTGACCGCCAGAAACTGTTAAATATTTTGATTGAACTGAGGAAACCAAAGAAATTGGTTAATCTAGTAAAGATGTGCTTGTCCGAAACATTTTATACAGTCCAGATCGATATTTTTTAGTCCGAAAAATTTGAGGTACGTTCTGGTTTGAAACAGGAAGATTCTCTTTCTCCGGTATTGTTCAACTTAGCACTAGAATACGTCATTAGGAATGTAATACTTACGGGTAAAGGATTACAGATGGGCGATAAAATTTCGGTCCTTGGTTATACTAATGATTTCGTACTTTTGGGTGAAAACGAGGAAGCTATTAAATTAAAAGCCGCTAGGCTCATGAAAACCGGTAGCGAAATCGGTCTAGTAATTAATACCGATAAAACGAAATATAAGGATAGTAAAAACGGTGAAAAATTCGGTGATGTAGATGTTTCCGGGATAAAGTTTGAACAATTTTAGCAATTCAAATATCTAGAGATTACCATTTTTAGGACAAATGAAATCCAAGAGGAAATAAGGACAAGGTTAAATACCAGTAATGTTTGTAATTTCTCGGTCACAAAACTACTCAGTTCGCGATTACTCTCTAGAAATTTAAAAATTAGAATATATAACACTATTGTACTACCAAGAGTTCTTTACTGATGCGAAACCTGGCCGCTTACGCTAAGTGAGGAACAACGCCTCAAAGTTTTCGATAATAAAGTACTGCGTAGAATATTTCGCCCAAAGAAGGATGATGAAACGGGAGTATTTATACGTCTTCACAATGCGGATCTGCGGAAGTTATATCCGGTAAATATAGTTCAGGTAATAGCAGTGAGACGGTTAAAATGGGCAAGTAAAGTCGTTGGGTTTAGTAATGGCCGAATACCGAAAAAAGTAACCAGTTTTGAGCAGTCGAGTCAACAACGAGTTGTACATTGGTGTTAACTGGGAGGTGTGTGGTCAACGGTTGGTGGAATTGGCATCGAACCTTAGGGGTTGTTTAGCCTTTTATTATTGTTATTATTATTATTATTATATTTAACATTCCTATGTCAAAAAAATTCACAACCGACATCATGTACCACATTCCAGTACTCACAAAAATATTTTAGTTTTCGATTAATAAAAAAAAAACATTATTTAAGCGCAAAACTAAATGCAGGTTGTTTTCAGTCAATATCGTATGCATTTTGTAACTATTAATCATTAAAATAATGATTTTAATATAAATACTAATAAGCATTCATGTATTCGAGGCTACTGAACAGAAAAGTACACACCGAAACTGCTGGTATAATTTGGGGGTATGATTGAGGGGGGAGGGGGAATTGAAGGGAGTTAGGAGTGGAGAAATAAGTCATTAGAGCGCTCTATATAAACTAAAAGGGTATTACACGCGATAGGGCAGTTAGGTTCCTTCGGCTCAATACCCCATCATTTAAGCCATGGTTCATGTGCCTCGCGTCTTTTCTCACTTACTCTTCTACAGTATTTTCCTCAGGTCGTTCAGGTAAAATGGGTTTAGGGGCTGTTCTTGTCTCGTCCATAATGCTAGTTCACAAAGTATATATATTTACTCAATATCAAAGCCTTGAATCATTCAAAAGAATTATTGCACTTACAGAAAATATAGTCCATACCAGACTGTAAAGATGATAAACTGCTGGTCGTTTCCACCGACTGGGCTCCAACATTTACTAGACAAGCATTCAAAGCTGCCAATAAAAATTACAAAAGACTTGTTTATAATAGTAATTAAACCCATTTGGAAATACGGAGTTGAACTTTGGGGCACCACTAAACCTTCGAATTCTTCTCTTATCCAATCCTTCTAATCCAAAAACCTTCTTAAATTCCCCAATGCTCCATATTATGTCACAAATAAACTTCTCCATAAAGATCTTAATATTCCATATGTTGCTGATTTGGTCCAAACCAGATACCTATCCTTTCATAGTAAACTCCAAACCCACTCGAACCCACTTGGCTCCCAACTTACCTCACACTCCATTCAGATTTGAATGGCTATACATTTCAAAATGAAAGGATAATTATCTCGTTTGGGATAAATCAACAACATGTAAATAATATAAATATATTTATGGATTCGTCTATAAGTGACAAAGTAAGGAGCTTAAATGCGTTTTAGTTAATATGGTGGATGAGGAAATATTGTTTAGGAGGAAATATACGCAGATTTTGTAATCTGTAATATTGTAATAGTTTTGAGTGTATATAAGGAGTCTAAAATTAACATGAAGGGACTATAATCATACATGAAACACATAATTACTCAGGTATCACAAACTATCGTACGCTCCTGTAATTATCGTTTGAACCGGAATATTAGCGAATTGAATCGGTATCATTGATTCTCGATACGTGTACTTTTCGCAAGAATCGATGTTACTGAAAATCGACACATTCCTAGTTCATTTTAAGCACATGAACATTTTTTGTAAGTTTGGAATTTTATTAAATTGATATACACTTCGTCAAACAGGAAATAAATTCTTAAAATATTAGAAGCATATTAGTCTTCACTTGAGTTAAAAACGAGTTGAAATGAACTTATTGAGACAGGAAACTTCACAAGTACATTTTTTTTTCCTTCTTTGGGATTTCACATTTCATATTTTAAGTACACTTTTCTTTTTTTTTACTTTTTTAGGGATTAGGGTTATCAATTATTTTTTCAAATAATACTGAACTAATAATAATAATTGTAAATAAACTCATTATAATAAATACTACTAAAGTCAACCCGTTCGTCTCTTAACGCTGTCTACTTTAGGTCCTGATATATTGGGTTGGTGCAAAAATAAAGTAGGATTTCGTATGAGAAAAAAACATTTATCTTAATTTTTTGTGGTTTATAATATTGTGGTCGATACTAATGTCCCTCGCAATGCCCCGAGTAGTTTTGCGAGGATTTTCTTGAAGGAGCCCTCAGATGGTCGTGATCTACAAGAGAAGGCCTACCACAACCTTCCTCGTCTTTGAAATCAAAATCTCCTGGACAAAATTTTTAGAACCATCGCTGCACTGTACATTCACAGATACTTCTTCATCCAATACAACATTGATGTTAGGTGCGTTTCGGGCCGCACTTCAGAGTGTGAAGCCGTAAAAATAAATTTGACGAAAATCATGTTTTGATACAGTGAATTTCAGAGGTCCTTACTCAAAGGAAATGTAACACAAATTGAACTTTGAGGAAAAACAACCTTAAAAAATATTGTTTATAATCCATTAACCAGAATAGAGAATTACCTTTGTTTTCATGACAAATAGGCACTTCCCTAAAAAAAAGAAAATTCAATACCTGCATTATTTTACTAACACTTTCCATTTTGCCTCGCTAGGTTCATGTTTGATTCAACGTCAACATGTTTGATTTCTTGTATCACATTTTAAAATTTTCATATATATATAATCTATACATAGAAAAACCTATCAGTCGTAGGGAAAACCAATAGAACTGTCTATTAACCTGACTAATAAATGTAGAGATCGAAATGCATTTACCTTACTACTCAACTCCTCTTTACACTATTTTATTTCTCAAGTCTCTTTACATTCAGCCTGTTCAGATAACTTTTAGAAGCCCTTCCATTTTGCATCATTTGGTGAGTATCGATCTAAAGTTAATTTCTTGTTTTAAATTTTTAAAATTTAATGTATACAGTCTATGTAGAAATGTGCTGATGTTTTGAATTTTCCATAGCTTTTTAAAACTGATATGAATTTTTTACTAAATGAAAATAATAATGAATAATATAGACGAATACAAAAAACTAATTAAATAAAATTAAGTGTCATCATTTTCACAAATAAAATACCTTTTCTATGTAAATTGTGTGTTTGGAAAATTAATTATTCTTTAGATGTTGATTGAGACACCAAAGTTATGCCTATCAGGCCCGCTCTGCATACCAATTGTACCATCTGTAATTACTCCTAATATGACCCATCGGTAAACAAAGCACCTAGTGGGTATTACCAAACCGACTGAATACATTTACATAAATTTCAATGGATCCCATTCAATTATATCGGAGTGTTTTCCTTTTTTTTTTTCTTTTAACTTATAACTAAAGACCATTTAAGTCAAATTACTCAAACGATTTTCATCTCAAATTGAATTAATACTCAATGAATTATTAATATGAAAATATTTATTCTTCGGGGCCGATTTGAATAACGGCCCTTGTGGAATTAGATGTTTTTCTTTGGGGGGATAAATAAAGAAATGAAGCCAGGGATTAATAAATGAAGGATGAAGAAAAAAAAAAGAACTATAAATACTAAATGAAAAATATAAATAGTAAATCTGAGATGTCCCTGGGGATATTAGGCCCGGTGTGGGACTGGTCTGATTATTATAGTAGCTGGTTGGACGTGACGCTAGTTATCTGATCGGCCGCCAGGTGGCTCTGCTCTTCACCTCTTATCTCCCTTGTACTCTCTTCCATTTATCCCACTCTTGTTCCTTTTAATTCATTTTAAAAAAAAAATAATAATAATAATATAATTATTTTTAGTTAACAAATAGTTTTCAATAAAAAATACAACCCATAATATATGAGCAATTTAAAAATTTCGTTTACATTTATGTCACAGGACAATTAAACATCATTAGAGTTAAAGAAATGTCGAGGATAATAGGAACTTATTGAGGAATACTAAAACAAAACAATAAACGTAAATATGAAGGAAGAAACTGAGAGGCTGAAAATAACAGACCAAGACTGTTTCGAAAGGGATGACGATAGGAAAAGACTAAAAACAGAAATTAAGGTCCTCGTGAGAGAGATGCGAGAAAAGGAATAGCGTGGACCGAGGAAAGAAGGAAGGAGCAATCGGAAAGAATGAGGAAAAGGTGGGAAGAGAGAGGGAAGGAGAGAAGGGATGTGAAAAGAAGTGAAAATAATGATGTCCACGTGGTCTCTAAGGCCGTTCTGTGAAAAAAAAAAAAAGAAGTAAACTTCACATAAAACAATTTTGTTTAACAAAATGGTCAAATCAAAGTGAAGGAGTTACATTACTTTTTATCAAGATCTATTTTGTTTTGAATAGAAAATGAAAATTTATTTTATATATCTGTTTAATAAAGTTTTTATTTCTCACTCTCTAGCCGTGGGATAATTCAAATGTTTCTGCAAGTGGCCTACGGATGGTAATGAATCCATTCATACAACATGTAAAATGTGAAATTGATAAAAAATATAAATAAATAAAAAAGCTTATTTGTTTTCTCGATCAAGTTAAAATTATGCGATTGACAATTTTATGTGGTTGTAAATGTAATATGCATGTAGGAGAAATATAAGAAAACATGTATTATGTATATAATGTTTTAGTTACAATTGTTGGCCCTTATTCCCGATAAGCTGCATTACACAAATTTTCTTCCGAGAGAGAGAGGGGGGAGAGAGAGAGAGAGAGAGAGAGAGAGAGAGAGAGCGAGAGAGAGAGAGAGAGAGAGAGAGAGAGAGAGAGAGAGAGAGAGAGAGAGAGAGAGAGAGAGAGAGAGAGAGAGAGAGAGAGAGAGAGAGAGAGAGAGAGAGAGAGAGAGAGAGAGAGAGAGAGAGAGAGAGGAGAGAGAGAGAGAGAGAGAGAGAGAGAGAGAGAGAGAGAGAGAGAGAGAGAGAGAGAGAGAGAGAGAGAGAGAGAGAGAGAGAGAGAGAGAGAGAGAGAGAGAGAGAGAGAGAGAGAGAGAGAGACCTTTGGCGGCTTAGCAGCTCCAGTTCACAGCATACTGTTTACTAATCATTAACAGTCATAACCACAATAACATAAAATTCACAACAATGATTTATTGTTTTTAGAAAAATACAGTATAAAGTCCTAAGCTTGTGCTAACTGTTGCTTGGATCATGTTTCAAAAGGATACCTGTTGAAGAAGTGAAGGGTGCAGTAGGGTGCCTTCGATACGCCACGAGTTAAGTGACGATGAGTAATGAGCTCCTAGCTATTAAACTGCTTCATTTAATCTGCTAAGCTGGATCAAACATCGATTTATCATAATAAGGGGGAGAAATATTCCCTCTACATGGGAATTTTAAATATTTTTTTTATTAATGGTATGTGGCCTCCAATAATAATAAAAATGATTGGCTAATATCCTTTGATAATAAAAAGCCTAAAAAATATGTTAGGATTTTCCTAGTGATTTTTTATAGATATTTTATGGTCAGCTGTAAATAATTTCTGTTGACATTTTCAAAAACATTCGAAACCTCAAGATAAGCTCTTCCAAATTATTATTTCTAATTCATTTACTCGCGGAGGGAAATACCCTAAAATATTCAATCTACTTTAGAAAAATCCTCCGAACGAATCTATTAGAAGTATTTAAATAACAGATTAAAATGAAATTAATTGATTAGGTCTTTCTAATATCTAAGATGTGTGGCGTTAGAAATTAGATATTTGGAACCAGGTCATTGGGTAATCTTGTTTCATTCAGAATATTTGTCTGTTGGAGGAGAACTTCTTTCAGGGAAGCATGCCTTGAGAACAAAACACCAAAACCATTATGGCGTTTCTTATTCTTCTGGAAGTAAATCGTCTTGCTTTCAACCAACTACGGCAAATGTATGTAAAACTAAGAAGTCGAACATCCCAAGCGGAGTTCAGCAGCTACAATTAAGTACAAAGGATTAACGTTATAAAATTCTGACAGGGAATATGCTGCCTTGTCAAAGAGTAACTCAAAAATTGTGACGTAATGACTTATTGCACTCATTTGACTTATTGTTGAATTCGTTTGTAAAATTTACGATTCGATGCTGCTTAGAAAAGCAGTACCAAGTCTAATTATCGGGAACCCCATGGCCGAGTGAGTTGGGGCGAGGGTCTCGGCGCGCTCGTAACCAGAAGGTCGTAGGTTCAAATCCCACCTGGGCGGGTTAAAATTTATTTCGTAGCGGACCCTTTAATATATCCCATTAATATACCAATTAATATTAAAAGTATAGTTGACTGTTAAGATGAATGTAATCAGGGATGCAGTCAATCAGAAACACCACGTCGAAATACTTTGTGTGCCAACGTTTCGACTTGCATTGCAAATGATCAGTCATCGTTCATCTCTCCTCCTGTGTTTTTACGATATATACTATATATATATATATATATATACATATAATATATTTTACAAATTAGTTGTTACCATTTATTTTTAAATTAATAGTTTTATCATAAAAATAGTTTTTAATGAACCCATCGTATTTATTGAACAATTTGTTTCCCATTAATTAATTATTAATACCTCTACTTCACTTTTTTACGAAAACTTCACCATTTTAAATCATTAAAAGAATTTCGTAAAATGATATAAATATAAAAAAAAATTTCTTAAATCATTAAAAGAATTTCGTAAAATGATATAAATATAAAAAAAAATTTGATTCAAAGGAAGAGCTCTGTAGAGAAATATTTAATATAATCCTTTAATGGATATGTTCTGTTTCTATGCCTCTAGATTTTAGTATTTTGTAATATTTCCTTATTTTCGTTATAAAATCAGGGATATTTTTTAATATTACAACATAGATGATAAAAAAGTATGGAGTAATTATTCGAAGTATAATGTAAGAAGCTATATGTACACATCCACGAATATATCTAAAATCAAATCGGATAATTAATTAATATATCTACAAGAAAAAAGATATGAAAATACAATAACTAAATAAATAATAACTAAACATTTTAAAAAACATTCATTGTAACTTTAAAATTAAATATATTACAGTATCTTTCAAGACTTTTTTTCCTTTCAGATTACGTAATAAATGAATCTATAATGATAAATATTCGTACATGTAAGATATATTCGTTAAAACCGCTTATTTTGACTATCTGACAAAATATATTTAATTCCTGAATATATTATTCTAAAATATATTTTTTTATTACTAACAATAAATAGATAATTTGATTTATTTTAAAATTCATTAATCTGGATCAAGATGATTATGATTATTCTTGGAATGTCTTCTATTGCTTTACAACTATGATCGATTTATTTACTTAATTTACATGTAATTTTATTCTATTATACTTGGTCTAAAACTTTATTTTGATAAACAATGCATATTTATGTGTATGAGCAGTTAGTTCTACTTAAATGAATGAATTGAATACAAAATTTAATAAATGATAATAAATTTATTTCAGCCACCTACTATTTATCAAGTTCAAAGAAATTTGTTAGTAGCCAATTTTTTCAAAATATTTTTAAAAAATTGTTATCCAACCTTATCCAATAATTTATACATGCATGATTGTTTATAATTTTATTTTACTATTATTTATTACTTTGTTCTATTTTTTAAAATTAAATTAATATCTACATTTGCCTATTTTATGTTCATAATATAAATAATAAATAGTGAATTATTATTAATAGTAAATATATAGACATGCTTCTTCAAGTTTCCGAATTCATACCATCTGTGTGTTTATTGTGGATGTGCGTTTGTCTGTTTACCAAACATGGGAAAATCCCTGTTTCAAAGCTGCCACAAAACATATGGTAGTTCCCAGTGCTAAACAGGAAAGCAAACAAAGCTTAGGAAACTGTAGACCATCGGCTTCGAAACGATGAAAAAAAACCACAGGTTTATAGATGGCAGATGCTGGCATCTGTTGCGTTTCGAGAAGATACAAAGCCCCACTGACCACACCTGTTCGTTTTTCTTCAAATTGGTTCAGGTATAGCCCAGATCTGCTGAACTGGATAATTTCTGGCCTACAAATCTCTCTGAGATTGATTTTTTTTTTCTCGAGAATCTTTCATTCACAGAGTTTATTAGATATATGATAAAGTATTGAAGTTAAAATGTATATGAAAATTTAAGAGCCTGTTTTGAATTTTTCACTTTTTTTGTATTATAAGTTGTAAATCATAACCAATCAACAAAAAAAAAAAAAAATAATAAAATAATAATAACAATAAAATAATAATAACAATAAAAACAAACAGGTCTTACAATCCGATGCTTTGAATTGTAAGACCTATTTACTTTTATTACTTATTTATTATATTTTTATTTCTTTACTAATTGCATGTTATCAAGACGACCATACTTGCTTCAACTGATATTTTTCTGGATCCTAAATAATTTAATTTTGTCCAATATAATATTGTATTTTATACATTAAAATATTACATGCTAATTGAGTCCAAGGTTTTGCACTAACAATCATTGACCCTGTATAACCTCCTTTCAGGGAACTCTATCAAAACCCAAATTTACGTGAGGAGAGCTAACAATCACCCAATTTATCCGCCGTTTCAGTTCCACGAACAAATTCATTTCAACTACCGTGTAGATTAGTAAAGAGATAATAGGAGTAAATATAAGCAGATCTTTAGCAGTTTACAGTTTTTATTTGATTTTAATAATGGATGAACCATAAATAATTATTCATATTATTTATATCCTTATAAATATTAATTAATAGCACTCGCAAAACTTTCTACGCTGAACTAATAATGAAATAATTATTTTTTATTTTATATTATTTTTATTTATTTTTTTTCAGATTTGTTCCAAATTCCAATCCTTTTTTATTTTATTTATTTATTTATTTATTGTTTAAATAAAAGTAAAAAATATAAAAGTTTTAAGTAAAAAGCTATACTTTAGTCGTCATTTTATATATACCAATGGATTATAGGTATAGGCCATTAAATAATGACCAATCAACAAAAAAAAAAAAAATAAATAGGTTTAAAAAAATAAAAATAATAATAATGCTTTATTGACATATTTACAATTACAAATCATTTAGTATACATGTGCCGGTTTTAAGTCCTCTACATAGTTTTATAGTTTAGTTAATAGTTTTACACTTTAAAGATTATCTGTGAACAGTGAGGAAAATAAGTAAAAAAACCCACATTAAAAAAATAAATGTAAAGAAAGAAAAATAATTACATATTATAAAATAAAATATAGCATAAGAATAAAATACAATTAATAATTAAATACAATTAATAATGAAATACAAAACAATAATAATAAATATAAATAATCTATATATAATAACCAGCATACCTAAATGAATGACTATAAGTATACATAGCAGTTGAGTAATCAAGGGGAGGTTTCTGTTAAGACTACATGTTTGGTTCTTTTGTGCGTGTATCTTTTGAGGGAATTTTTATCATAGTTACCAATTTCTTTTAATAGGAGATTTTCCGATTTTTATTTTTTCAAAGTATGCTTTGGTTTTTTCGAAGACATGCTGTTTTAGAGGGAGTAAGTTTAGGTCGTGGAGCATGGTAGATATTTTAGTATAACGAGGATAATCATTGATGATCCCATGAAAATGTTTTGAACCCTTTCCAATTTATTATAGTTAGTGGAGCAAGTTGAGCTCCACTCCGGTAAAGCATATGTGATTTGTGCACGGATAACTGTTTTATATAGTAGAAGTTTATATTTAGAGCTTAATTTCAATTTTTTATTGAAGTAGGGGAACATTTTGTATAAAAGTGTTTTAGCTTTATCAGTTTTATTGTTTATATGTTCGATGTATGTTAATGATTTGTCCAGTGTTAAACCTAAGTATTTTATTGATTTAGACCTAGGTATGTCTTCTGTGTTTAAAATGATATGCTGGTCTATGACAGGCTTACGTTTTGTGACGATGATTGCCTCCGATTCACTAGTATTCACTTTTAGTTTCCATCTCCGGCAATGTTAATTAATTTTTTTGTAACTTTGTTGCAACAGATTTAGAATTGTGTCGATGCTGTAAGAAGCAGTGTATAGTGCAGTGTCATCTGCGTACAGGGATATTGTTATGTTAGGGTGAAATAAATAGGTCTTACACAGAGAATCATACTAACATACTTTTTACTCCAGTAATTAATAATTTATTCTGTTCTGAGGTATGTAGGTAGATAGATAGTTTTTGGGCACTCAACTACGGTTAATCTTCAGTGTCCTGTTTCCTAAGTTTTTTATATTTTTCGAAAAAAATTATACTTTTTAAGAAATGTGATGATTTTATCAATACTAGATTTGTTATCACCAAGCATCTCCGAAAGTTTTCGTTCCATCCGTTCCTGCTTAAAAAACCTTTCGTAAAGCGGGCATTCTTCGAGAAAACGTCTAATTGTCAGTTGACACTAACAAGACAAACATTTCCGTGAAGATTCTATTATCTTAGGGTAGCCATGCGTGAGAGGAGTATGGGTAATCCTCAAACTTGCAATCACAACTTCTCTTCTGTTTTTGAGATGGGAAGTACTTCATTGTTTAATTCCGCTTTTAATATTTTTTGATTTATTGTCAATCTAAATTTCTTCCCATAACTCAATCCATGTCCTCTTGGCAAAGGCTTTCAAGAAGTTGCTGGTCTGGAGGGGTATAGATACCCTTGACATCCAGTGAGGAAATGGTTGCTTCCTTAGCTGTTTCATCTGCGACTTTATTTACGGGTTATTTAGTTATTTAATCCTTAATAGACAATACTATCCACATATTAATCGAACGCATTCTAATGGAAATATATTTATTTGAATAATCAATGAACCAATTGGTATATGTAAAAGGACCACTGAAGTATAGTTGTTTTCACAATATTTTATTTAAAAAATAAATAAATAAGATAAAAATATATATTTGGGCCTGATCTGGAAAAAACAGAAAGAAAAAAATGACTTTAGTCCAGCATAGAAAGTTTTGTGAGTGCTAGTAATAAATATATTTATTATATATAATATAATAATTACATGGTTCATCCACTATTAAAATCAAATAAAATTGTAAACTGTTAAAGATCTGCTTTTATTTACTCCTATAACCCCTGTACTAATTCTCACTGTGGTTGAAATTAATTTGTTCGTGGAACTGAAACGAAGAGTAAATAGGGGGTTTGTTAGGCCTCCTTTCGTAAATTTGGGCTTCGAAGGAGTTCCCTGGAAGGAGGTATTTATTTATACAGGGGCAATGATTGTTAGTGCAAAACCTTGGACTCAATTAGCAAGTAAGATCTTAATGTATAAAAGCCTATTATATTAGACAAAATTAAAATATGGATATATAAAATATTCAGAAAAATATCAGTTAGCACGTATCGTATTGTTTGATTCAAATTCAAAATGTTTATATTATTATATTTAAAAAGTATATAAGTTACTCAGGTTATATCAAAAGTAAAGTTTGCAGCTATACATATAGGCAAATATATAAAAACATGTGTTAGAATATATAATTACAAAACATGGAGGGGTAGGAAACCACTTAAAATGTTACTGGTGGATATGCTATTGGTATCTACTGCTAAATTATAACAATTCTAGTACACAACTGAACTAAGGAATTTTTGGGAAAAAGGTATTAAATTAAACGGATAAGGGTTAAAAAATTATTCACCATGAACAAAATAATAAAAAAACGAAATATTAAAAAAAATTATAACCATAGAAAAATATGAAAATCGCGCAATAATCAAATATTAAACGTCCTAAATCTCTACACATGTTATTCCAATTTAATACATTTTTTTAATATACATGATATAAATAATTTATCCATTTATATATTATTCAGAAATACGGAAATTCCTTCTACATGCACCTGGGAATACCACTAGTTTGGAAATACCCACATTGGAAATCCTCATCCCTTACCTTTTTTTCTAATTAAACGCGCACACACGCATACATATAAAACACTTAATCATATCCCTGGCTTTCGTGAAGAAGTGAATATATCAAAGTTCTTTTCAGTTAAATATTTTTAATCTGTTTTCCTAAATGCTTTAATTACTTTAAAAATACCGTTTGCGCCAAAATGGATACATTAAGGCTTTATTAAGAAGTCCAACTTAACCAATTTTTCATAACGCAGATATAAATATCATGATTTGAAGTTTAATAGTTGACTCATTTTTTGATAGCCGTTGAGATAAGATACTCGCCAAAAGGTAAGAAACTTGAGCGCTGGTGCTAACCACGGATTCTGCAACTACCTGCCATTGCCAACGCCACCTATGCGGGGAAGATTGAACTACGTCAGGTGCCTTACACAGTAATACTTAAATCTGGATTAAGCTGTCTTAATGTTATTCCAGAAGAAATATTATTTAAAAAAAAAAAATAAGATGTACACTCAATATTGAATAAGAAATAACTTAATTCAAAATCCCTCGGCAGTCACCAGTTTCTTGGGTTGGCTTAAACTACAGATAATGTAAATAAAAAAGCTATTTTAATCTGCATTTTTATGAAACCTTTAATATCTGGCAAAGGGGCAGGGAAAAAGTTTGTGTCACGAGAAAACATATATTTTTAAAAAAATATTATTTATATTTTATTTTAATTTGATTTATTATTTTTAAATAAATAATTTAAATAAGCTAGTATTAAATTTTTATCAGAAACTCATGCCGGTGATACAGCTATTCTCACAAGACACACTGATTCGACTCAGTCTTCATTGACTCTTCAAAATTACTTACTGACTCTTTAAAATTGGTTTAAACTTTGTATAATCAAACTGAACAATGAAAAGTCATAACTAAAGACCGGATTTTCGTGCAGTATAAACCATTCAAACGTGCAACAAAAACTTCAAAACGTGCAAAAACGTGCAATAAAAAAAATCAAAACGTATAAAAAGGTGTACTAAATAAAAAGATTTTGGTTTTTATTTTTTATTAGCACCCAAGTAGACATAAAATAAAGTAAAATATTGAATATAATGAAATTAATAATTTTCCTTTATTTAAACTATATTTTGTATTGAAATATTTAAATAAAAAACACTCTTAGGAACAATAATTATATGTCATAGTAAAACAAAACATAATATAAAATTCTATTTATTACCATCAAGTAGATACATAATATTATGTTTTAAAAGAATATATTTTAAATCTATCTTTTAAATTATAAAATACGAAAACAGCAGGAACATTTTCTAGGACAAGAATCAATTATTTAGACGATATAAACAATTCAATAAGACATAAACAAAATAAATCAATCAATTTTTTTCGTTAAAATTTACTACACTATACATTTCTAAATTTTTTTCTGTCAAATTATACCTCCAGTCATCGAGGATATGTTTTAAAACAGAAAAAGCTTTTTCTACATCAATACTGGTAATTGGACATTTTTTATAGGAACTTAAAATGTTTGATGCCACATCTACATGTGAACGTTTACCATTTAAAACGTTAAATGTTTGTAAAATTTTAAAAACAAGATTTTTTCAAATACAGTTTGAAATTTTTCATAAATTAATTTCCCTTTGTCGTTATTTACTTTTTTGAGTGTCTCTTCAACACTTTGTACGATACTAATTTGTTCATCTAACGATAGATTTTTGGCCTCTAAACTCTTTATTGCAACGGGTATTGGGCCAAAATGGGACCTTATGAATGCCAATTCGGACTTAACTGAATTGTTTTTTACAATGTTTTTTAATTTGGTGATAACAAGAGCATCTTCTTCCAAATGTCCTATTAGCTCTGCATACCTATCCAAATTTTCGGAATAAAAAGGGCAGCATCTATCCAGGTTACCCACCTGGTAAGAACTGCTTCTGGGGCAAGGGGCAATTCATTACATTCCTATATAAAGCCACTCACTGAGGGGCTTTCAACAAGATTTTTTTACCACAAGTTTATATACATTTCGGAAAGCATCACGTATTTTCTCGGCAACTCTATTAAGAACATGCGCCACACATGTTGTGTGAACCATGTTTGGGTAAAACACTTTAAGAGCGTTCCCAGTTTTGAGCATATAAGGAGCTGCATCGGTTACTAAAAGTAAAACCTTATGTTGATACCCGTCGGGGCCGAAAAAATTTAACAAACTATCGTTAACAAACCGCGACACCGTCTCAAAATTAATTTTTTCCAATTCTTTACAAGAAATTAAGTGAGGGGTAGGCTCAATTTCTGGGTGCAAAATACCCAATGCACAAATATATTTCCCTCTCGAATCAGTCGTTTCATCGACTGAAATATAAATAAAATTATTGGAAATTTCATTTTTAATTTTCATTAAAGTCTGTTAATAGCAGACATTTAGATAATTTTTTCTTAGTGTGCTCTCGTCAGTTATTTTCTGTCCAGTATACTTTTCTAAAAAGTTTTTAAATTGCGGACATGAAAGCTTGAATAGCGGAATATTGGAAGAGACTAATGCCATACACAATTCCTGATTAAAAGAATTCTTCTTATTGGCGCCACTACAGCTTTCTGTTATCATAAGTTGAGTTACGTTTTTTCTTTTTTTTAGCGGCCTCAACTGCTTGTTTATGACTGCCTATACAACAAAATAATAAAGTAAAAAAATGTAGGTACACAGAACAAGATAAATGATTTAAAAGTCAGCATAAATTGTGCAATTTAACTGTTTAGGAAAAATTAAAATTAAGCGTAGGTAGTTCATTAAATTATATTTTCTAGATTGGGATTCAGGAAATGCCATTTCATAATTTAAGTCTAAAACTTACTTGTTTGGCAGTGGGCGTCTACTTGCGATTTCCTATCAACACCTACGTTTTTGCAGCAAGATTCACAAAAAATGATTTTTCCATCAGTTTTTAGTTATGGGCACGGCTGTATCCATCCCTTTAATTTGAATCAAACACCACTTTTCCCTTTAGGCATGTTTTATATAGAATAGCACAACTTGATAGTGGCAGAAGAAATGAAAATAAAGAACTGAGAAATACAAACACGGCTACCGGATATAGGGAGGGGTGGGATGTTGAAAAACATAAAAATTCCCAGAAAATGGGGGACTCGAGCATTGAAAACTCCTACGAAAAAATATTAAACCGGTTTAAAAAAAATGGTTTGTTTTATTCCACTTGTTTTATAAAACGTATAGCGTTTATTTATATGTTATCCGCTTTGTTGACTGATTTTTTTTTTTAACAGACAAATTCAAAAATAAAACCTTAAAACGTGTAATTTCATGCAGGAAAACCTTAAAACGTGCAATATCGTGCATTAACGTCAAAACGTGCAATTTCGTGCAATATAAAACTGCTATAGAAATAACGTAGTTTTCATGATTCGAATTTCTATCCAAGTTTTAATGAATTTGGAGTTTGCAAAAAAAAGATGCAATTGCACGAAAATCCGGTCTTTAGTCATAACGCTTGACATGACATGATGACTCCATTCACACTACGACATGACACATATCTATCATTATACTGAGACAACATACCAATTTCGCAGATTAACACATTAAAATATTTAGGATTAACATTCGAAAGAAGGATGATATAGGTACCTAAGGTTAAAAAACGCGACTTACTTTAAATAAGTGTCTACGACACTTATTTTCCCTTGAGTTTTGGGCTCCACTAAACCTTCTAATCCTTAGTATGTCACAAATAAATTTAACCATAAAGATATGTTCCATATGTTGCTGATTTGGCCCAAACCAGTTACCCTTTTCCTTTCAAACTCGATAATCAGTCAAATTCCTCTAATCTCGTAACTTGCCTCTCACTCAATTCTTTCAATTCAATTCTTAATGATGAAAGTTAATTAATTATTATTATGTTAGGTTTTATTCAAAATAATAGCAACAAATTACATTGGGGAAGTTATGAGGGTTATATAACTATGCTGTTTAATACTTGTCGTTTAGAAATTTTACTAATTTTTTAATATTTTAGAATATTCAGAGAAGGAGGAGTTATATCCACATTCCCCCCTTCTAGCGGTCAATTGAAGATAAATGGACAAATATAAAATTATCTGAAAGATTACTATACTTATAATGAAAGTTAATCAGAAAATTAAACAATAATAATACAATAAATGATACAAATAAAATAATAATAGAAAGAATTTAGTTGAAGGTTATTTTGTATTCCTCCGAAGCATCTGAAAAGAAGATGGCCATGAGACCTTCTAATGTGAAAATTTTATTGAAGTGAAGTAGTTGCTTCACAAGCAATTGTCATGCTATCATGTACGTTATTATCACATTTACTGGATTAATGTCGTTTTATATACAGTTGTAAATTTCAATAAATGGATAAATAAATTCCAGTTTTCCTCATTTCAGTAATCCTTCAATGGGTGCATATATTTCTACACGTTCCATCTCCCGATTTAAATAAATATTTATATAAAACTATTTTTATAATAATTAAGATATTTTTCAAATAATTGAGCTAAGATGAAATGTACACAATAATTAAGTTAATAAATACAATAAAGATTAATAAACTAGCCGGAATCACACCAGAGGATATTCCAAACCAGGTAGTTTTCAGATCAAAAATGTACAAGTGGCAAGTTGACCAGGAGGAGAAACCTAAGAAGAAGACTGGAACAACATGGTCTTCAGAGAGAAAAGAAGCCCACAGCAGAAGAATGGAGGAGTTGTGGGCACGAAGAAAGGTAAAGCTTGCCTCTTGAGTACTATGCGTAGTACCAAAGGGCTTATCCGCGAATAATAAAAAATAGAAATTGGAGAGAAAGAAAAGAATAAATAAATTAATATAAAAAAAAGAGAGAAAATAGAAGAAAAGAAAATATACAATTAGAAGGAGGCTGAATTATATAGACTGTTTATTTATATATTAATAGGGAGAAGCATTATTTTAAATAATCAATAGGGGATTATATAGCTTTAAGACTACATCCAAACTATTTAGGCCCGTTCAAATATATTTAAATATGCCTAAAAGCTATAAATATTTTGACTTCTTGTACAAAGATAAACGTTTTATTGCAAAGTCCTTTTTAATAATAAATTATTTGTATTAAATATTCGTGAATAAACTAAACATGTTTGTTATTGTTTCACATAAGCTCAAAAGCGATCTGTACAGGTATCTTCATTCATTTTTACAAGGGGTGCCGTTTAAGGCCCCGCAGCCAGTGTTGATATATACTCACTATAAATTAACCGGCCTCTGTTGGGCTATAATTTATTTAGCACTAACACCTTATAAAGAAGTCAAAGGTAAGAGGAAATAGAACATTAAGAAATGAATATTAACAAAATCAACAGATAATTTATAAGAAACCTTGTCGAGGATTAAAACAAATATATTCAAACGTATTTGCTGTTGTGGGCTGTCATAATAAATAAAGGCATCTCCTTTATTTTTCTGTTTGTAATGTAAGCTGGGAGGGGGGGAGGAGGGGAGGGGAGAGAATTTATAGATCGGTGACAAGCTACAAATGGCTCGAGTAAGGGCGATTTATTATTTCTCTAATTTTAAAGTCAAACCAGAGACACGATTGTTAACCCTCAGCGACCTTGGGCGGATTTTTAATTAGCCTAGGTGCGTATGGCACTTCGGGTCTAATGTATTCCAGGCTACGCCTATCCTCATGGTTATGTGACTGGAATAAATCTAAGAATGTAGATAGTTATAAAAGACAGGTAATTAACTCGTGTATATCCATTTCATACACTCAACAGCAAAAAAAAAAAAAAAAAAAACCGAACACTCATATTTGGTCTCATAATTTTGTAAAATGCGTTAATCTTTTAAATTTATGGTAAGAAATGGTTTATTTATATGCTATTTACACAAAATCTGCAACAAATGAATATGAAATAAAGAAAAAATAAGAAATTAACACATTTTTAAAAAACTTTATTCTTCATTTTTATCTGGTTTTCTGAGGGATGTCCTTCAAATACTGGGTATTTATCCCTCTTCTACGGCGAAGGGCCCTAATTCTGTTAGACATAGAAGAAATTAAAACAATTCAATAAATTACAAAGAAGTTGAATTTGCGAAATTTTAGTTCTAAGAACTTTTTAAAAATCTATTCATCATTCCTTCAAGACAGAAAGGTGTGTATTTACCAAAAAGCATTTTTTCCTGTGCCCTTTCACAATGCACTTAACAAAATTATGAGATCAGAACTGAGATTCTGTTTTTTTTTTGCTGTTGAGTATATATCCAATGAAGTATACAATTAAAATACTTACTTCCTCAAATATAGATTTGGGCAAAATTTAATCATGATTTGACAACATGTAGTATGCCTATAAGGCATGGAACATGTGAATATATAAATAAACAGTCCTTATATGGGGGTACCATATAGGGAAAAGAAATAAAAAACAAAATAATATATATATATATATATATATATATATATATATATATATATATATATATATATATATATATTTGACAACTAATATCCTGGAATTAATCACCTAATTTAATCATGATTAAATATTTTAGTTGATTTTTCAATAAACTTTTTTTCTTTTTTTTAAACTATTTATTGATATTCACAACTGTACACAATTAAAAACAAGTAAATTTGATAGTAATGATAACAATGACATGTAAATAACGAACTACTCACTAGTAACACTTCAATAAAAATTTTGGATTAGAAGGTCCCTTGGCCATCTTCTTTTCAGAGGCCTCGGAGGATTATCGAGAATGGAGTGTGAAGCAAGGTGAGAGACAAGTCGATTTGAATGGTTATGGAGTTTGAAAGGATGGGTATCTGGTTTGATCCAAATAGACAACATATGGAACATTAAGGTCTTAAAGGATGTTTGTTTATGACATAATAAGGATTTTGGATTGCAAGAATTGGGTACGAGATGGAGTAGATGGTTTAGTGGAGTCCCAAAGCTCAATTCCATTTTTCCAAATAGGTCTGATAACTGCCATGTAAATAAGTCTTTTGTAATAAATCGGAAGTTTTGAACGTTTGTTCATTTTCAACATTTTCAAAAAGAAAATGTTGGAAGAAGTCGAAACGAAGAGCAGTTTCCAGTCGTTTAACTCTCGTATGTTTCAATAGACTAAATCATTAATTGACTCAAACGAACTGAAAGATTCAATAATGATTAAATTACATGATTGATTCCCTCAAATTAGTTGTCAAATAATTCACCATGACTAAATTTTGTCCGACTCTAAGAATGAAGAGTTGGGTATGTACGGTATGTACCTGTAGCGATATTATATGTATTACCAATAGTAAGATAATAAAACATTCCGAGGTATAATTTAATGTTTAAGGGATCCTGAAGTACAACAAATAAAATTTAAAAACCATTAAACATATAAGGAAGCATTAGGCGTATTAATCATATTATAAACATCAAGCATTTGTCAGAAATTTAATCGAGAAATTGTTTTGTTATATCAAATTTGTCGCTTGAACCTACCGTTTAGGAACTATATTGTATCGAATAAAAAAAAATTATGTTGTAACGTTTTTTTCACCTAAAAATATAACATTTTAATACGTTCTAGCTCTGTTAGTGTTGCTCGGATTGGAAATTTAACAACAGATATCTTGTCAGAAATTTAATGGAAAATACTTTTTGAAATATATCATAGGTCGCTAGAACCAACCGTTTAGGATCTATATTGGTTTGAATGCAAAAGGTCACGTTTTTAGGTTAAAACATTTTTTTAGTGTTTGGGCTTTTCTGACTCTCTCTAGTTCTGTTGGCGTTGCTCACATTAAAAATTTGACGATAGTTCCTTCATCAAAAATTTAACAGAAAATCGGTTTTGTTGTAGAACGTTTGTCGCTAGGAGGTACTGTTTAGAAATTATATTGGTTTGGGTGAAAAAAAGGTAACGTTTTGCCTTCATTTTTTAAGTGTTGGATCCTTTTTTGACACACTCTCTGTTTAGTGTTACTGAAGATTGAAAAACAACAGTTTCCTCATCAGAAGCAGCAGATTATAGGTAGACATATCCATCATCTATTGTTTTTTTCCAGTCGGAGAAATTGAGTTCCCTATAATTTTATTTATTTATTTTTTTTTAAATACACCCATGTGTATAGATGGAATTGCGATACTGTTGTTGTTTTTTAGAATGCACATTTAAATTATATTTTAAAAAAAATTGAAAACCAAGCAAAAAAGGAGAAAAATACCTTAACAACGATATGAATAAACTGTTCTAATACATATAATTCAATGGGCTTTTGATGTTTTTTTATTTTTTTGTCAGGAAATGTGAGTTCCGAATTGATTCTGAAACCATTCGGAAAAACGGCATCAATCAATTCCCGGTGTCAGGAGGGGACCTCCCAAACAACTGAGATCTGCTCCTAAATCCCCAAGGAGGATACGCCGGCTGGAGATTTAATCTAAAACTTGCGAGGAACAATAAAAGAGCTGCTGTCAGTCGGGCTGCCACGGTTAGAGAAATTTTTCCACCCCCAACTTTTTAAACTTTTCCAGTATGATGCTGGAAGGATTTCCCTCTACAGCCTCTCTGTGTTAGATTTTTCTCCTTTTGGATTCATACGTGGAGCTGGAAAATAGGATGCTTGGAATGGGTATTCTCAAAGCTTACAAAGTTTCATAGCCTCCGTTGATACAAATTATATATCTATAAACTACTACTTAACAATATTAATAGAACCTTCAGAATGATATCTAATGATAATCCAACAACATCGTGTTCAGAAAAAATAATACTTAATAGATAAAATGTGGCATTGAAGTTTAACACTGATAGGAGTGGTGGTGTTCTGGCTATATTTTAAATAATAAACTTGTTTTTGTTTTTTTAAGAGGAATTTATAAAATTTGATCATTTTTTTTTTCAACTACTTATTGATATATTCAACAGTATTGAGATGTACAATAAGTAAATTTGAGGAAATTATTATAATGACGTGTAAATAACATGTAATGAACCTCTAGTGAGAAGTTGCTACTAGTGAGTAGCACTTCAATGAAAGCTATACATCAGAAGGTCTCTCGGCAATCTTTTTTTAGGCTCCTCGGAGGATTATCGGGAATAGAATGGAAAGCAAGTTGAGGGACTTGTGGATTAGAATAGATATGGAGTTTACTATGACAGGATATGTATCTGGGTTTGGGCTAAATCAGTAACGTATGAAACATTACGGTCTTTATGGGTAAGTTTATTTGTGACAAAGTAAGGTGCATTAAGGATTTTTCGAAGGGTATTTGATTGCAAGGATTGAATTCGAGATGAATTAGATGATGGAGCCCCAAAGATCAACTCCAGATGTCCAAATAGGTCTGATAACTCTCATGTAAATGAGCATTTTGTAATTAATTGGTAGGTTTGAACGTCTGACGATTTGATAAATAAAATACAATTAAAAATAAGTCTATTTAGTTGCTATATTTTCAACTAAAAATGATGGCAACAAAATATCCTGCGGTATCGAAACCGATTCGGATTAGATAAAATGTGGAATAACAAAAATCATTAATTAAAATTATAAAAACAATTCGATTATCGAAGCGTATAATTCCAAAACCAGATAAGTCCATTTTTTTACAATGTTCACAGCTGGACGATAAAGGTAAAGGCCAGACTGGATTAGGTAGGGAAATTATTTTTTGTATGGCCGTTTTTAATGTAATTTAACTACTTTTTTTAAAAAAAACATTTACCTAAAGATGGTCTAGTAGAAAAATTATTCAATAAAAAAAAAATACAAAAAAAGAAAAAGAAAAATGGAAATCGGACTTGCCTAGTTTTGGAATTCCATGCCTCAATTAAAAAATGGGTTTTTAGATTATGTTTTTCCGAGAAATATGACGTGTACGAAATATTCCCAGTAACATTTTTCTTTTTCATTTATTGATATTTACAACTATACAAAATAATATACAACAAGTAAATGTGTTGACAGTGAATACAATGTCATGTAAATAACTTGTGAAGAACTACTCACTAGTAGCACCAATACAATCTGCACTAAAAGGTCTCTAGTCCATCTTCTTCTCAGACGCCTCGGAGGATTATCAGGGAGGGAGGAGGAAGCAAGTTGGGAGACTAGTGGATTGGAGTGGTTATGGAGATTACTATGGAAGGATAGGTGACCGGTTCGGTCTAAATCAGAAACATTGGTCACAAAGTAAGCAGCATTGAGGATTTTTCGAAGGATTTTGGATTGTAAGGATGGGATACGAGATGAATTGGATGGTTTAGTAGAGCCCCAAAGCTCAACTCCGTACGTCCAAATAGGTCTAATCACAGTCATGTAAATGAGTCTTTTGTAATTAATTGGGAGAGTTTTTGTAATTAATTGGGAAGGTTTGTCTAGTAAATGTTGAAGTAGTCTGTAACGACGGGCAGTTTCTTGTCGTTTTAGTCTTGTATGTGGATTCCAAGTTAGACGTTTGTCTAAGTGGAGTCCTAGGTAGCGGATCTGTTCAACAGGGATTAGTGGAATATCATTACACCCAGTAACATAAGATTGTACATCACCATCGTAACTTTTTTCCTTTCGAATAAACATTTTTTTTTTTAACAAACTATAGTTTATTATAGTTAAAGTTAATATAACTATATTAATGTACTTAACTATGTACTTATTAATTACATAAGTACGTATGTAAATAAATATTGTATTAATGTTTCATTTATTGTAGTATGTATAAAAAAAACAACCAGTAATAAATAATTAATCTTAAATGTAAAAATTATGCAATAGATAAACTAATAATTAAAGATTATTTTAATATGATAATTTAAATTTATAAGTAAATACTAATTTTTTAACATGGTATATGCTTTTACGAGGAGAAACTGGGTTTCAAGTGTGTAAATGTACGGTATATCTCGTAACAATTTTTATTGTTGCTCATTAATAACAAAAGTTAATATTATTATTTAATAATTATTATTATTAATATAAATATTATTCGAGTATGACTCGTCAATAACAAAATATCAACCTCTAAGAACTAGAATACCTACTTTACTTATCATAAACTTATATTATGTATAACCGAAAAATGATTGCACATACTTATCCGAATGTAAATATATACACACAGTTGGGAAAAATTTAATCATAGCTGAAAAATGATCATAATTTTATGATGATAATATAATTTTATGATAATGATCATAGCTATTTTACAACTAATTCCCTGGAATCAATCACCTAATTTAATAATGATTAAACCTTTCAGACATTTTTTAGTGAATTGATGATTATTTGGCTGGAATAATTAGTCATCATTAAGTTAGGTGATCGATACCAGGAAATAATTTGTCAAATAGCTACGATTAAATTGTGGCCAACTCTGTATATACATCTCCGAAAAACATTTATTGATCCTTGATCTAAACTGGGATAATTTTTTTAGGATAAGAGAGAGTTTACTGTATTATACTTGCCTGACTGTTGCTTTAAAATAAATTAATTAAAAGAAAATGTTTTGAGAAAAAGTAACTATTGCGGAAAAATATACAAAAATAAGAAGGCACGACAGATATACAGCTTAGCAACCTATCTAAAACTCATTTTACGCCAGACAAGCTGAAAATATTCGGAGAGGCAACCTTCACCCTTAAACCTTCTTTACCTTCACTTCCAAATTATCGGATTTTATTTTTTATAATCAATCATTGAGTAATATTTTTTTACAAGGTAGTTCACAATGCAATATATATTGGCTCCTATTCATTTCAATACTGAATCGTAAACTTTTTATGACCAATAAAAAGCTTTCACCAGTGTTATTAAATTTAAACGGTGTTCCCGGGCGAAGGCTGCGTGTTATTATGACGCCCTGGTCGAGAAAGCTTTTCCATATAATGATTTCATGTCTTTATTTATTCAATGGCCGTTGGAGCAGTAATCGGCCTCGTTCCTCGAACTTATCAAGGCCGGGTATTTTTGGGGGCTGCCGGTCGCCGCAAAATAGAGTCATTGAGTGGCTGTTAGTTTTATCGCTTTGGTTAATTTATGTTATTAGCTAAATGGCACCATCCACGACAAATCATCACGAAATGCACACACAATATTCAAATTCTATGAGAATTACAGTTAATTTCGGGTTATGTTCAAGTGAGAAACGATTCATATTCAGAGCATTGGTAAAGTGATAGAATTTTTTTTTTTCCTTTTTTAACTTTATATCTTTATGCACATCTGTAATTACAATTAGACAACCAGTGGATCTTTTATAGGAAAATTTTTTTTTTGCGTGAAAGGCATGAGAGGGAGTAGAACCCAGTAGCACCACCAGTCTTTATTTTTATTTTTTTGAATCAGTCTAGGAGGTCTCTCATCCAGTTCATTTTTAGCCTTATCTGGGTTCTATCGAGAATATGTATTGTGGCAATTTCGTTTATAAGTGAATTAGGATGTCCGTGTGATTTTCCGTTGTAACTGTTGGCATGCGTAGGCCAGTATGTAAAGTTATGTTGCTTACCTACCAGATTGCTTTTGTGATTGTCCTGGATGTTTTTGCCTGGAAGATTTGGAGTTTGTTAATAGATGTCTTTTTAGCAGTATTTATTAATAATTTAATACCAGTGGATTTTATAAAATGTCATAACGCTTCTAGTACAGAATTGGGGTTTGATATTATCTCTATATAAGTTCTTTATTTATTATATTTTATTTGAAGGTTTTAATGTATGATTAAATAAGCTCCATAGAAAAGTTCCGAAAATTAATTTTTACACAAAATCTATTAATAGTGTTATGCAATTATTTACATGAATTATTATAATGCTTATAATTATTATAATTATAATTAAATACAATTATTAATCATAATAATCCAAGAATGTTATACGTTTGGACAAAATATCTATTCATCGGACTGATTTCTCCGTGGAAAAACCTTCATCTACTTTCATTAAACATTTAATTTTACTTTTTTAATATTCTAAGGCCAATGTGGAAGTCACCAATACCAAAACAGGTGCCGCTTATATTGATTACATATTCACTTATTGTCGAATTTCGTGACAGATTTGAATGGAATAATGAAAAATAATAACTGTATTTGTTCAAGAATGATTCTGTTCATTAATTAAAAAACATTTAAATGTTTTAGGACTTTCTTGACGGACTTAAATAAAATAAATTTATTTAAATAATTAAATAAAATATTTTTAAAAGCCAGAAATTGAAACTTAATACATTTAGAATCGTATTGTATCTCAATCACCTCTGTTTTGATTCGGATAGATGCTAATTCTATATTTAAGAAATAAACGGAGTTTAGTAAGCCTATTTTACAAAATATTTTATTTCAAACATTTTCAACATATTTTTATTAAGATGATATTATGATAATCCTAATATTATGATTTATTATGACAATCCTACTTAGCTCATAGAATACAGCAATCTAGAAACTGCATAAAATTTTGATTTGACCTCTTCATAAAATTTGATGTTTGTTATGATTTTATTTAGTGTATTCGTAATGAACCTATATTAGTCTATCAAGTTAATTTTTTTTTTTTAGGTGCTTAAAGTGACGTTTATATTTACTAGGAATTTATTATCTACTTTCAAAAGCAATCTGTTAAAAAAAATGCGAAAATAATAAATACTGTCAGATTTTTTTTTTTTTCGGTATTTAAATAAATGTTTTATGGTTCTTTAATTTACCACTACCAGTGAACTTATTTGGTCAAAATAAATGTTTAATATATAAAACGAAAATAAATAATGTTTTTTATAAATATATGTTTTGATAGATATATAAATACAAAATTCGAAAGAAGATATTTTATTTAACAATTGTTTATTTTTTTTTTTTTATAGATGGTATTAGGATATTATAGATTGAAGAACACCTGATTTAATACAAAATACAAAAAACAACGATATAATATAGAAATTTTAATAATTAAAATTTATATTATTAGTTAGTAATTATATTTATCATATTATTGGGATAAATAATGAAGTTTAAGAAATAATTTGGGTTAGAAATAAAAAAAAAAATTATTGACCCCGACGTGATTTGAACACGCAACCTTCTGATCTGGAGTCAGACGCGCTACCGTTGCGCCACGAGGTCATGTTAAATTAGCAAAGAATAATAAGATAAGGACATCGCAATAATCTAATATAAAATCTAATTAGCAAATCATGGGAATTGTATTTATTTATTTATAAAATAAATTTTATTTTTATCTTTTCACTAACTTTTATTTAATATATCGCTGGTAACTAGTACATAGAAGTACTAATAAAGTAAAAAATACGTAGTTATTATAACTTTAAAAAATATGTAATTTGATTTGACCTGCAATTCAACACGAGATCTATTGCGACGCTTCAATTCGAGTTATAGCTATCGATAGCTCTGCCTATAACCTCAAATGTAAACATCCATTCCTATATTTTCAACTAGGATGGTGTTATTTAGTGTTTTATATAGATATTTTGACTTCTATTTCCAATTTTCTTATGTGAGACATGTTCAGTGTACGTATTGCATGAATGGATACTTTGCTATCCACATTACTTATAGTACTAAGGTAAGACAGATTGTAATATATTTTCAATAAAACACTTCGATCTAAAATAAAATGTGAGAAAATATAGCAAAAATTAGCAACGTAACTTTCAACATGGATTTTGTGTTTTATGTATTTATTACGTTATGTTCCATTATTTAACATGCGAAGTGTTTATAAGAAGTTAACATTACTTGTGATTTAGTATCGTATTAATTCTGATTCACTATAATATTAATATGGTAGTAACTTATAATATTCAACATTAATTTGGTGTTTAATATTTTGATATTTTCTTGTTTCCACATAATTATTTCTTTATATCTCATTTTAATATGTGAACAGGTTATATTAATCTGAACTTGAATTTATAGTTTATGTATAGATAAATGAGAATAACCTTTCCCCTCAAAAAGTAGCGACTGAAACATCGAAATTAATCGGAACAAGGTTTTAATGATAAAACGGTATTTTGGGCGCGTGAAGAGGTGGAGCGCCTCGTCGATACAGATACCGAAAGAACTCTTAACACGCTATTTAGTATTTTTTATAATTAATTACTTGTATAAAATAACCGAAATTATCTTATTTTGGAAATAAGGTCAACGAAATTACTCCATTATATTTCATGGGCACAGAATGTAAGAGCTGCTTTTATAATAGTAATTACATAATAAAGGTATGAATGTATATTGTACAATAATTAGAATAAGTTCTCCAAACTGAAATAAAAAAAAACAGTAATTTTTTTAACAGTTTTTCTCTTTGGTTTCCTTCATAATAAAATCTGTAACAAAAAAATCATATACATATATACATAAAAACAGGATATAGTGCATATTTTTTTTCATTTTTACGAAGTATAACATACCTTATGCATGGTACGATTTCGATCTACCCAATTAATGAATCGATTAAATGCAGCAATTTCTTCATGTTTTATGCAATGTATCCTCTTTAGTGTTTTTAATTTTGTTTAAAACATTTCCAATGATTTCTCCTTATTTTAGGTATCTTCATTCATCGCCATATATTCAGTATTGTGTGTTATTCACCACATATACGTTTGAGTTTGGATTAATGTGGTTTAAAAGGTCTAACATGTTTCCTATCTGTGAGTGCAAGTTATATTAGGGTTGTCAGAGAATGGCCATATTTTTTTTCAGGATTTTTTTACTTGATTATTATTTTAATTTTTTTTTTTAATTATCTAAGTATTTAGATTACCGAGTAGTTCGGATTAGCGAGCCCACTCACTATATATAAAGATTGTTAAATGAAATCAATTTTTTCATGACCTGTTGAGATATTTGATGAAAATATTTTATAAGTTAAAATTAATTGCAATAATAAATAACCGAAGAAATAGTTCTCAAACTAAATAATAAGCTCCTAAGGTCACAAAGACGTGCCCATAGATCACTCAGTGCTCTGGTGTCCGTTCTTGCGCTATGATTGATAGAGCTGCAGTATGTGACCCATCGGAAAAGAATTCTTTGGACTTCTCTACAATAAAGCTCTTTGGAAATCTTAGAGCCATAAAAGAACTCAATGCCAATGTCCGAGGTCAGTAAAGTGGATTGTTGATTGTGCATTGGTGTATAGAACGGATTTTCTTGTATAGCAAAGCAAGCAGTGTTTAAAATAAATAAATAAAATAACCACATTTTAAATTAATATGTTGTATTGCAGTTTTTGCATTAGCTGAAGCATTTCCCTCAAGAATTTTTTTTTCGAAATTACATTATACCTATACCCCATCTAATGTACGTGGTAATGTACAAAAATAGTGAATATAAACCTCATTAGTTTAAAATTGTGTAAAATTAAGATTGTCTAATAATATTTACTTTAGAAAATTTATTAATTTTACTAGAATTTCTTTTCTGTATTTTTGGCTGTGGTTCGGCTTCGGCCCTCCTGAGGCACATCTAGCCTCGTTAAAGTGGGTACCCTCAATTGGAGGGAAAACCTGGTGATTGAGCGTGTATTTTGGCCAAATCTCCTCCTTTCACAACCGTTGGCCCAGTAACAGTCACCTAAGTTACCTAAGTACTGAACCCAAGACCCTTCATGGGTCAGGTTTAATTATGTAGTGTATAATCTATAATTATTATATTACACAGCTATTAATATAATTCATGGTGGATCCACGAAATGAATCTTGACCTTCCCACCATGGCTAGAATAGGTTGGTAACTTGTAGGATAACTCGACCTTCCAGCCCTAGTTGGAGTACATAAGAATATAAACCACTACAAATAAAATATTTTATATATTTGATAAAAAATAAGGTTTATACATATGACGTAAATAAAGACTGCACAGTTTTTATTTTTGTAAATTAAAATATTTAAAGTTTTCCCGTATTTTGTGTATGAGTATTAGAGCGTAGTTTTTAATATTAGCTCCAAATCCTATAAATATATCATCCATAACATTAATTAAAAAAATATATCAAGTCCAAAAGGAATTAGAATTATGATTTAATAAATCCATCTGTTCCTATTGAGGAAAAGACGCATGATGAAGGATCAATTCAATTAGAATGGATGAAATATCTGCCATCTTTTCTTTTTTTTTTTAAAGTCTGATAGCTTTTTGAACATGTTTGTTTTATTATTTACATTTTTAAAATTTATAATATTTTATTGATTAAGAACCGGCATTCAAATTAATAAGAGGCAGATCCCTGACTTCGCTATCCATCTAAATGAAAATAACATAAAATCAACAAAGGCAGAGGTCTAAAATAAATACTTCAGGTAGAAAATAATCTAAAATTAAATAATTTCTTATCATAAGAAATAATAAATCCATTTCAAAAACATTAAAATTTTTGTTTAAATGACTACATAAATATATACAATAGCATCATTTTAAACATGTTTCCAGTAGGAACAGAAATAGGGAAAAGCAAAGAGATTGTGCAATCACCTAATTACTTAGCAGACCATTTCTGTAACATTTGGGAAAAACTAGCTTACTTCATTTTTGTCAACAATAAGCATAACAATATTTTGAGCAGCCCATATTGGAGTCGAACTCATAATGTGTAAGTACGCAAGTTGTAATGGCAATGGTATCCTTTTATGGAATTGACATTACAACTTGCCTACTTTTACAAGATGTGTACGACACCAATATGGGTTACCCAAAGTATTTATCTTATTGTGGACAAAAATCAACTTATCTAGTTTTTTTTTCCAATTGGTACAGATTTCACATGCCATACTATATATTTCGATATCCCACTACCTAATGCTGACACGGATCGGTATTCTAGTTTGACGAGAGACTAACATCGAACCTTCATACCTAACTCAAAAGGCAAGAACTTAACAGGCGCTTCAGCCAACTGGATAGACTACTAAACATACTAATAAATCTCATCTATCCGTTGAAAACAAACTTCACTTTTCCACTGGTGTTTTTTTTTTTTTTTTTTTTTTTTTTTTTTTTTTTAATTTTTTTAATTTTTTTTTATTATTATTTTTTTTTACACCAGTGAAGCAGCTGAGAGAGAAGAGTTGGGATCTCTTTGGACATGGCTCCATAAGTGAAGAGACAGGTCTTGTGTAGTATGTGTGTATATTGTGTATTTTATTTTATTATATTTTTTATTTATATATTTCATTTATATATTCTTTAATTTATATTATTTATTCATAGCATAGTTCTTCTCTGTTCCGATTGTTTTTTCTACTTCTTCTATTTTTTTTTATCGTATATTATGTGTGAATTGCCCATATTAATATCAGGTTTTAATAATTACTCAATAAATTGTTAATAAAAAACTAAACAAAAAAACATTTACCAATATAAATCCTGTTCTTAGCGACGAAATAGCCTTCAACTATTGGTGTCTGAATTACTTGAGGTGCGCATGATGGTATAGAAGGATCAATACAATTGGGATTCATGAATTAATTGTCACTTCCATTGGAATTATTTTATTAGAAAACTAGTTTCGAATGCTAATCATTCATTTTCAGTTCTAAAACACAAATTTTTCAAAACATCAGCACTTTGTTACATGGTTTTTATATACTGAAGTTTTCAAAAATGTAAAACAAGAAATCAAATATATTGGTACTATGACTAATCCAATGAGTCTTTGGGAAATCCCATGGTTAAACCCAAAAAAATTCAACCTACCTGGCCCTTCCCCTTCCACTCTTGATATATATTCCAGATATCTGTTAGATCTCCTCAGTTGAGTACCAATGTATTTGATATCAGGTCTTAATTGCATATCATATGATTAGTAATTAATATATTTTTCCAATATGATTCTTATGCTCTGGTATATAGGAACGTAAAAACCTAGAAAATAATGAAACTTTTAGCCAAGAAAGTGAACAAATCATTGGTTGGAATTTTGGCATGTCAGTTTATATGTGTATATACAATATAAACTCAATGTCCTTGACGAATGGTTTAGTATCCATTTTCAGCTTTTCTCTTGAATCCTGATGAAACGTGTACATGCCCAGTTGACGTAGGAGGAAACCTAAAACCCTACCCCCGCAGCCCCAGCTGCCACCGCCGACAGACGGACAGACAAACGAGGCCACAAAGGATCGAAGAAAGGGCAGGGAGCGTTGTTGTTTTGGTTAATTGAATGCCGACACTAATAAGGAACACAAACTCCGGGGGCTAGAATTAGAGCACTGACAGAGCTCCACAGTTCCTCTTACCTAATGAGCCCGCCTCATAGGGCAGTTGTTTGTCTCCTGTCCGCGCTGCTCTCCTGACCCTTTCAGTTTATTAGCTTTAACTCCCTCTTCTGTCTTCCCATTGGTCTATAACAGTATCTCTCATTGTTTCTAATATAAGGAAAATAATACCCTTATAACAGATTCTTGTTTTTTTTCGTCGTTTTCCTCAATGAAATAGTCATTAAAACTGGAATTACTAGAATATGAACATAGTCGGCGATAACAGAAGTCCTATTAATTTTTAAATAAAGAACAATTAAATTTCTGATAGATTGTAACAGAAACAAAAATCAGGATAGATGGATTATTTTCCTCTTTTATTGGGTCTTTTTTGTAATTCAAAGGCTAGTTTTTGCTATATATGTGACTATTTTTATTAAATCTGAATAATTACATGCTACCTCACTCAAGGGCAATGAGTAATATGGATGAAATATCAAACATACAATATGTACAGTGATATAAAATAAAGTAACAAAATTAAAAGAAACAGCCTCTAAATATACATGAAATAAAGGTAACGGTAGGCTTATAAGGCGCCACCAAACTGGCTTGACCCGCGCTACACCGACCAGTTCTATCCTTACGCTTCACTTCGAGTTAACATTTATCGATATTTCTTTCCTATAACCTCACATGCTAACAACCACTTCTACAGTTTCAACTTGGATTGTGTTGTTCAGTGTGTTATATTGATATTTAGTCTTCGTAAATAGGTGAAACAGAAGTTAACAACACGAGTATTAAGTGTTTTATCAATTCTTATTTCCTCTTATCTAATGTGTTACAAAACTTAAGAACATTAATTTGTACATAGATTTGGTGCTTTATATATTTTTATTTGTTGTATCAATTTAAGTGATAAAATTACAGTATGCATATTTTGTGAATGGATTCTTTGTCATCCATAATACTTATTGGCCTAAAGTGAGACAGATTGTATAATTAATTCAATAAAACATATCGATCTAAAAATAAATGTGAGAAAGTATATCATAGGTTTTATATTTTCTTATTTTCACTTCTCTTGAGAAAATATAGCAGAAATTAACTTCATAACTTTCAACAAGGATTATGTCTTATATTATATAATCCCTTGTAACATGGAGAATGGACAATGTGAAAATAATCACAGATTAAGAGGTAAAAGACATATTATATAATTGTAAAACTATTGGTGTAATGCTACAGATTAATGTATTTTAAAAAAAATTTAGGAGCCTGATGATGGAGCATTTTCTCCGAAACATGTAGCTAAAAATGTTAAATAAATAGGAGGTATGTCAAATAAATACTTAAGGATTCTGTCTTTTAAATAATTATAATTTGTTACTTACACTTCCCTCACATCACAAAGTTTATCAGGAATCAACATTACTGGTGGTTTAGCATTATATTAATTCTGATTTAATATAATATTAATTCAAAGTTGATTTGGTATCTTATATTTTGATAATTTATTATTTCCACTTCATTATTTTCTTATTTCTCATTTTAATATCAGAAGGTAAACAGAAGTTAATATTATTTTGAACAGGGATTTAGAGTTTCTCCGTAAATAAAGGAGTTTCCCCTCGAAAAGTAGCAACTAAAACACCGAAATAAATAGAAAGGAGGTTAGAATCAATAAAAGGTATTCTGGGCACGCGTAGGGGTCGGCGCCTCATTGGGTTATTGAAAGCTGGAAATAAAATAATTTGGGATTGAGCTGGATTTTATTTTATTTTTTATTTTTATCAATTTATTGAAATTTACAACTGTACAAATATATATCAAGTAAATGTGCTAAAAACGTTTACAATAACATGCCAAAACTTGAAAAGAACTACTCATCAGTAGCACTTCAATAAAAAAATCTACACAAGAAGATCTCAAGGTCATCTTCTTTTCAGACGCCTCGGAGGATTATCGGGAATTGAGTGGGAAGCAAGTTGGGACACTAGTGGATTTGAGTGGTTATGGAGCATACTATGAAATGATTGGTATCTGGTTGGGCTAAATCAGCAATATATGGAACATTAAGATCTTTATGGATAAGTTTATTGGTGACAAAGTAAGAAGCATTGAGGATTGTTCGAAGTATTTTGGATTGTAATAATTGGATGCGGGATGAATTGGATAGATCCATATAGATCTAATCAAAGTCATGTAAATGCGTCTTTTGTAATTAATTGGGAGCTTTGAAAAGCTTGATTTGAATTTGTTTTTATCTGTCTGGAAAAGATTTCTATTATATTTACGTTTTTTCCTTCAATTTTCTGCCATGTATTAGATTGTAAGATCAAAAATATTAATTAATTTATCATATTAATGTTGATAACTTATTGTTCATCTGGATGTACAGATATATTGAAAATACTTCAATACATTGACAAAAATGACTAGAAAAATCTATAAAAAAACATTAGTACAGCACTGTGTGGACACGAATGTGTGGAGCCAACTGCTGGTAGTAGATAAATATATAAAAATTAAACTTTTTCTAAACAGTTTAAAATGTCACTATTATAAACCTGAAGGGAAAAAAATGGAAGATAGTAAAATAATCTGTTTAGATGAATCCATATTCATTAGAGTTCACATTGGCTACACATTTTTCTTCTGCATTATTTTCTTGTTGGATGTGTTTCCTCACTACCTTTTTATGATATCTGAAAGATCCAATTCCCATCCACTAATCCCCAAAATCCACTTGATATATATATACTTGGATGTATATAAATATGTACATAAATACTAGGATTGTACTAGGTTTGAAAAAAGACGAGTTTTTGACAATGGTTTTCAAGCGGATTGGGATGGATTTGTTCCAAAACTTTACATCGCGTGATATTATCTAACAGGAGTCATTAAATAACAACAACATTGTTGAGAACTATCGATTGTCTTTAGATTGTTCTTAAGTAATCGACGGCTTCTGTTCCTAGGATTTGAGAGGGGGGGATTTTATTATTACAAAATATTAGTAATTATTATAAATTTACTTGTTGAAAATCCTCTCATCTTATGAATTATTTATCAAAATGAAACTATTTAAATATTACAATAAACATTTAAAATATTTAATGTCAATATTTATTGAAATACTCACTAAATCATCATTTTTGACACTAAATGCGTCAATTATTATATATCAAAAGTTTAACGATTGGGTTCACCTTAGGGCTGACTTTCGGCAAGGTACCCAATAGATATGAATATACCATTCATATCTCCTATAAGCCTTGACCTACTTAGGCATAAAAGTTTTCGAAGGAGTAAAAAATTCAAGAGAAGAAATAAAAAGGTTAGAAGGAGGGGATATACCCCTAATTAAGATGGATCCGTGAAATAAGAAGAGTTCTTTTAGAGGTCTCGTTATTGAGGAAGTTGATGCCCGAGGGACGAGGAACAAGGAGTGACTTGATACAATCGATCAACCATAGAACATTTTTCAAATGTCAAAATACAATGTTGAGGTATCCACATTAAAATTAAACATAAAACTATTTAAAATTTTATTTCTTTTTTGGTTTGCAAATTAAAGAGGTATGATAATGAACAGCGCGCATAGAGGAGGGATAATAAATGAACTATATTTTAAAATGAAAAATAAGCTTTATGTAAAATACAATTGAACGATGAAAAAAGTATAAAAGCAGTTAGAATATACAGTTTTTAAAATTGAGTTTGAAAAGTAAAAAAATAAAATAAATTTAGCTGAAATTAGACGTTACTATCAGAAATGGAAAGTAATTAAAATAACCAGATAACATATTGAAAATGTTAAGTGAGATGATTTTTTTTTTTTTTTTTTTTTTTTTTTTTTGTGATTATGGGAATTATTTACATTTAAAGAACATGGAATGCTTTAAATTAAGGAATGCTGTATTCATATTGGTTGAATAAATACTCCATTGCTTTAAAGTTCCAAACTACAAGTTAGTTCCAATATGTTCCAGGATTGTCCTATATTAGAGAAATTTGCTCTTAATGGAAGGGTGTGTAACTAAAAGGGGGACTGTCCATTAACCATAGTACTGAGTAAATCGCAAAAGTAAATCACTAAGGCTAAATTCTTTCTCATTGGAGACTGGTTCTTAAACATCTAAACATGGGAAATCAATTAGGATTGATCCTTCTATATCATCATGCGTACCTCAAGTGATGGGAAATCAACTTTCTAGTCTCTGTGAGACCACCTTAAATTATGATACATGGGACAAGTTAACCGTTGGTGATGAAATCTTAGTTTCTTTTAGCCTAACACCCTTCAATTGAGGAGTTGTCTTTCAAAACTGAACATGTCCAATTCAATTTGCAAAAAAAAAACTACACCAGTCCTCCTCTACTGTTAAATCTAAAACCATTATACTATTTAAATCCTTGATAGTGTGTGCAGCTTAATCAGAAAAAATAAAAAATTTCAACCGAAAGTGGATATGTTCTATTTGAGAAAGAAAATACCTTAATTACATTTGAGGGTCAATTAAGTACTCTATAGGACCGACTAAAACATTTAATAAGTTTTTGGCTTCTAAATCTCTTAAATGAGTATCATGTAATAACTTTAAATTAAAAATAAATAAATTAAAAACCAAAAAATCTTATCAGTAAAATTAATCGAAAATTTGAAAGATACAAGGCCAATGTAAAAAGTTCTATCTAGTCGATAACCTACTGGTTTCTTAATGGCATTAAATAAAGCATTACCTATAATTCGGGGGCCTTCCATAGGCCTGCCCATGAAGCATTGTTTTAATTTCACCACTTTTCCGATTTGCAACATTTATTTTTTAATGCCTTACATTATTATATACTAAATTCTTTATGTGATATAAAAATAGATACTTTTTAATAATGAATCATAATTATCTGAGTGCACAGAATGTAACGTATATTTAAATTAAAATTCAATTTTTTCCAAAAACTTTCATATGTTACGTTCATACTCAATATCATATCGTAATATAAAATGTAAATAATTTAATATAAGCAGTATTAAATGTTTATATAATGAAAACATGTGTGAAACATGCCTGTTTCCGTATTAGTACAATGATAATATGATTTTAATAAATAAAAACTAATATCGTAACGAAATTAGAATTATTTGTAGAAATAAAATTGTAGAAGTGATTACCTTTGAACTAAATATAATACATTAAATAAATAAATCAAACAAATTTGTAAGTATCATAATATAATTTTCTATAATTTAGATCAAATTTCACCACTCCCGAAATAAATTGATTTATAATAATTTAATCTAATATAAATTTTTTTTTGATAAATTTAAAACTTAATTGTTTTAGTTTTAGTTGTATTAGTTTTTAATTAATTTATATTAATAAATATTACGTACCATCGAATATTTTTGCTATTCCAGATCATGACATATTTGAGTTTTCATCAAAGTTACATTTGATTTAACGAAGCATACAATTCTCTAGTTTGTAAAATTAGCTTTTAAATAAAAGTATATAAATAACTTTATTTAATAATTTAAAGCTTATAATTTTATTATTACAATGTCGTTACCTTATTATTCTTTGCAAATGTAACAAGACCTCGTGGCGCAACGGTAGCGCGTCTGACTCCAGATCAGAAGGTTGCGTGTTCAAATCACGTCGGGGTCACACTATAATTTTAGTTTTTGATAGGATTAAAAAGAAAATATCATTTTTGAGTTGTCTTATAAAAAATGTTATTTTCTAATTAATATCACAGGCTTTTAAAATTAATTATGTGGACGGCACTTAGCATTCACCATTTCACGTCCAAACAGTCTCCATGGATCAGATACAATTCACTTCTTGCGTTACCTAAAGTAAAAATTAAATAAGTAATATAAAAACAATAATTTAATTAAGAGTAATGATATAGTAAATGTGATTTTTTTTTTTTTTTTTCATTTATGTTTTATTACATTAACAGTAAAATTAATTTTGTAAATTTCAAATTTGGAAGACGTCGTAGTTTATAATAAGAAATACCATTAAAAATATAATGTATTATATGACACACTGATATAAATTTTAAGCATTCTGCAGCAATTTTTAGTTGCTTTTTGACAGATGAATACGGCTAATGATCCTAAATAATACCTTGCAAGGAGCCGTCATTTTTAAAGCTAAAATATTACATTTTGGTACATTAAAGCTAAAGTTCTACGCTGCATTATTCATATTATATATTTACAGAAATTCCTTACCAAATATGATAATAATTATTATAAAGACACAGTTATACACAACAGGCAATGAACAATTACAAAAGTATTACGATTACATGTTAATTTGAAAGAATATCCGAATTGATCATTATGGATCTATAAAATAAGTAGTCACCAAGAAGAAAGACATGTTTCAGGAAAGCTGAGTGAAAGATCTAATTTCGTGAAAAAGTAAATTAAATCTAAAAAGTATCTCTCCACTTTTATCATGCACAGAAACATTTTCCTTACCTTCGTCCCCTTTTTATTTTACCTCCATTCGTCTGCTGGTGGTCAGTAAAATGCTAGACTGCAAATTTAAGAATGAAAGGTGATAAAAAAAAAAAAAAGTTAATGTTACAAAACATTAGCCCATCAACAAATCCATTAAAACTACGAATACCATACAACTACAAGTATACCTGCATGACATAAAAAAAAACAAACAAAACCTATTGGCATGTTGACAGATAGGATAGATTAGTAAAATTGCTGTTTATTTTTCTTTTATAAATTTTTTTTTTACTTAATTTTTCTATATATTTTTTTACTTTATTTTCTCATTCTCACGTTGTTTTATTTACTAATTGATTATGATTAACACTCTTAACCATTAATTAAAGTTAATAATGACTAAATATGACTTGGTGGGAAGTTATAAAGCTGTAAATTTGTATACCTTGTAATTGCATTGATCTTGTTATTAAGTTGATAACTATTTTATTTTATTTTTTTTGGACATGGAACGGCCTTATAGACCACGTGAATATCATTTCCTCCCAACTCTCCCTACGCATCCCCCCCTCTCCTTCTCCTCCCACCTCTTCTTCATTCTCTCAGACTGCATTCTTCTTTCTTCCTCGCTCCATACTCTCCTCCCCCTCACCTCCTTGGTACCCACAAGGACCTTTATTTCCCTTAGTTTTTCCCTATATCTGTCCCTATCAAAACAGTCCTGACTTGAAATTATTTTATTTATTATTATTATTTATTTTTTTTTTTTTTTTTTTTTTATGTAAAAGTGTCTAAACTATTTCTTTATATTTGTAGTACTTATATAATTTAATATTATCTATACAAAGTCCTAGTGCTGCTAGACAAAAAAAAGAATTGTTTTATTTCGTATGTTATTTGTACAAGAAATATCTTTTGCAAATAAATAAAAATATTGATTGATTGATTGATTGATTGATTATGATTAACATTATAATACAAAATTTAATTTTATTGTACATTATTTAATTTTGAAAGTAATATTAGCATGTTTAGAGTCTTATACATAAGATGTTAATAATAAAATGATTTTTATTGATAATAAAAGCATAAGACATTGGCCATATTTTATCAAATTAAAAATTAAAAAAAAAAAACACTTGGGCATCTAAAGAGGCACATACATAGATCTTATTGATTTAGACGGCCAAAAGTATTTTTTTAAGAATCAATATAATGGTAAGGTATATCTATAGCTATTGGTGAGTCAACAGTTCTATGTACAATATAACATCCTATTCCCCCGCCTTTGAAGCGCGGTAATCGACTTTCGAACAGTGGAAATTCGATAGTGAACAAGTGTGTACATGTCGGGTCTCTGAGCTCTCCTTTCCAACGTGCAACTTAACTTTCCAAAGTGCATTATTCATTTCACGCTAATATTTTCGTTTTAACTGTGATGGATTGCGATAATACAGGTAAGAACAATTTGTTTTCGTTACAGAAAAATTTAATTAACATTCTCTGTCATTCATTTTTAACACGACAACCATCACTCTGTCCAAAATTTATTTTTTTAGATATATTTAAATTCGAGTGCCTTTTTAATGTACTTATGAGTCCGTCCCTGTAATAATTTTCATAATACTATATAGTTCATATATTTATGTAACTAATTCCATAAGAAATAGCCGCGCAAAATCGCGCTTTTTTGAGCTAAGCCCTTTTGAAAGGCTCCTTGTCAAATATAGGAAATATTAACTGTGCGATATTTTGTATTAAAATTGTTGTTTATTTGTTTCAGGTTTACCTACTACCTCGGATACTAAAGTAGTGACTCGTCAATACATATTTGACCAACTAAAGATTCAAAATTTACCAACATTAAATGAAAAACTTGACTATTATGAGAATTTTCTCCTTATGCGCTATGGGCAAAACAAAGAGACTAAAGAAGACTTTAAAAAAAGATTTTCTTATGTAAAATCACAAATTAAGCAAAGATGGGCAAAGGCAAATAAACACCAAGATGTTATTCTGAAAATAAACCAATCATGGTTAGGGGAACATTCGAGGTCGACCACCAAAGACCTCGTTCCCATGTTCCAACGTTCCCTCAAACCATGCAAGGGTTATCTTCTCCTGCATAATATTTATAGCTTGGTAATAGTATTTGAAATAAAATTTTAGATTAAACAAGCATATTTACAATATTTAAAAATCTTAAATATTTATTTCAAATAAACAAAAAAAATCATAACTATAATTCTAATAAATAAGAAAAACTGCTTATGAAATATTCAGAGAAATTAATAATTACAATAAATAAAAAAATACTTTTTGGCTGATTTTTTAAGCTATTATTTTGACAGACGTAATAAATCGATCAAGCAAACTGCATTAGCTATTCAACAAAATAAATTATAACTTTTACCATTAGTAATATTTTTCTGTCATAATTACCTCATTCCTATATGTTGATAATACATATAGTGACTATTAAATTCTATTTTTATTTATTTAGGAATTATATCAGTACATGTGTTTGAGTGTACTATACTAAAATTAAAGAAATTTGTTGACACTTAATGCAAATCAACAACAGACTTAAAGATTGGCCTCATTTAGTTTTGTTTCTATGTATAAAAAAATAAAGATTGACATTAACAAGTTGGATAGTATGTACAGATTAATAAAATTGCTTTCTCTTCTTTTTTATATATTTTATTTCAATATTTATATATATATATATATATATATATATATATATATATATATATATATATATATATAAACTTTACCTTAACTTTGTTTTAATTATTTAATGATTATACATAAAGCGATTAACATTATATTAAAAAAAAATATAGGGATTACACTAATATGACCCTTATAAGGATAAATGAGTATAATAATTATCATGTATATAATTAAAAAATAAGGGACTTTACAACTTACCATAACATCTTAACAGGTCAGCTGTTAAGACAATTGTTTTGTTTTTTTTTATTCCCCTCGAAAAGCGATTATTTTTATATTGAATTTGCTTTTTTTCTTATTTTAATTTTTTTTTTATTTAAAAAAAATAGTTTATTAATTTCATCTGTATTTTTATTTCATTTCGATTTATATCTTAAACAATCTTATATTTTCCTTAATTTAATTTGCCTTTTTAATCACCTTATAATAAATCATTCTATGATTTTTAATTTTTTGATGATCATTCATAGATTTTTGGAAGAAAAATATAACCCATCTCGGCAAAAAAAATGATAAAAAGAGCATTGGAGAAGCCCATCTAGCTAGAAAATGAAACAGACAGAGCACAATAGAGTGATCCTAAAAAACACTAGCCCGAGGCAGTTCGGACTGGATGTGAAAACTGGGATCTTGTTGTTTGGACAATGCAGAGTAAAACCAATTACTGGCACAAATCGCCTGCTCTCTCATCCTGGCAATGTTTCACTGACGTTGATACCCTCTCAAATGGCTTCCAAAGAAGATGGTTTTATGTAGTCCTTTAACTGGACTGCTTCATTACGGCCGTCTCTTGCTAAATTGCTTCTTCCTCCGCATCACAACTAGATCTCAAATGTCTAGGGCGGAGAAGTTTAGAGATTAGTGAGAAATGAAAAAGAGGAACAATACGCCACAAGAAATTTCAAGGATGATTAAAATGTTTGCCCCATTAATATGTTTGTTAATATTATTCGTTAACACATTTAGGTTCCCTGTTTTGTATATGTAACATTAATTTAACATTTTTTTTTTTACTTAATAGTTCAAAGTTTCAAAGTTCAAATATTTTTCTATTTTATTACATCAGCTAATTATTTAAGATTCGTGTGTATTTTTGTAGTCCGTTAAAAAATAATAGTACAGTTGGTTATTTTATAACGACTATGAGTATTAAGATTTTAATATTCATATCAGGCAAATAAGGGTTGCTACAATTGTGTCAAATATCTAGTCAGAAAAAACTGACGAGAATTATTTTTAAAGTAATAAGTTCCGAAACTGGACGGAGAGGAATGGAAGGCAGAAGTTGAAAAAGCCAGGGGCCGCTATATGTTGGCAGTTCTGTGCTAAAAGAAGAAGAAGAATTTCCGAAAAACGTAATTTTGAAAAACATTAACATTCAGAAACATATACTCTTACGGTATTATCGTCTTCAACAGGCTTACACATTTCTTTCTGATATTCTTCTTCATCCCTCTCATCTACTTCTCTGCTTCCTCCTTCTTAAGCAGCTGATGCTACGACGCACAATGGGGCAAACTAAAGCAAAAAACGTGGCAGAAAGTCCTAAAACTAAAATTTTCCTTTCAACGTGATGACTTAATTATCTGTTAGCTAAGGCTCTGCAGAACAAAATAATGTAATTCATCAAGCTGATAACGGTCATGTCTTGTACTGATAATCGGTGAAAGTGGACAAAGTTCATTGGCATCAATGTCAGTGTCTTCATCAATTTGTTATTAACAGATCGTTTGTTTTTTTTTTTACATACAGTATTAGTACTTGTATATTTTTATGACATAGAATCATCATCTTAAGGTATATAATTTTGAAATATGGTATTATATTTGCCTTAATAATATAATAAAATAAGATTATTGATTTTAGTTTATATGTAGTGAAGGGTTTAGTAGCCTTCCAAACCCGTCCAAGCATATTATTTTCCACCATCTTCTAGTACATTATCTAAATATTACGATTTCGTTGAAAAATATTTCTCCCCACCGTCAGAAAAAATATTTCTTCTTTGTTATTGCATAGACGAAAAAATCATTTTATTTCCTATCCTATACACCTATCATACACCCATCCTACAAGCTTCCACTAAAAAAATGGCAAGACCACAGCAATGAAGACAAACAAGTTGTTAAAGAAACTAAGAGTCAAATCCAAGAACGTTTAAAAAAAAAAAAAATGTGGTTTGATTGTTGACATGCCTAAACCTGGCTTTGGAAATAGTAACGATGGAAATACGGCTAGGCAATTTTTCTCGCAAGCTGATATTTCGTCAGAAATTACCGGAGTTGACGCTGAACTAATTAAAAGGCTTCATACAATACTGATAGCAATATCAAGTGGGTACGAAATTAATACTGATGCCTATCAAGCGTTTGCTCACGATACTGCAAAATATTATGTAGAAAAGTAACCATGGTACCCGATGTCATCGACCCTCGACAAGTTTCTTATTCATGGTACAGAAAGCTCGTAACAAGGATTTCAAAAAATATCGTGAACATCACGGAAGTGTAGTCAAGAAAAATCCAACCATGATATATTCATTAACCTTTTTTGTTGTGTTCAGACCCAATTCTAACAAGTAAACGAAAACTACCTAAGAAAAAATTTAAGTCACTACCGACAGAGGCTTTAAACTTTTTTTTTCTTTTGAAAATAGAAGAAGACAGTGAAGATGACGAGGAAAGTGTGTTACATATAAAAAGTGTGAATTTTTTTTATTTACTGTTTTTTAAGTTTTTCCATACTGTATACAAATAAAGTGGGTGATTTAGGTTTTTCAATGTTTCAATGTATGACATATAGCTTTAGGAACCAATGTTGATTATTATTTAAGATGTAAGTAAGAATATTTAGTTTTCAGTTAAGAATATTAAGTTTTCCCACTGTGCGACGTTGCAGTTGAAAATCAAACGATCTGTAGAAAACCTCCCCTTGAACTAGCACCTTATTATTTTGTTTGGTTATGAAAAATATCAATGACTTTGAAGTGCCATTGTGGAGGGGGTTTGAGGACTGGGACTCTTGCAATCAAAATATGTGTAGTATCTTCCTGGCTTGAACACAGTTCCACTTTCCGAAAGAATGCCGTAAAACTCTGAAGACTGAACGAGAGTCTCGATTTTCTTTAACTTCTTCTCAATTTGGGTAAAATCCCGATCTGGAGGGGTTTGTAACTTCTCCATGTTGCGTGGTCTCTTTTTTTCTTGCTAAATTAGCTAAAACTTCTTCTACAAACTCCGTGAAAATCGAACGAAAAGTGCACGAAACGATTAAGACATAAACGTTAACTACAGGAAAAGCAGGAGCGGACTGATATTTGCCTGATAAGAGGGTTTCTTGATCTGGAACAACAGCGCGATCTAGCGGATGTGCAGATGGCCGGTTTTGAAACTTACTCACGGAAGGATTTGGCCGGTTTTGCAGCACACTGAGTTTTTAAAACGCAGGTTAAATTGTGGGGCGGTGTAATATTAAATTACATACAGATTGTTTTAAAGCATAACACAAATAAAGAATTAAAATTGTGACTGTGCTTGAATGCTTGAATTTGGACAAACGTCTCACATGGAATCCACACTCTAGACTAAAACCACAAGAAATCGCCCGTCGTTATAGACTACTCTAACATTTACTAGACAAACTTTCAAAGCTCCCAATAAATTACAAATGACTCATTTACATGACAGTTATTAGACCTATTTGGACATACAGAGTTTTACTGTGGGGTTTCACTAAAACTTCCAATTCCTTTCGTGTCTAATACGAAAATCCTTAATGCTTACATACTTAATGAAAGTTCTTAATTTTCCATATGTTGCTGATTTAGCCCAAACCAGATACCAATCCTTTCATTGTGAATTCCACTCCCACTCGGATCCATTAGTCTCCTAACTTGCTTCACACTCGATTCCTGATAACTCACCGCGTCGTCTGAAAAGCAGATGGCCAAGACAACTTCTATCCTAGAACTTTTATTAAAGTGCTACTAGTGATTAGTTCCTCAATAGTTATTTGTATGTCACTATAACCATTTTCCTCAAATTTACTTGTCGTATAATGTATACAGTTGTAAATATCAATATAATATAAAAAATATAAATCAAATGGTATATTGCCTTTGGCATTGTCAACTTTCCATTCCTAGTTTCAAACGACGTATAACAATAATAATAATAATAATTACACCATCCGAAAATGGAGTTGATCATACTTATCAATAAATTAAGGTTGTTTCATCAGGACTGCAGTAATGTGTAATTTAATTAACCACGAGTATTTGTGCACTGACCCCTATTAATTTTGAATTTAGAATTATAGAGTGAATTAAGCTATTTCATTATTCAGTGATATTGGGCCCTAGCTTCACTGCATTATATGATTTACATATCCTGTTAAACTAATATATTTAATTTGCTAACGTAGTTAATTAATCTACAGTATATATATAATTCAGTTATATGAAGGTAAAACTTTTTATTATCAATTATTTTAACATTTCCATAGGAATTCAACAAAGTGGAATGTTTAACTTTCTTTTCAACAATCGTAATCGTAAATATAGTTTATACCATAGGTAAGCATTTCTTAAAATAAAAGTTCTAAAATTAAATTTATGAAAAGTAGCTAGTAAGTTACCGCAGCACAAACAACTGTTGAAATGAACAAGCGAGATAAAAATAAAAAAATGAATTGTTTGAGTCAAATTATATGCAAGGTATTAAATGATACATTTCACGAAAATTTTGATCCTCAAAACTTTTTTTCTAACGTAGTACCTACCTACACTGCGCAAAAAACTCTAGAAGCACCAAGTTTTACACTTATGCTCTTCTAGTTTTTTGTTTCCAATATTTTTTTTTCGCTTTTCGCTACACTCTGTGACGGCCATCGAAGCCAAAAATGTTAAATCGACTTTCGTCCAAGAACAGAGCGATGGAGGCTTTTGTTCATACTCTTCAACAATTTCCAAATAGTTCCAACGATTTAACTTGCTAATGAATGGTTTCTTCCAGCAGATTTGACCAAATAAACCACGTTTCCGTAACTTATTCACCATAGCCGCGAGACAAGTTAGTAGCAATTTTTGGAGCATCAGTGCACGGTATGTCAGAGACAGTTTTTAAAATTTCCCGTTTGAGCAATTTATTTATTTTTGGTGGACGCCTGTTCCGTGGTTTGCTGGATGCACAGCCTAATTCTTTATATAATTTTAGATACTGTCACCTCCATTTTTACTAACAGTCCTCCCAATTTCTTTCAAAGGATTGGATTGATTTCGTAAGAAAACTATCAACTCGTGAATGGCTTTTGGCACTTCCAGCATGAATGCTAATCTCAGACTAAAAGGATTTCTTATTATAAGACTTTGTTTCTGAAATTTCCTTAAAGCCCATTGTGAGTATAACCTGTTATTGTTGAAATGTTTTGTTTTCTTTCATTACATGAGTGTTTCCAGGCATGTTTTGCTGTAAGGGTATATTTTTTTACTTCAACGTTTTCTGTTGTCTGCTGTTGATGTGCAAGCAATGAAATGTTATGTTAAAATTAAAGATTAATGTTTGTTGTGTAAAATAAGATTAGTTTCACTATGGGAAATTGCCTATTTTAGACAGGAGAAGCAATGTTTTTACTTGTGCAATAAAAAAAATTAAAATACATATAGTAAATGTGAAGACAATGCTCATAATGATGTTTCAATTACTTTTGATATCCATTCGTAGCACTTTAATAAAAGTTCTATATTTAAAGGTCCCCCCATTTTCTTTTCAGACACCTCGGAGGGTTACCTCGAACAGACTGAAACGCAATTTGAGGTATTAGTAGATAGGGATCTGGTTTGGGCTAAATCAACAAAATATGAATCATTAAGATAGTGGATACGCGTTTGTTTGTGACGAAAAAACAAACATTGAGTATTTTGGAAGTAAGGATTGGATGGACTCATTTAAATAAACCTCTTAATTAAACGTAAATGTTATAGAAGCCATTTTGAACTTAAAGCCATTTTTTATTCCTCTCTCCCCGCTTACAAAGTGCAATCTAAATGTTTATAGGCTCATTTAATTTTTTTGTTCTTTTGAATTTCTATAAATTTACTTCAACCCTACCAGATACCATGGAGGAGTATACATTTAAAGATGATATTGGACCCAATAAAATTAATAGAAAGTCCCGGCTAATTGTTTCTACCGAAATATGATTTATTTCATATTAGTCGAGATATTGAAACCCTAGCCTGTTAGCAGACTTAATGGAGCGATTCATCAAAAAAAAAAAAAAAAAAAAAAAAAAAAAAAGTCTGTTTTATTTTCCCTCCTCATGACAGTCCCGAAGGCACAAAAAGTAGACTCGTCGGCGGCCGCCTTTGCCATGCGCCCATGATCTATGTCCTGGCACTATGTTCCTTTATTACCCCTAATAGAATATCCACCCTTCCATAAATTACTTTTATAATAATTATTTAGTTGATTTATTTATTTGAATAGGGGATAAGAGTATGATAGAAATAGTTTTATTTTGAAACCCCATTCCCAGGACTAGCGACCGTATTACTATGCAAATTGGTGCTTATAAAATTTCAATAAAATCAGATCTGAGATGTAAGCAAACACTGCTCCTTTAAGCGCAATTAATTTAGTTAAGCAAAAAGAAATTAATAAATATATCTGTTTTACAATTATAAATATTATTTTTTAACTTGCATGAAGGCCGTAAATATTCTTATATGCTCATATGCTGAAGTTCTGCCTAAGATATGCTGAGGTTGTATCAATTAATCAATGTCTATACACGGTTAAACAATTTTGTTCTATGAGTACGAAAAAAAAACAAAAACATTATCTAAATACAAAAATAATAAGAATCTATGAATAATAAACAAATAAAATCAAATAATCTTCTGCTCGTCAATGCTAATTTTGACAGAAGAGGCATTTTTTCTCTTATTATCAGTCCCCACTCAAGTATTGACATTTCATTTCAAATATTTAAAAGTTATGTTTGGGAAAAAGACAAATGGTAGACGACGATATGCCTGTAGACACTAGACATAAGAAGTTTAATTTTGAAAATCTTCAGAAATTAAAAATTTTTGAACTGTTTTCATTTATCCAATTAGAAAATATAAAAATGTATACTACTGTGACTTTAACAGCAGAATAAGAACCATGGACAAAGAGTTTATTTACAATTTAATTTTTTTATATAACCACAGACATAAAAAATTTCCCATGATATTTTAAATTTATATATATATTTAGTAAGGTTTTTGAGGTTCAGTTTATTGACAGTCAAGAAATTTATTCCATATATATATATATATATATATATATATAAGTTAGCAACTGTCACAAATAAAACTTAAAAAAAAAGAAAAGGTAATAAGAAACGCACGCTAAATATACTGAATATCAACTAACTTTATTGGCTCAGTAATGCTACATTTATAGTATTTGCTGTGTTTACAAGATTAGAAAATAGGATTAAGGCTGATACTGCTATGCTTTGGCCCTTAACTCCCCCCTACCAGTTTTTATGGACATTCCCCATAAACTATATAATTTGGTCACTTAATACCAGATATATATATATATATATATATATATAAAACAAACACTATATATCTGCTCCTCATATATATATATATATGGTCACTCAGCGTCCCATGGAGTCTTTCAATCCCGCCTCTATCTTGGGATGTCCCGGGGTGTTGATATGCCAATGGATATCAAGTTCTTTAGCTTCTGCCCTAATTTGCGAGTTATCGAATTCTAACCCCTCCATCGGAGGAAATTCGTTCCGGTACTCCGTAGAAAAAAACGGAACCATGTTCGTAGGGCCCCTAATACTGCCTGCTGATTTTTCCTTTACCAAATGTGCCTGACCTAACTTACTGAATGTATCTACCATGGTCACCCATTTATAATCCCGCCATGTAAATGTATCGATTTGTAGATCCGTTAAAGGTGTCACAGCCGTGGGTGTTTCTTCTTGGACCCATCCCGGGGGTGTCTATCGTATTTTGTGGTGAGACAAATTTCACATGTCCCTATCACTTCGCGGACCGTCCGTTTCATCCCCCACCAAAATACCGCCGTTTCAACGCTTGTACCGTTTCCTGAACACCCCGGTGATTTGTCTTGCCTTGATGGTACGCAAGAGTTATTTCCTTCTGCTTCCCCACATCTTGCACCGTTTCTACTGAACGGGTGCATCTGATGAATGTACGGTCTATCCCTAATTTGGTATACTTTCCCCGTCTTCTCTCGGTGTCCATTCTTGCAAGAATTGCCGGATATCCCCGGATGGTCCTGCCCTGTCTTCTTCCACTGCATTTACCATGATTGCCCTGGATAACCAATCCGCTACTATATTTTCCTTCCCCGGCTTATAAACAATTTCCAGATTATACTGGGACAACAGTTCTTTCCACCGAGTAACTCGAGCGCGGAAAGACTCTTTCAATTTCCCGATCCACTGCAGAGGCCGATGGTCTGTGTGGACTTTAAACTTTCTCCCAAACACATAGGGTCTAAAGTGGTCTTACCGCCCAAACGATCCCTAACAGTTCCCTCTCGAGCGCACTATACCGAGTCTCGGCGTCCGATAAACGCCTGCTTGCATATATATAGCATATATTTCTGGATATATATATATATTGATATATATGTGTAAATATATATATATATATTTTTTTTTTTTTTTCCTCCTGGTTCTCACCTTCTGGGTATTAACCTCCATTGGCTCGCCAGATATTGATGGCTTTCAGCCAATGACAGTTTTTATATTGAGAGATAGAAAAAAACTAATAGAATAAATTTAAAAAATATATATCTATAAATGTAAAGGTTACTATTAAAGGTTTTACAGTTAATGACATTTTTAAAATTTTCTTTATTATCCCAAGTTAATTTGGAGAAAGAAAGTATAAAGAATAATATTTTTCGTTATTTTACTATATTTTATGTAATTTATTGTAATCCATGATTTCTGTCAACCAGAAGAATTTTTCAATATTTATTTGCCAGTATTGAACCTTCGAGTTGAACTTGGATCAACGGGTAAACCGTGGCACGTCCGAGGAGACCTTCACAAAGAGTAAATATTTTCTCGAAGCATGGAGCTCAGTTGGTCAACATCCTCTCGATCCACCCAGATAGGATAATCAACTTCACCTACACCCTTCGGAAATATTTTTTAACCCTATGATATTGTTTATACTATTCAGTAATAACAATTATATTAAAATGTGTTTTTCAAATTCTCAAGTATCTATGAAACTATTGATTATGTTAAGTTTCTATTTGAAATATTTATGTTTAGTGTTGAATTTAAAGAAATGGACTTAGGATGGAAAAATGGGTTTTTTTAATTGTTGAAAAATAAAGGGAATTTCAAAATCTGTTCCATTATGATATAAATTTACAAATATGGTCTGGAAACTGAGAAATGAACAAAATTTTAACTATCAATGCTTATTTTAACCATAGAGGCAATTTCATTAAAAAAAAAAAAAAAAATTGAAAAAACAAAATCAAAATATTTAAAAAATAAATTAACTTCCGAAAAATATATTTTTAGCATCAACATTGGAAGTTTTATTTACTTGCTTTACTAAATTAAACTCCATTTATAAATATAAAATATTGTACTCTTAAAAACCGTCATGTCCAGGGAGTGAAGATTCAGCCTTTCATGGACACAAAAACGTACTATATTTTCGAAAAGTTAATCGAAAATATTCCAAACAAATCATCATCAAACTAAACACAATATGCAATATTGACAGCATATATTGTGAGGAGGTTGTTGGAAAACTATAATAGATGGGGAAAATAATTCAAGGATTATAAAACTTCATAAATAACAATCCTAGCCTAAATAAATTATTATACATTTAAAATTAACTGGAAGTTTTGATTAAAATTGACTGGATATTGATTGTAAAAGAAATATATGTACTTAAAAGTAGGAATTAAAAAAAAAAAAAAAAATGGCGAGGTTTTCAAAATCTGATCATTCACTCAAAAACAAAGGTTTTCATTACACACACACACACACATATATATATATATATTTTTATATATTTTTTTTTTATATTACGAAATGTCCACTAAGGTCCACGCGAATATCATTGGTTAGGCTTCTTTGGGAATCTAGATTTCCTTTTCATTATTTTCGACTTTTCTTTCTTCGCACCACTTTGTATCCCCCTTTTTCCTCTTCTAATATCGGTGAGATTTTTCAGTGTTTTCCTGTCTCTCTATCTAGACTGAAATTCTAAGGTTCTTTAATTCTTCTCATATTTGCTTCGTGTATCCTCCCATGCTTTTGTAGCTAATAATTTTGTTAAAGATCTTTTTGTTTAATCTTCCCTCCTTCATCCCTTTAATGTGCCCATAGAACTTCAGCCTTCTGATTCTTATCTCGGTTTCCAGGCCTTTGATTTCTCTGTAGATCTTTTCGTTAGATCTTCGCCTCTAACCTTCCTGTGTTTTCCTGGGCCCATAGATTTTCCTTAAGATCCTCCTTTCTATTCCCCATAGAAAATCACAGGCTTTATCACAATTTTTTTGTTTATTTATTTATATTTAAAAATAAATTTTATAGAATAACATAATTTATAATATCAACATATTATGTTAAAATAAGCCACTGAACCCTAATTTATAATAAGCAACTGAAGGATACTGGTTTCAGATCTGCCAGAATCTCACGACTTTTTACGGCCAAAGGATATTCTTGGCCACTCCTTCCCCACAACCTAATTTTCGTCATTTTGAAAAATGTCTTTTTAAACGGACACTCTCTCTTCCCATTTAATCCTTTTCACAGGACACTTAAGAAAACGTCATATTTATTTATTTATTTTTATTTTTATTTTTATTTTTATTTTTATTTTTTTTTAAATTTTATACAACATTTTTTGCACTCAGGAAAATTAATAAATGCAGTGAGATCTGAGAACAAAAGCTTTTGCCAGTTGAAAAACTAAGAAATCCAAGCTGTACAACAATATTACGGTGAATGTACCAGCCAATCCCGTTATCACCCCTTTCACAATAGCGTTGAACGCCACCCCAACTCCCTTTGATATACGATACGGAAGATTCCGTCCACTCTTCGGGTAGATACCAGAGGACACGTCATCTTCCGGGTAGTGCATCAACTAAAAAGGAGTGTGTGTATTATCAGATTGGGTATTTAGATAAATGATGGAGATAGTGCATCGCGGTGGAAACTGAGTACATTAATTTTGAAGGGCACTTTAGGAATGAATTATGTAAACTGTCATTCTCTCAACTGAGATAGCTATGGAGCCGTTTAATGCTCAAATTATACAATAAATCATTAATCGATTATCTGATTAACTGATATAAGAAAATATTGTTAAATGAATGTTTAAAAACGAATAATGTTTAAAATAACATTTATTTATTATTTGCAAGTAGTTGGTTGTACTTTTATAACATTAAATAATTTCTTGAAGATATATGTTGAATTACTGGATTAATAATATATTGAGTAGGATGTTCAGAGGATTCAGTCAGATAAATGTAGGCATTGTTTGATATTAACAAACAAAATTTTAATATATTGCTAACTTTTCGGCCATATCTAGCCTGATGGCCATTATCAGGACTAGAACAATAAATAGTCAAATACTGATTCAGAATAGAAAAGGAAAATAAAAAATTAAAATAGAATTAAAATAAAATAAAAATGAAATATAATAAAGGATTAGTAACATATGCTTAATATAATGGGTTAATAACGAATTGTTATTGCTATACACAGATTGCTATATAAAGGGTTAATATTATATTGATAGAATGTTTTATTTTTTCCATCTTGTACGTTTTTTGTTACAAATATATTCTGTTTTTTATTTAAAAATTAATTTTTACTAATTTATAACTCTGTATTTACAATTGTCTTAATTTTTTTGGCACTTAATTATTTTTATCTTTTTCAATTATTTTATCTGTTTACTGTCTCTTTTAATCGTTTTATATCTCACTGATGTTACTGTATTTTAATTATAACCTCTCTGTACGTACAATAATATCTATTTTTTAATTAGAATGATTTAAATTTTTTATATTTCATATCATATTTATTTTTTTATGCATAATTTTTCTACTTTTTTTTTTTAGTCTATATTTCGAATTGTTTATATTAATCCTTTATATTTCAATTTAATTTTAATTTTTTTTTCCTTTTCTTTTCTGATTCTCTATATGACTACTTCTTGTTTTAGCCCTGATGATGATAAGGCTTAAACATTGGTATTATATAAAATTTTGGTTTGTTATTAATTAGAATGCCTAAATTTATATGACTGATCCCTCTCAACATCTATTTAAGTAGTTTATTTAGAAAAACAATTATTATCATTATTTTCTTTTGAACTGAATTGAATGAATGAATGAATGAATTACTGTATTTTGTAAAAATAATTACAATCACAGGAGGTCTGACTTAAAAAAAAATAAATAAATTGAAACAAACATAAAATCCATATATCACACATAATATAAAATTAAATAAATACACAACACATAATAAGTACAACTTTAAAAAAAGTAAATTTTCTGCTGAATAAAAAGAAAAACAAAATTTTAGACAAACAAATATTAAACAAAATCGCCAACTGAATTAAATGCATTGGTTATAAATAAATAAATAGCTTTTCAATGCTTTATGCTCTTAACGGATAAAAGATTTTCCATGGCCAACTCAGGAGTAGGTTTGGGCAGAAAATACTTGCCTAGATATTTTTGTCTTTGTCTCTTAAATGCCGAAACTCCCACGATTGATCACTGACAGTCGGGTATTCCTTTTGCTGGCGATCCTCAGTTGAGAATTCTCTGATTTTCTATATGGGTGTTGAAATGTAGGTACGCTTGAGGTGTGCCAAAGGTTGCGATATTTCTGTAATATTATTACTCGGACTGCACCTCTTGATCGAAATCTAAACTTACTGGATGATTCCTCATTCCGTCTTCGAGGTCGACGCCGTGCCGTTTAATAATTTCTAAGTTTGAACAAGTCAAGATGTCAGAAGCTCCCACCATAGCAAGCAGTTTACCAAGCCTTCTCAACCAATTATGACACATAGTGGTACTTTGATATGAATTATGGATCCAACAAATAATTTTACTTAGAAAATATTGTCATTCGAATAGAGATACCCAGTAGAATGATTAGAAAAAAAGATATTGAAATCATAATTTTTAATAAATAATAAACTTCCAATTTTGATTTAGTTAAGAAAGGAATAATCAAACTATTATGCAAAAATATAATATGTTACGCAGAACTTTTTTTGAAATGCTACTAATTAATAGTTTCTTAGCAAGTAATTATGATCATTTTTGACATGGAAAATGTTTTATCCGGGGCTATTGGTCAAATATGATACGTTTTTGGGGAACGCGGCGGCTTTACCCGTAGTTTTGAAACGCTCTGGCTCAGTTGGCGTTGCTTGGGTCGAAAACTACGGTTTCTTGATCAGAAATTAAATGGAGACTATTTCCTGTTTCTTAACTTCTGTCACGAGGACCTACAGTTCTGGAGCTATATTGGTTAAAATGAAAAAAAGTCTTAAAAAAGTTTAAAACCCCTATTTTTAAGTGTAGGGGCTTTTTTAACACGCCGTAGCTCAGTTTGTGTTGCTCGCTTCGAAAAGTTTCCGAAGTTCCTTTATCAGAAATATAATGAAAAATATTTTTTGTTATATAACTTTCTCACTAGGAATTACTGAATAGGAGCTAATACAGGTTGAATAAAAAATGTTTTTTTTTTTTCGTTTATTTCGCATTTTTATTTATTTATTTCCCTTCCGTGCCTCTCGGCTACACGGGTTTTGCAGGGATGGCTTGTAGCCACCACTACTGGTTTTAACAATTTAACATAACATTTCAATATCACTTTTAACATTGCAAGAATAAATTTCAATATTACATTTAACATTTAACATTTCAAGATTACACTACACATTTAAAATAACATTTAATATTTAAAATACATTAAACGCTTCACATAACTACATACTTGTGTTTAATACAGCATACCTTATATCTAATACAACAATTACATACCTATATTTAATACAACTTACTATATTAAAATTAACTACATACTAACTATAACATACTATAATACATAATAATAATAATAATAATAGCTACATAATAACTATAACATACTAAATGAAAATAACAACATACCTATATTATTTTTTTTTATAAATTTTATAGTTTTTACATTTACATTTACATAGGCTTTATTCGGTGATGAGGTTGTCGTCAGCATCATTTCTGGTCTCTCTGGGGCGTGGCCCCTTCTTCTTGAAGTGCTCTACCCCCACTTCAGTTTTCCAACCATACACAAAATTTTTGTAATACGGGTAGTTGTCAGCCGATACTAGTTGAGGGAAATCACTCTCCGTTAGAACGTAGAGCCCTGTTTCTCTCTGTAGCTTGGCTCTCAGTGCCTCAAAGGCAGTGCATGCAATTACCACATGTTCAGCGGTCTCCGGTACACCACAGCTGGGACAAAGCGGGTCAATATTTTTACCATGTTTCTGGATCTTGGTTCGAAAGCCCTGTGAGAAACTGTGAGATCCAGTAATCCGGGAGGACCCAAGTCCCTTCAAGAAGTGACCTAACAGTAAGGAAATATTTTCTAAGAGTAGCCCCTTTCGAGGTTGTCACCCACCACCTGTTCCATTCTTCTATAGTTTACTCCCGGATAATCTCCAACCATTTCCTTGGATTTGCCTCGATCAAAGACCGGAGATTATTAGGTAGTCCCACCGAGCCTTCCCTATTCATTTAAAATTTAAAATCATGTTTTTGCAGTACAAGATCAAGAGGTAACCCTCCTGCTAACCCCCTCATGAGACACTGATCTGTACGACCTGGTGACTCGCAGCAGAAAATTAAGCTGAATTGTTGCCAGCCTACTCATCTGTCTGCGTGAGAGATTTTGGTACCAGGCGGGAGATGCATACTGCAGAAAACCAAGTATCACTCCTTTATTTATCGCCATCGTAACTGGGTATCTGAGGCGCCACCCAACCTACTGAGACCGTTCAATGATATCTATCTATCTATATCGGCGCTACAACCCGTTGCCGGTGCAACTTCCGCCATTCGTCACGGTTTTGTGCAGCCACCATCCAGTTGCGCAGTCCCAGGATACTCTAAGCGTCAGTCGCAACTCCATCCTTCCACCTGCATCTCGGCCTTCCTGTTCTTCTTGTTCCAAGAAGCGGTTCCTTCAATATCTTCCCAGGTAATTCTTCTTCGCCCATGCGAGCCACATGTCCCGCCCACCTTAATCGGGCCAATTTGATGACCTGAAGGACATTCTGTTCCGTAAATGAACCCTATATCTCCTGGTTTGTGCGTCTCCTCCAGGTTCCGTCCACCAAAACTCCTCCAAATATCCTACTGAGGATTTTCCGCTCAAAAACAAGGAGATTTTGTTCACTACTCTTGGTTGTTGTCTATGTCTCTGAGCCGTATGTTAGAACTGGGCGTATTATGCTTCTATATAAGTGCAGCTTCGTTTGACGTGAGAGGATGCGGCGACCAAGTTGTTTACTTAGGCTATAATAACATTTGTTGGCAGACATTATTCTTCTTCTAATCTCGACTTCTGCACGATTGTCTTGGGTTACCATCGAACCAAGATATATGAAGTAAGTGACTTGCTCGAATGTGTAGTCGCCAAATGTCACTGTTGTATTGCGTCCAGGCGTCTCCTCGGTCACCAAATATTTAGTCATTGTCTGGGTCACTTCCAGTCCAAGTTTCTTTACGGGGTGCCACCAGTGCCTGAAATGCTTCCCCGACAGTGCGTTGAGACCGGCCAACAATATTAACATCGTCAGCGTAAGCCAAGAGTTGCACACTTCGATTGAAAATTGTGTGCCCAACCTGTATACCCGACTCCCTCACGGCCTTCTCCAGGGCAATATTGAACAACAGGCACGCAAGGGCATCACCCTGCCGTAGCCCTCTCGTCGCTCGGAATTCTCCTGACAGATCTCCCTTGATGCATACTGAGCACAAAGCCTCGCTCATAGTCATCTTCACCATACGTATGAGCTTCTGAGGGATCTGGAATTCCTCCATTGTTTGGTAAAGCTCCTCTCTGTTAATACTATCTTATGCGGCCCTAAAGTCGATGAAGATATGGTGAGTCTTTAACTTGTTTTTATATCCTCTCTCCAGTATGGTCCTCAGGCTGAAGATTTGATCCACGATCGATTTCCCGCTTCTAAACCCACACTGGTAGGTTTAGACCGTTCAATGATAAGGCCGTCCTATTGGCAAGGTATTCCAAATGAGGCGTTACGTCAAAATTTCTTCTTATTTTCACACCCAGGTAGGTGACAGTCTCAGTTGGACGTATTCTTTCTCCTGCAATTTTAATAATAGGGTTAGGCCTACACTTATTTCCTTTCAGAAGAATGGTCTGTGTTTTTGCAGCCGCCATTTCATCTTCTGTTTTCCACAACGTCTACTTACCAGGCCAGCTATTAGACTATACTGTTAGCAGACACCACGACAGCCAGATCGTCGACATAGGCAATCGCAGGGAACCGTTCTTCCTCGAGTATAGCCAACATATCATTGAAGACTAACTTCGACAGGGCCGGACCAAGGACAGAGCCCTGAGGACAGCCCCTTTCGACTACATCTTCATACTGATAAAAGTTTATTTCGCATAATCAACAATTGATTATTTCATTTAAATAATCTAAAATCATAGAGGTAAGCAGACAAAAAAACACAGAGCATAAAGGCATAGACAATCACCAGGATTAAGCTAACTTGAAACATTATCTCTTACAGACAAATGAATCACAGGTAAGCGAAAAAAAAAAAAAAATAGAAAATATATTCCATGTTTTTCTTTAGCCGACAGGCTTAAGAGGCTTTTAATTTTTTTACAACTTCACTTGATGCATATATTGCATACAGTTGTTAATATCAATAAGTAAATAATAAAAAAAACTAAAATGACGGAAAATTATTTCTCCTTAAACACTGATTGAACACAATTATGCATCCTTACTCTCAGAATCATACTACCAATCTCAGTACATGCTAAATCAAACCAATAAATTTTTATCATTGAGATTAGGAACATTTAAAAAAAAAATGTTATTACAATATGCATAACGTAATATTAAATTAATAGGTTAAAAATTTCGCATATTAACGAAACAGTTATGTAGAAGGCAGTGTTGTATTATTAGGGTGAAAATCGGCTGTAGAGGTTTGTAGCTTGGTCCCTAGTTGCCAGGATGGACTGGTCATCCCCGGAAATTAAACTATCACCACCTTAATTAGGGGAGGCCTAGGAGGGAAATTCTTACATTTACCTGCCTCCGGTAGTAATTTGCATTTCCCAACTTATTTAACTTAATATGAAATGAAGAGTTTTAATTTGAACTCGTTTGCTACTTTATAAATTTTATTATATTATTAAAAGTTCAATTAAGTGGTGCTGACCCGCTTCTATATTTATTTATTGCAACTATAGAGTTGTAGGCATTGTAACCATTCTGTATCTATTTCAAAGTTGAATTAATGTTGGTGTTGAAATTAATTTTTTTTTTTCAAACTATTAAAACAACTTAATTTTAATGAATAGTTGTAAATAGAGAGCTAGTCCATCGGGTTTTTTTCTAAGTAAATAAGGCAAATCAAGCGTACTATGCCCATATGAAACTATTCAGATCCTCGTACATGACAAGTAAAAAAAATAAGGTTCTAATAAACATCGATTTTATACAGAGTGAGTGCCTTTTAGTGTAAAAAGAAAGCTGGGTGAAACTAGATAAAAAATGTAGATAAATTCCGCTGACCTCACCTTTCAATTCCAATGCGTTGCAGATATACGATAAATCAAAGACTTTTTTTGAGTAAACCACGTTTTTTTCAATAAAAGCTGTAATATCTCCATTTTGTTTAAATATTAATCAAACTTTGACCTCATTTTCGGATTGAGCATTAAATTTTCTATAAGAGCAGAGTACATGTAACCTTATTTACAAATTTTACAAACCTGTTAGCTAAAGAACAGCTTGATCAGTTACTTGTGTAAATAAAACAATATGACAATCCCTTAATGGAAAAGTGCATAAAAAGCACAGAAAAAAAAATTATTAAATAGAAAATAAAGGAAAACTTTCAATAAAGCGACAACAGATCAAAGGATCTTATGTTATTACATTTATTTATTTATTTTTATTATTTAGGATTTATTTTATTAAATTTTCAATGTAAGGTTTAAACCCAATGATAATGAACATAGACCTCAATTTTGCCGATAACTCCTGAATGCAAATTGTGTTGAATACTACTTTTTGAGTTGAATTTTATGGGCAAATGTGAAGTTGGTTTTGATTAGTTTTTCTAAATCGTCTAAATACCTCAAACCCCAAATATTACGGCGTAGGTAATTGTGCTGTCTGTTATTGCTCCCTTAAGCTTGTCCCGGACTGACTCTGCATAAAATATGAACAATTTATATTTATCAAATTTTATTGTATGTGTAAAAAATTGATTATAAATTTTTCGTTACTTTTTATTAATATATATATACTTTTTTATTATCATTATTAACTGTTATTTTCTAAAAATATTATTTAATTTTAAGGCTGTGTATGCCCTTGGCTGTACATTATTTTTTATTCATAAGGGACTTAAAGTCCCAGAATAAATAAAGGACTTCAAAGAAATAAAATAATAAGACCTGTAATTTCCAGTGCGAAGAAGACAAAGCAATATTTGATCGGCGGTTACTCAAAACCATGTTTTTTGACTTAGCGTTTTTCACTTTTAACTCGATATGATAATTAATATTGTATAAATGAGTCATATTGTACGAATCTCGGCTCATTCTCTTCTCTTATTATCGCTTGTAGCTGGAAACAATACCATCCGATGGATAAGAAAATGGACAGAAGGTCCTGTCAACAGTGTCATTGTGGCCTGGAGTTCGTAGTAATCAGCGGGAGAGGTGGGTAAAGGGGTGGATAAAGAAAATTGAAGAATGAGAATTTTCCCTTCCCAGCTCTTGGCCCCTCCAAGCTGGAAAACCCAGGAGGCTGGGGATTTTCTGGACCTTTTCGAGAGAGACGGACCGGAAAATCATCGAAGGAAACTAGCACTGTTCCCTGGATAAAATGTGAATAAGGACCTCTTTTATTCACCTATTCTTCAAGGTGTTCAGAGTACAGGGGCATCCTTTATCGCCGATAAAGGGCCTTCGTTCCCTCAAGAGCCTTTACTTCTTAGAAAGTCCAAGGACGGAAGGACAGAGGAAATATGGAGGCACTGGAAGAATGATGGCGCGGCTTTGAGACACCGTTCAGTGTTGGCTACCACAAAATATTTTATGTTAAAAACAGTCTTCTAAGGTTAGATGATAAAAGTACACATGGCATTCCGGCTTTTCAATTTTCAACATCACACACATGGATTAATTGAATACAAATGAATTTGAAACATGAATGAATGAAATTAATGAAAAATTACTGTTTATTGAAAAACAATTTTTTTTTTCAATTACAGGAAGTATTAGCTCCTAATAGAAATAATAGAAACCTAATTAATATTACTTTGTTAGAGTATGAGAAAAATAAATAAAAATTTAATAAATAAATAAATAATATAAAACAATATTGAAAACTTTTTTTGACTTAAACTTAGAAAAATACTAAGTATATGAATTTACTAGTAGAAATACTCTTTTAACAACCATACATATTATTATAATATATATATAAATAAACATATATGAAAAGTAAACAAATATTAAACACTATGTCTTTCCGTTACTATCACTTATAGATTTCTGCATAAATAAATATAAATATTGGTACTTTGTGAGAATAAAATAAATGGAAAAAAAACGTAAAACAATAATAAAAATTATTTTCAACATAAACCTAGAAAAATGATAAACATATGAATTTACATTTAGAAATATTTTTATAACTGCTAATATCACCATACCACCATATATAACTCATGAGAAAGATTAAACACTCTGTGGTAAGTTTCCAACGATAATAAATTTCTGCATAAATAAATAGATACTATTAAGTTGACCTATATTTTTGGTTATTAATAGAGTTACTATTGATAAACTATTGGTTAAAGAAGAGATGTTAACGTTTCAAGAAAATTTGTTCTCTGCTTATCAAATTACGAACAGTTCAGTATTAATTGCATAACCTCGTCTTTAGTCTCGAAAGTACATAATTTACATTGATGATTACTGTCGAATGTTGTATGTCGATTGACTATGTAACATTAGAATGTAAATTTCAGCAAATAAGCGTGACATTCAAAAGATGACTTGCTGTGATATTCCACTTATACGTAGTTTCTTAGATTTTACACAGGAATAGAAAAAACAAAATTGCTTCACCATACCAGATTTAATATTAATAATATTTCTTTTTCAATATCAATAAATTCAAAGGGGTTTGTCCTAATATACAACTTCTTTTAGCATTATACTCATCATTCATAATTTTTTTAATGAAACTCATACTAGAGCATTATAAGAGTCTAACTGTTAATCTTATCAGTTAAAAAAAAATATTAACAAAATTATAACACTTAACGTTGGTGAGAATCAATTTTCAAAATTTGACAAATTTAAAACTTTTTTTCTGAAGAGATGAGTGCTTCAGTCGTCACAGTTTTTGTCACAAATCAACTCTAGCACCACTTGGAGTTGCAGAGGTGTAAATGAAATAACATAAAATGTGTAGCAAAATACTGATGTTTTGAATTTATTGTATGTTTTTAGAACTGATGATGAATGTTTTACATTGGAAACTATTCTTCGAGCAAAAGAATTCCTACAGAAGTGGCAAATAGTTTATCAATCCTAACTAAATTTTTAACTACGCAGGAAACGACTGATATATGAATTCCTTTACACTTTTCATCGATTTGATTATAAAAGCTACGTAGTATCTGAACTGATTAAAGACTCTACGACATAGGAAAGCATAGATTAATTTTTCATTAAATTAATAATTCAATTTTAAAATTTGTTCATTCCATACCCCTTCACAAACAAATTGCTAATTCTGGTAAATCATCTCTTCTGCGGACTTTTGATCCATCGATCCACTAACAGGAAGCCAGGCCTTTCGCCACAGTTAAGAAGCCTCCCTTCAGATTTAGTGTCCTGTTTATATTCCGGGGTTGCCGCTATGGTAAACACCGACCCTCTGGTCTTTTGTAGTTCCAGTCGATTCCTAACACAGAGGCCGACATAAACCTTGCCAAACTACCTCGGTCTGGGCCAATTCTTGTAAGTGGATCTGCCGATGCGTTAGCTCTTGTAGGTTCTTCTCCCAATCCAATAAATAAAATCAAAGATAAGCTATTACTGTTTTCAATAGAGAGGTCTTTAATTTCTCAATATATATACTAGCATTCCCCGTCACGGCTAATTGAAGTTTTATTTGTATATCGATAAAAATAGTGTATTGTAGCACGCAATTAATAAGCATTAATTCCTCAATGATATTTATAAGTATAGCAATAATTTTTAACTTAAAAGCATAATTAGAAATACAATTTTTAATTTTAATATGAGTCGGTAATCCACATGGACAGAGGCTATTAAGAAAATCTTGGAAATAATAAACTGCATCATCAGTGCTTACAAAGAAAGGCCCATGAATCATATTTTCAGACACAATATCAAAATTCAATAATTTTATTTATTTCATCTGGCTAGAGTTTAACTTCTAACCATAAAAGTATATCACAGTGTGGCAAACCTAGTTTCTGAATTTAAATTTAACATTGAGCATTTATATATTTACTAGCATCCCCCGTCGTTGCTTTTCTACCTAAGCCCATAAGTATAGAACTTAGATAATTTTAAATAATTAAATGAAAAATCTTATACTGAGGCTTGTAATGGATAATTGTTTCTTCAATGATATTTTCACGCAAAGAAGTAATTTTTAACCTATTTAAAATTCCACAGATTTGGTGTTTGAAGATTAAGTAAAAGCATAATTAGACATTCAATTATTAACTGCTTTAGTTAGTATTACAAATGGGTAGAGGCTATTAAGAAAATCTTGTGGATGATGGACATCTTTATCAGTGCTAACAACTAAAGGCCCATGAACCATATTTTTATACACAATATTAAAAAAAAAACAACGGATCGACATTTTGATTTGATAATATTTTTTATTCGGCAAAAATAATTTTAATGATTCCATCTGGTTGGATTTAAATTTCCAACGTTGATGAGAGTATATGAAATTGTGGCAAACCTCGTTTCTGCTTCTCAACATTGCACATTTAAATTCTTATTATTATAAATTTTATTATTGCTAAACCTTCTTAGAACTATTAAAATGATGTTAAAATGTAGTATAGATGGGTCCAGTTGTTTTACTGATTACCACATATCGGTCGAAACTTCACTGGGGCCCAAATGTTGCACCACATATTTGAATATTTTTTATATAAATAATTAAATTAAATATAAGTAAATTTATTTATTAATTTCAAGTTCTATTTAACACCCTAAATTTGTATCCATTCATATAGCATAGCGTTCGCTATCTATCGGTAGTTTTGTTTAATTTAAAAGCGTTTGTTAAGTTAATTATCAATTTACTCATACAAATAGCAACTATTATCTAGATTTACATGAACAGAAATTTTGTTATTGTTGTTTGCTGGATATTGAATGAATGAATGAAAAATTGGAATATTGGAAAGAAAAAAAAAATAATTTTTTTTTTCAATTATAGGTGGCTTTGGGTCTTAATAGAAATAATATAAATCAATATTACTTTGTTAGAGTAACAGAAAAAAAATAGAATGCAATGAAACAGTAAAACAATGCTGAAATTTTTTTTTTAGCATAGATTTAGTAAAATATCTTATAAATAAATATTCTTTTAATATCCAATATGATTATATATAATAATATAAAAAAATAAACATATATAAAAAGTAACTGAAGATTAAACACTGTTTTTTCTGTTACTATCAATTATAGGTAAGTGCGTAAATAAAATAAAATAATACAAAAACGAATGATAGGACTTTGTGAGAATAAAATAAATTGAAAAAGAAAAGAAAAAAAAAATTGTTTGCACGATATTATTATGTACAAATACATATATAATGGAAATTATACATATAAATATAAAATATATATATATATATATATATATATATATATATATATATATATATATATATACTATGTACATACACCCGTTTACATGACATTGACAGGTTTATAACATTAGTATTATATTTACATACACTTGTTTACGTTATATATGATAGTTGGCTACCATAACATATTGTAGGGGGAGAAATCGCAAATATTATAATATTATTTATTGAATTATATAAAATAAATAATATATTTTCTCTAAGTTTATATCAGGGAAACAAGAGGATGCTGGAGTTGCAGGGACTCCAGTTGTCCAGCAGCCGGCTCCTGTACTGCCGTGGTCTCCTGATAGCCAGGTCGGGTTCTTGTCTAATGTCCGATTCAAACGCACGCCCATCCCGCCAAAACGATCTCTTGTATAATCAGTGTGCTATCTATCTATCATCACAGTTCTCTCCTGTTAATCAATTGTATTTTGTCCCTTACTATTTCCCTTTGTGAATAAAACATAAACTAATTATCCTACTATGAAATGTTTGCATATATTTTCATAAATCTTCATAAATAACTCAGACATCAAAATATAAATTACCATCATATCTATTCAATATGAATTGTATAGAAAATAAAATTATTTTATAAAACAAGTTGTATAGAAATCGTAAATTATTGTAGCTTAATTTAAGGTTTAATTTTTAGATCGTGAAATATTCCAAGGCATAAGAGCTTTTTTTATATATTTATAAAATTATATCTTGTAAACACATATATAATATCTATATGTACAGTACACCCTCACTAATCCGACCCGGATAATTCTATGAAGCACATGTAACACATAGTTAAAAATGTATTATAATCATATTAAAAGTTATTTATACTATTATATAAAAGGACAAGCCATTTTTCGTTTGTGATCACTAACCGCGAAAACTACAGTTCCAATCTTTACCAAATTTCAATTACACAATCTTTATACTTCAAAGAAGGTTAGTAATAATACAATTTACATATTTTAAATACAAATTTACTAATAATATTTTTTAAAGATAACAGTTTGCAAATTAAAGCTAATGAAAAATGTGAAGATTGTAGTTTATTCATCGTAAATAGCTGTAAACATCTGTTGTTAGAGTGCCAAAGACACGATAATTTTCGAAAAAAATACCTAAAAGACTATATAGTTCAAACAGATGATAGTCTATCTTTGGAAAATATTTTATCATACAATAGCATTGAAAAGATAAATAACGTCTTCCTATTTATTTTAAATGTTTTAAATGCTAGCAAAAAGTAATTGATTTATTTATTTTGAATTAACTAAATAAAATATTGGATTCTATTGCAATTGCTGCTACAACTTCTGTCACCCTAGACTATAATCAATATCGATCATTATAAATTGTAAAAATGTATGTTTTTATTTCTATTTTATTTTTCTTTGTTTGTATATATCATTATAGCTTGTAAGAAAAAAACAAAAATCTTTTGTTCGTATAAATTATTATGATATGTAGAAATACTTTTTCTGTTAGTACTAATTATATAACATGTAAAACTCTTTTTCTATTTGTATTTATAGTTTGTTTACTATTATGTAATTATTATTGTTATTGGCTAACTCAATTGCCATAAAGTTTATACTTTAAAGCAGTCAATAAAAAAAAAAAATAAAAATAAAAATTTACATATTCAGTCCAAAAGAAATACGTATTGCGCAGTAAAGTTGGAGGAAAATTGACTGATAGGTGGCGAGCGCCATTCAAGAGAGGTTACAAAGGTGTTATATAGAGTTAAAAAAACAAAACAACTAAATATGTGGCGTGACATTTGGTTCCCAGAGAAGTTTAAAAGTCGATTGATACCAGCACACGGACGGAGTTTGCAATGGTAGAACTTTCGAATACATTTGAACTTTTGACTGCATCATCCTCATAGTCCTAAGAAGGTTTAGCAGTAATGAAAATTTAAATGTCCAATGTTGAGTGGCAGAAACGAGTTTTGCGACACTGTCGAGTATTTTTAAGGTTCGAAATACAAATCCAACCAGATGATATCAATAAAATTATTTGTCTCAAATAAAACTTATTACTAAATCAAAATGTCGATTATTATTTACTTTTTGATATGGTTTGTAAAAATATGAATCATAGGTCTTTAGTCGTTTGCACGGATATTGCGATGGACTTGATAATCCCCAAGAGTTTCTTAATAGTCTCTGTCCTTCAGAATTACCAACTCATTCATTAAAATTACAAATTACAACAACCTAATCTGTACAATTTTAACCAAGTTTACTACTTACTACTAAACAGCAAAAACCGTAAAAAAAATAACCAAAGAATTTCTACCACTTTTTTTGAGAATTCGGAACATTTGCAAGCCTGTATTTTAGTCCCCGTTTGATTTACAGAGTTTATTTTCTGCTCAATTTGTATTGAATTGAGTCTAGTTTTTTTTTAGAGCCAACAATGCAGTAGATATTTTGGGGATACGTAAAAAATTTCTAAATATTTGACGGTTTGTCTACCGATTAGAGATCGATGGTGGTTCAAGATCCAAAATGTGGATTTTTTACTCCATTCTACATACTAGGTATAGTGTTATATAGACTTTGAAATTGATAATTAAATTGACTTATATTTAACTAAATCATTAAAAAAAATTAAATATGTGGTGCGACACATGGACCTGCGGGTTTCAAAAAGAACAAGATGGTGAACATAAATGAGACGTTTTCGGATGGGGATGGTGCTGCGAAAAAATTCAGATACAATTTTTTTTTAGGACAGGGTTTCGCCAAAAACGACTTCAAAATTTTTGACTGAGGACTAGAATTTAGGATCACTGCTCAGGAAAAGGATAGAAAAAGAAGGATTTTTAAGATGTTACTCGAACCTATTACAATCGCTTTGGTCCTTTCAGCTTTTAAATTTAGCTTGTTCGTCAATGCCCAGTTACTGATTTGATTCAGGTCTTCCTGGATTATTCTAGTGGATGGTCATAGTTAGGAAAAGGTAAATAGATTTGAAGATCGGCGTAAAGATGATACCTACATTTATGGATGGTATAAAAAGAAAATTGTGTGGGTGATAGTGAAGGTCTCAGGTGGAGGTTTAGGTAGAGATCTCAGATTGAAGTTTGGTAGGTCTGTTCAATCTTATTATAATGAGTATCCGACATTGGTGAGGAAATACTGCCATCCAAATTATAAACAGCACACTTTCACGAATGATTTTTTCGGTTGGAATATTCATACCTACATATAGATAAATTGTGTCAGTAAAAAGTATATTGAGAAGTAAATAAAGCTATAAAATATTTTCTGGAACTTACGGCCATAAAAATGTTTTGTTAAACAGAAAATAATATAGAAACCTTAGTCCAATAAAATATATCAGTTACCTCATTGGTCCTCAACCAATATTCTTTTATTTTTTTTGTAGTTCATGAAACCTTGCCAACTGCTGCAAGATTTATGGTTGTATGGAGGCAGCCTGATGGATTCCTTAGAACTGCCTCCAATGCGAAGCGCATCAGTGAACTTCGACTTCATATGATGTGTTACTAACTAGTTTACTCTTCTTCCCAAGGTTTGGTTTATCTTCGAGAAAATTTATCCTCTCATGCTAGTACAATTAAAATATTAACCTCAGAATTATTCATTAAATCATCGACTTGCCCACTGTTTCCACATTTCCCCAAATAAGTTTTCTGTATATGAATAACGTACGTTCTCTTAAAGTTATATTTCTGTATCAATGTAAAAGCAAAAAAAAAGAAGGAATAAGACATTAGACTAGAGCACGTTTTCTATTTCAACTTATTATTCATTCATTCATTCATGGCGGGTGGGTTACGCAGTAATATTTACTAATATAGGCGTATAATAATGTAAATTACAATAAAAATAATAAACAGGCAACAAAAAAAAATTCTTTTTACAATTTACAATAATAGTTACATGTTACAATCATCAATAATTGGAAGGGATATTGAACTGGAAGACGTAAAGAATATCAACGACATGAAATCGAAAGTTTCCTTGTCTTTAGGTATATTTTTGTTTGTTAATCATTTAAGAATTAGGCTATTCTTATCTGACTGGCGCACAATGGGGCAAAAACACAAAAAAGTGTTCAAAATTCAATAAATCATGGAAAATATATCTATAAACTTGAAATTTTACACAATTTAGTTCAGCAAAGAGGTTTAATAGTCTTATCTCTCGAACCAATTGGATGGCATGATAAAACAAAAAAAAAATATTGTGAGAAAATGTATCGGTTTAAAAAAATTTTCGTTGTTGATATGGTTTTCTAAAAACCAAGTGGGCTTCTATTAGTAGTTTTTCACATAGAATTCGATGAGACATCTAGAAATTAGTTAGGCCTTTGAATTAAATTAGTACATCATAATTCATTTTCCAAATAGGATAAGACACGCTTATTTTTTTCGTTATTCTGAGTTTGTTACTAAAACTTTACTTTTTTACTAGTTTTCTAATACTTCTCGAGAAAATTTTATTTTTTATTTTGAACATTAATTAATTAATTATTCTGTGAATCATCAGCAATAATAATCCAAGATTAGTTATTCACCTACATAAAAAAGTTAAAAAGTAATTTTCTTTTGAATTTCAGTAATTCTTGTTACCTGCTATGTTTTTCAGATAAGGTACAAATAAAAAACAATAAATAACATTTAACATCGGGGTTCATGGAATGGGAGTTCTTGGAAACAACATTCATTACTTGCTTTTTGACGTTACTACTTTTATTAAAAAATATATCAAAATTGTTTTTTATATCCACTCCTCTCTTATTTTTTTTTTACTGAGAAATCGTGGTAGAAATATGTATACAACAAATGTCGGTAGGTTAACCATGGTTACAATGGTCAAAGATTAACGAGCTGTTGTACTAAGGAAGCAGATTGCTCTTCCAAAAATAAAGTATGTTTTTGTTTACATATCTAGAAAATATTTAACTTTGTATTGAAAAAGACACAAAGAGGAACAATATCTATAAAATGAATGATTAATCATAAATCATTAGGTCAATTAATCATTTGAAGTTTATTGCTTCAAAATTTACAAAGAGAAAATTTGGCTGTTCGTCAGTATCATATAAGGAAATTAATGTCCAGTAATAGTCATAACTATCATTGGAAATAAGCCATCATAAGCTGCATTGTTTTTCTGGAATACGAGAGGACCTCCACTCTCCTGACTAGTAAGAGTTGTAAAACTATGGGTTAGCGAGCTCTGCGAGTGAAGGACGCAAGTGGACGCAGCTAATTTTTTTAAATTTAAATATTTATTTTTTTCCAAGCCCCTATTGAATGATTCTTGAGTTAAATGGGATTTTGGGAATTTCTAAGGATGTTGGGCCTTTTTCTATACTGAGTACACTGTACGGCCAACAGGATGTTTGTGAAATCTTGAGGTGTCGGTTTCAGAAAGGTTATATTTAGGTGATGGAGCTCAGCTAAATCTTGTTGTGAAAAACTTAAAAACTATCTATTTATACTTACATCTAAAAAAGAGAAAATGTCCTTGTGGTCACATTTCTGACCAGTGGCCAGTAGGATCTGATTGGCCCGTTTGTGTCTCCATTACGGTCCGGCTGTTAGTTGCCAGCGGACCGGGGGTGGCGCTGGTGTCAAGGTTCTGAACAGGGGGTTCGTTAAGAACTGGAGAGAGTCCAGAAACTTGACTTGCCGGCGCTGGATGAATTCCGGGATGGTCGGAAGAGCGAAGATCTCGCGGAGGTCTACTGGCTTCTTCTTCTTCAGTGAGGTAGTTTTTGCCATCTTCTTGAGCATGGATTCCTGGAACCGCTGCAGGTGCCGTCTAGTTCCGTCTGAGAGGTGGGTGAGAAGAGGGCACCGTACAGGAGGGCAGGTCTCAACTTGCTTTTATATATGCAGAGTTTGAGACGGAGGGAAGGTGCTGGAGAGTATTGGAGGTGATGGAGGCGGTAGGATCTTCTTCTCACTTTGCGGTGTAGACGCAGCTAATCAAAGCATAGACTGTTTTTATACTGATCTAAGAAGTTTTTAAACTTGAAGTTAGAAGAAAACAAACTTTGTAGGACGAATGATAATCGGAAAATTAAAAAGTCTAAATTTGGCTTAGTCAATTTTCAAAATCATCTTGGTTTGTACTCGACCATCTTTATAACAATAAAAAACTATATGTTAATACTGAAATTGAAATAAAATTATAATGATTTTTAATGAAAATGAATGAATGAAATTTCGCATTATTCTATTCTGAAGGCTCCCCATCGTTAAGCAATCAACAGAAATCTCTGTAACTCAAGCTCTATTAGTCTTAATCAATAAAATACACATATTTGTCACTTCGTCGGAAGAACGAACTTTAAAAAATGCATTTTAAACAGTTTTTTGCTCATTTGGCTCACTGTGTGGCGGCTCACAGTTTGGTTATGTTGATGTTGTATTTTAAGTAGTGGCGTGTCGACAGATTTCTCGATTCTCGATACCGATACCTCCATTTTTTTTTTTTTTTTTATAAATAATATCCATTTGAAAGCTGAATAAAAGAAACTAAATATATTTTAAAAATACATTTATACTTATTTTAATAATGTATAAGGGCTCGGAAAAACTTTGTGGATATGTAATGAAATAAAAATAATTTTCTTCCTGAGTTAAAAATAATACCTTAATTACAATTAAATGGGGCTGTCAGAATGAATTTATTTTGCTAGTGATTTATCTTCCGCAGTTAAAAATTGCGATCCTCTTTCTTTATTTTCCAACGGAGTTTATGTCTTCAACAATTAGATGTTTGGCTTCTTGTAGCCAATGCCTAATTTTTTAAGAAAATTGTTTTAAATTCTGTTCCAAGCACTGTTAATTCAGTGAATTAAAATATGTCTCTGTTCGAAAGATAAACTAATATGTAATTTTTTTCTGGCAATACTCCTAATTTCGGGACTTTAGACCATTGCTCAGGTTTCTAAAATTGTACAAGCTCATTAATATTGCATAATTAACACTAAATTAATTGTACTATTTACAATAAAATTCATTGTTTACCTCAATTTTTGTTGTGTATGCACATTGTCTATCTTTGTCTATATTAATTCTTAGTCTACTGAATAATGTCCAACTTCTGTTTATCCGGTGATTTCACACTTATCAACTATAACTATTTAAATCAGTAATTATTATTAACCTATTAATAACTTCTATTTCTTATGTTTGTTACTAATCTTAATGTTGTATTTATTTCTTTTAAATTTTATTTTATTTTATTCTTTTATATTATTACTACTAGCATATTCTCCCCATAATGGAATGCGCTAAGCAAACAACTCAATCAAGCTTTCTTATTTTTTTATGTATTACATTTTTTTTTCTTTTTCCTGTCCTACAGTATCCTTCAATGATATTCCACTAATCCGTGTTGAATAGATCCGCTACCTAGGACTCCACTTGTATTGGACAAACGTCTAGCTTGGAATCTAGAAAACTAAAACGACAAGAAACTGCCCGTCGTTACAGTCTACTTCAACATTTACTAGGCAAACGTTCAAAGCTCCCAATTATTTACAAAAGACTCATATACATGACTGTTATTAGACCTATTAGGACGTACGGAGTTGAGCTTTGGGGCTCCAATAAACTATCCAATTCATCTCGTATTCAGTCCTTACAATCCAAAATCCTTCGAAAAATCCTCAATGCTCCTTACTTTGTCACCAATAAACTTATCCATAAAGATCTTAATGTTCCATATGTTGCTGATTTATCCCAAACCTGATACCAATCCTTTCATAGTAAGCTCTATAACAACTCAAATCCACTAGTTTCTCAACTTGCTTCCCTCTCAATTCCTGATAATCCTCCGAGGCGTCTGAAAAGAAGATTGCCTTAAGATCTTGTTATGTAGATTTTTATTGAAGTGCTACTAATGAGTAGTTATTTTCAAGTTTTGCCATTTTATTGTAACACATTTGCTTCATGTATATTTGTACAGCTGTAAATTTCAATAAATTGTAAATAAAAAAAAAAAATAAATCTTTTAAAGTTTATTTTATATTATTCTCTTATATATTATTATTTAAAAAAAAAATTTTTTTTTGCTTTCGTTTTAATTACATTTTTAATTTGTTTAATATGTGTGCGGAATTGGTTCCTATTTTTTCTATACCTGTTTTGTCTATTGTTCTAACAATAAATCTTAATATATTATGGACATTGTGCATAAACCACAGCAAATGAGGTAAATAAGGAATTGTATTGTAAATTTTAGAATTAATTACGTACTATTAATGAATTGAATAGAATTGACGTATCGATCGGAACCACTTCGGATCATTGATTCTCGACACCGATTCATTCTTCAAGAATCGGTGGAATCGATAAATCACTTATTTTAAGTAGGTTCTAGCTGAGGGTTAGCAAAATTTGAAATTTTAATATTAACTGCGCAAAAATTAATAGATATATTGCTAATTTTGTGTTATTTACTTTGCCTACCATTTTTGTATTATTTTTATTATAAACTGCATTAATATTCATTAGAAATTATAATGTTTTTTGCTGATATAAAATACAAGTAATGGGTTTTAAAAAATAACAAAAATAAGATAATACTATTAATAATGTTGTCACTGGTTTCTGGACGAATTTCACCCCAGAGATGTTGCAATGCTGCACTCAGTTGTTGAAGGTCAATTAGCGGCGGATGATGATTAAAAAGCCTTCTCTGTAACTCACCCCACATGTGCTCAATAGGATTGAGGTCTGGAGACAATGGGGGAAGGGGCAGGCGGGAAATTCCCAGGTTTTCTAAAACTTGATGAACAACTATTCCTCTATGAGGTCGAGGGTTTTCATCCAGAAATCGAAAATCACTTCCAATGAGATCCCTAGTTGGTGGGAGGTATTACTCAATAATTTCATGTGCATATCGAGCTGCTGTGAGGTTGGTTCGTCCTCCCGTGTAAATGCCAGCCCAGACAATTACACCACCTCCTCCAAACTGTACTGAAGGCACAATAAACTGGGGCATTGTTCGCATTCCTTGATCTCTGTAGACTCGTCGGTAAACATCACAGCATTCCAATTTGTGTCCTCTTCTAGTCCCTCGCTGCACAACATTCTTCTGAGCTGCTGGTGGCGAGCTGTTGCTGCAGGTCGTCTCTAAGGGGCATATGATGTAAGGCCAACTTCCCACAAACGATTACAAATCATTTGTTTTGATAAAAGTCTAGGTAAAACACCTTCAACTTCATTGAGGATCTGGCGTGCACTTTCTCCTGGCAGTGATAACAATATTTTTATCCTCTCTTTCAGTTGCAATACGTTGTGATCCACTGCCCGGCCTTCTATTGGCACTCCCAATCTCTCGGAATCGAGCTAAAGCCCGGGAGACGACACTCTGGGAAACGCCAACCGCCTCTGCAATATCAACTTGTCGATGACCTTGATAACGCATTCTCACTATAATTTCGCGAACTTCGGGTTCAAGATGATGTCTGTCTATGTTAATTGAAAGTATTACTGGACTAAAATACGAGAAAAGCTGTTTATTTACAAAATAATAAATCTTCATGATTACTTTTCTTAAGAAAACTTGTTATTAATAAAAGGTTTAACAATTGTTTTGACTTTGGTTTGTATTTTCTATTTAGTTGTACCCTACTAATATTGAATAGATTGGCTAATTTAATTTAAATGACCGGTTAAGGGATAAATAAGGCATATCCCTATTCATTTTTACGCAGTTTAGACAGGGTTATAACTTAAATTTAGGTCTCGGTCAATATTTGTTGAGAATAGACGGTTTATAGCTTTTTCTTTTGTGATACTTCCATTTCAACTTGTTCCAGGTACAACACGAGTAAATAATTAGCTTCTATCCTATGTTGGATGTATCCCCTTCGTTCTTCCCCTCAGGCTGGACATGAATAATGAAGGACGATGTATTGTAGAGCCGGGTCCAAGAGGCAGCGGAGGTCAGGGAAACTCAATATTTACCCAAGAGAGAAGGAATACTTGGAATTTACAACGAGTTCGTTAACATAATAACATTTGTGCTGGGGCTGGGACCCACTTAGCGCGAGGACCGCTCCAGAATTAGGCAACTTGTTCCCGTTGAATATTAAATACCGTCGAAAACACAATAATCTAATATCGGCCACCTCCTGCCTCTTTCTCTTCTCTCTCTCATCCTTTGGACTTTGTTTCAGGAATTCATTGGAACGATTAAATAGGGCGCCCTTTGTTATTATATTTCTTATTTACGCAATGCCCGCCTTATTCAGACCAATAGATACTTCAGTAAAATTCCGCCTCCGAAAATATTTTAATAAGGAAATTTTCTATAAAATGTTTTTCCACTCGTTTACTAAACACAATGTTGATTCCGAATGGGTTGAAGCATTTATAAGTTTATTAAAATACCTATATTAATAATAGTAATAAAACATTAAACTCATAAACATTCGGTTTGTGAAAGCCCCCGGAAGAATACAATCACCACTTTATGTGCGAATAATAAAAAAAAAAAAAAAAAAAAAAATAGAAAATAAAAAATAAACTAGATATCCTGCTTATAAACTCAAAAGAGAAGACATCACGGATAGTTGATATTGCCATTCCTATTGACAACAATATGACTTCAACTATCGGAGAGAAGTTACGAAAATATCAGGAAGTGGTCGTTGTTCCCGATTTGAAAAATATTGATGACCTGAAATCGCCAGCGTATGAGCTAAGAGAGGCTCAACAAGCGGTACTCTTGGATTCTGCAAGGATTGTTGGAAAATTTTTAAATATATGAAAGGTAAAAATAAATAATGCGGAATATAAAAAAAAAAAAAAAAAAAAAAAAATGACTGTTTCTACAAATATTTATATTATTATTTCTTTGATATAAAATACAATTAATACTCTAAGTATTGTCCATTGTTATCTACCGTCATTACCCATCTGCTAGCCAATTGCTCGCTGCCACGCTGATACCATTCCTTGGGATGACTATCAAAGAACTCTTGAACAGCATTTTCAACTTCCACAAAATTATCAAATTTTTTCCCTTGAAGAAAATGGGCCATGGATCGAAACAAGTAGTAATCCGAAGGTGCGAGGTCTGGACTATATGATGGATGAGGAAGGAGTTCAAACCCATGAAGCTCTGTAAACTTTTCTGCTGATTGTTGAGGAGTAAGTTCGTGAGGGACCAGTCTACAGGTCTTTTTCACCTTCCCCATTGAGAGAAGATGGCGACTAACGGTATCTTTCGATACACCACACTCCCTGGCAAGTTCGTGAATACTTGTGGACGGATTTGACTCAACAGCTTCCTTCAGAACCTCATCAAGATCCATCAATGGCCACCCGGAGCCCTTCTTCCTTTCCACAGTCGTATCTCCACTTCTAAATTTTTCGAACCAACGCAGCGCAGTGCGCTCTTCAAGGACACCTTCCCCTTCATGTTTAACAATTTCACGAGTTGCTTCAGCGGCTGAGAATGTCTTAAAATTGCAAGAATTTCTTAGAACACTGTCATGTTTCTTCTTTGAAATAAATAACTGAAATGAGGTTTTTTTTTAAGAAGTCCAGTGTTAGTAAACAAGCATTCTCTAATGCTCTATAGAGATTATTAAGTATTGGGAAATAATAAATAGCATTAAGATATTTACAGACTTCTGAACTCTAGAATTTGATAAAACGGTCATTTTTTTTTATACGCCCTATTAAATAATTAAATAAAACAAGATGAAAATAAGCTGAAGATGGTTGAACTTAACCCCCACCGGTTAAGAAACCGCTAAAAGTGATATGAAAAATAAATAAATAATAGTAATAATAATAATAATAAAATAAATCAGATAACATGCTTATAAACTTAAAAGGGAAGACAGCACGGATAGCTGATATAGCTATTCCAAATTACAATATGATTTCAACTATCTGAGAGGAGTCACGAAAATAGCAGGAAGTGGTTGTTGAACTGAAGGCTTGAAATCGCAGTGGTGACGCCAATCATAATATCTACAAACGAGCTGGTCCCGATTTCAACTATATTAGGTATTGATGATCTAATCATGCTAAACAAGGCTCAACAAGAGGTACTCTTTGATAAGGCAAGGATTGTTAGAAAATTTTTAAACATATGAAAGGAAAAAATAAAACAAGATGGTAGGCACCGGGGAAAGCTATTCCCTGGGACAGAAGGGTTTGTAACGGCGAAGCAGGATCAATCAATTCCTACCAATGTTTACAGGAGATGTTTATGCGGAGAGAATATCTCAGAAAAATTCCACTTGCGAAAACAAAGTCCAGAGTCAATACATTTGACATAAGGATTTTCTGGTCTTGCTGGTACAGAGTACCTCTGCTGACATAATCATGTAGCAAGAATACTACATCACATCTTGGAAAGATGTTTGGAATGCTAAAAGAAATGTTTCCTTATTATAAATATCGGCCTATCAGAATAAATATAAAACGTTTTATATAGTCTTTCGCTTTTTAAGATCATTAATCGTACAAGCTATTGACGTTATTTTTTTCTTCATTTGAATATTTCTGAACTTCGCATATTATAAAAGAGATTTTCTGTGGTCTCTCATAAAATATTATCAAAACCATTTAGTGGCTTAGGAAAATTAAAGGGACTTAGTTACATTAACTAGAATACTTGTATAATTTGTGAGATATTGCAAGAAGAATAGCTAATAATCGAATGTAATTTTTCTTAAAAACTGGTGATGCTAATTTTTTCTTTTTTATATAAAGTAATTCCTCGAAGTGAGGTAAAGAATCAAAACTAACAAGAGTAAAACTTAAATTAGAAACTTTTCATCCTGCAGAAATAGAAAGATCCATTGTCGCTCGGGCAACATAAGCCTTGGATGCTGAAGACAAAGAAGCCTTTTAATTAGTTTTTTGCGACTGTCTCTCGACAAGTACCTCTCTTCAACTTGTGCCCTTTTCTGAAAAGAAAAAGACATTAAAGCGATTTTAAGAGAGCGAAAAAGAGGATCTGGAGGAATAAGTTTTAAAATAACATTATTTATTGTATATTGTAGTAGGATCATTTTAAATAGAATTATGACTGAGCTATTTCGCCATTAATCCATGTACTTAATATTAAAAAAAATAAAAAATAATATTTAGAATCCAATATTACGATATATGTAAATATATTATTATACAAGTATATTACAAAAATACATTCAGTAAATATGCTATAATGACTTGACAAATAATTGTAGAGGGACTACCCAATGGTATCATTCTAATGAAAGTTCTAGAATAGAAGAAGATCCCGAGGGTATCTTCTTATCAGATGCATCGGAGGATCGTCAGGAATTGAATGGGAAGCAAGTTGAGAAACAAGTGGATGTGGGTGAGTATTTAGTATATTGTGAAAGAAATGGTTTCAGCGACTTATAACAAAATCAGAAGCATTAAGAATTTTAGATTGGAGTGATTGGATGCGGGAAGAATTAAATGGTTGGGTGGAACACTATAACTCTATACCAATGGCCCCATAGGTCTGATAATGGTCATATAATTGATTTTTTTTTTTTTTTTTTTTTTGGAAATTGGGTGGTTACAATGTTTGTTAAGTATGTGTTGGAGTAGACGTGCAGCTTCTTGTCTTTTCAGTATTTTATGAAGTTTCCATGTGAGTCTCTTGAGTGAGATAAAATCCAAGGTATCTTACCTGTCTAACACTATAACGGTACTCCATTAAAGGGCACGATTAGGTAGGTTTCCGACGCAGGACAAAGGTTATTTATCCTAATCCTCCAGTAATGACACCATTCTTCAAGGGAAGTGACATATGATTAGAGTGCCTGGGATGCAGCTAATGGACCATCATTGATTGATAATTCCATACGAAATCATGATGAGTATGATAAGTTGGGATACCAGCTGTATACACGGTATAAAGAATGGGACCCAGGATACTACCTTCAGGAATACCAGCAGTCTGAGGAAAGTTAGATGAGTATGTAGAATTGTAGCACATAGGTAAAAACCGGGCTAAGTAACAAAATGTTAGTTTTGTGAAAACTAAAAAAAACCTTTTAAATCATCTTCTTCTTATAAATTAATCTTGTGACATTCTTTAGAACTACTTCTGAGTAGTTGTGGAGTTAGTCCACTTTACAAAGCATTAGGCATAGCACATAGCACACGTTTAGCCGCTAAAAAGAATTATACATTTTTTGGCACTTAGCACGGTTTTTACTTATGTGCTACAATTATGGTTGACTTTAGATACTCTATCAGAAAGATAGGGATGGAGGATGAGGAAATATGTTAAAATAAATTAAAAATTGGTTTGGAGGCCTAAATATTTAATGTTCATCTTGGCGAGTTGGGCAACTAGGATGACCTTTCTTACAGAACAACTCCTAATTTAATTCTCTTTACTCAAGAAAACTAAACACTGATCCTGAATATTGCTTTGTCGTATTCATGATGGCCTCCCACTTATGTAACATATGATTAAACCGATTTTTAAGTTCAAGGTTTATAGTGGGCTTGATGCGTATATCACATCATAATCTCAATAGGTTCAATTTAAGAATTGCGTTCTCACTGTGCAATCATTGTTGATAATGATAATAGCAAAAAATAAGGATAAAAAATAAATAGTAGTAGTAAGAACAATATGTAATTGGTTCAGTAACGAAGAAGTAAATAAGGAATAAAATAATAATGGTGTTCACATTAGAACGTTTTGGATTAATCGTGGTAAGAAAAAATAACCTCCAACAATTCAGTTTTTTTTTTCTTAAAGAAAAAATTTACTGTGAATTATATAAGTTTCCTAAAAATGTTTAAAAAGTTGAAGGTCCAATAAAGATAAACATATTTCATATTTCTTTAGTATAATAGCATCCCATGTAGCGGCTGCGCCCGTTCTCATAATTAAAGGTTTGAAAAATTAATAAAAATAATTGAAATTTTATTCATTTATTGATAAAAACCATGTATTATAGCATGCAAATAATAAGCATTATTTCCTCAATAAAATTATCACGCATAGCAGTAATTTTTAACCTTGTTGAAATTACACAGACTAGGAAGTTGAAGGTTACGTAAAAGCATAATTACACATCCAATTTTTATGAGTTGCTAATGGAGATGGACAGAGACTACTAAGAAAATTGCATATAATAAACTGCATTATCAGGGCGTACAATAAAAGACCCATGAATCATATTTTTATATAAAATATTAAAAAGCAAACGATCAACATTTTTATTTTTTGATAATTTTTATCCGTAATTTTATTGATTTCATCTGGTTGGATTTTAATTTCTATCCATAAAAGTGGGAAACATAACTGCCTGCTCAACATTCTTTATTTAAATTTTTATTATTGTAAACTTTACTGTAGGAACCTTCTTACAGCTGTTAAAATATTGTAATTAAAATTTAGTACAGTGGGTTCAATAGATTTACAATTGCAAACTCGGTGGCAGTATGACTACATATCCCTCAAGTTTAAAACTTCACTGGTACCCATACGTCACAGAACATATTTATAGCTTTTTTGATAACAATTTAATTGAGTTGAGCATATTTTGTTATAAATTTTTAGCTCCATATAAGACACCATATCTTTGTACCCTCTCTTGAAAGCGATCGCCACCTATCGGTCAATTTTCAAACTTCAATGTGCACTATCTTTTTTAGCAAAAATTTAATTTAAAAATGTGAATTTTATTATTGCTAAACTTTCCTTGAACTATAAAGACTATGTAGTTAAAATTTGCTACTGATTGGTTCAGTAGTTTTCGCGGTTAGAGATCACAAACGAAAAATGGCTTGTGGGTCTTACTCAAAAAAATTGCCGTTTTGGGTTTAGAGATAAAGTAAAAAGTTGAAAAATGAACTTAATTCTTCTTGAACGATTTGTACCATTTCTTAATTATGTTAAAGTCTTGAAAAATACTTTCCAATCATGAATTTTTTTGTTGTTTTAATTATTTTATGTAAACAGAATTGATTTTTATGTCATGGCTGTTACGTAAATCAAATAATTTTGTTTGAATTTTGTCTGGACTGTAATAAAATTATATCATGGGACACCTAGTTTTACTTAGAATTGGTTATTCGGTTAGTAATTAAATTATTTCTAAGGTCGGTAAAATGTAACTTTTAGTCAAGAATGTTACCAATTTTCCTATAATTTTGTTTCCATTTTCAAAAATGTGATCTTATTTCACTCATCAGGAAAAAGTTTCTGTATTTGACATAAAAACGTAGAACGACGTCCGTGAGGTAACACTCCTGACATTCACCTCAGTTTTCCATCTTGATGAACTTTTAGGTACTTTTTTACCAATAAAAAACTAAACAAACCAAAGTAGGCTCTTTGGTAATATAATTGTTATTTGTAACACTCTTGACATTAAATAAAAATACTTACCATTATTTTCGAAACTAATTAACCTCTTTCCTCAAGGAACCGGAAGTAACTAGTTCAACACTCAGAAGACGATGTAATACTTTTGGAGGAAGTTCCCCTACCCGTTTGGAATCAGTTTCTTTAGACCAACATTTTAGTAAGACCATGAGGACAGCATTATAATTTTTTTTGGCTGTCTATATATTCTATTTTTATTGAAAAAATACGCTGATGTTGTTCTTAAGTATGTGCACATTTAATTTTTAATAATAACAAAAATAAAATATTGATTTTTGTAAACAAAAATGATTATTTTTGTTGCCATATTGAGCTGGTGACAGTAACACTCCTGACATTTTTAGTAGTTTTCAAAACATTTTTCCATTTTCCTACTTCAGAAATATACTCTGAAGAAGAAATTTACTATAAAAATTACAAAAGATTTAGTAATAAAAAAAACAAAGACAAGATAACGTGACCATCTGTTACTAAGTTAAGTACGAGTGACAATGTTTTTTAGAAAAGTGGCAATGCCTTTGAGAATGACCCTTGTCCTTTTATATAATAGTATTAAGGGTTATTATTTTTCTTATATTGTTTAGTTTTCATATTATTAGTTAGAAAAATAAAATGATACATTTTATGTAAAATAAGTTTAGGATAAATAATGATATATTGACAAATCTGGATCCTAATGAAAGAGACAACAGACGGGAAGGACTAAACTAAGTGGATTGGCAGTGAGGTTAGTTAGAGGATATTTGTGAAAGAGGCTAGACCTCACCGCCTTCCATCCTAATTCACCAATTGTAATTACAAATAGGTGACGCTGTGTAGGGGCCTCTTGTATGTTTAATTCATCGGGTCAGCTGGAGATGTTCCCGCCTCTGTTGTTCTTCTTGAAAATGTGTTGTTGTTTGGGAGGCTCACATGCCCCCGCCTGAGTTAAAAAAATCAGGCGAGCACTCAGCAAGCTCTCACGGCATTAGGGGCCTAAGCTCTCTTGCGGAGCCTCATTTATATACGGCGGGCTTTTTAAAAACTTGCTTCCTTGAGATTTAATCATAGAATTAGCTGAAATTTACTAATGAAATTATATTTTTAATAATAGGCATATTATATAATATTACCTCCATCGGTTTGTTAAACCAAACATAAAAAATCAGACAAAAAAAAAAATCACTATTGTAAATGAACAAATACCAGATCAGTGATAAATACTATAAAATATATATATAATAAAAAAAACATGAAATAAAAAGAATTAGAAAAATTCTAAAAATAAATATTTTTTCCAACTTCCCTGTCTCAATTGATACGATCTATACTACGTATTATATAAAAGGACAAGTCATTTTTCATTTGTGATCAATAATCAGAAAAACTACTTAACCAATCTGTGCCATATTTAACCACATCATCTTTATAGTTCCAGTAATATTCAGCAATAATAATCTCTACTGATTCTCAATCTATGTATTATTTAAAAAGTGAGAACTTTTGGATAACAGTGAAGTTTGAAAATTGACCAATAAGTAGCGAGAACCATTGTACATGAGATATTACGTTACTGTGTTATATAGAGCTTCAAATTGATAATAAAATTTACTTATATTCAATGAAATTATTAAAAAATATTGAAATATGTAGTTCTGAACCCACCAGTACCAAAGTTTAAATAAATTATTTTCATCGTTCTAGGAAGGTTTAGCAGTTATGCTACAAAGCTGAGTGGCAGAAATGAGATTTATCACACTTTCAAATACGTTTATAGTTAGATATTAAAATCTAACCAAATGGATTGTAAACTTCAATACGAATTCGATAAGATTTTATCGATGAACAAATAAAACTTCAATTATCGCTTTAAATAACCATTGGCAGTTCTTTTATGAACGCAAATGGTTTGCCCTCAATCACAGAAATGAACTAGACATATTCTTACACGACAATAACATTCACGTTGCCCTAATTACCGAGACCCACTTGACGCCTACTTCTTATTTCCACATCAAAGACTATATCACTTTACAGATCTGAACACCCCGACAAAACAGCCCATGGTGGTACTTGTATCCTAATCCATAGATCACTAACCCACACCCTGATTCCTTCCTCTCCAACTGACACCATTCGGTCTACCGCACTGATCCTATCCTCTCTTCCATTTAACCTTACTCTTTCAGCTGTATATTGTCCTCCAGGAAATAGCCTTTCCCATAATATTCTACTTTCCTTATTCCAATCCTTTGGGCGGCGCTTCATTGCTGGTGGGGATTACAACGCTAAAAAACACCAGCGATGGGCTGTAGAACATCCAATTCCCTAGGGAGTGTGACTTTCCCGTGTATCATCCTTAAACAATTACCCTATCCTTTCACCTAACAATCCTACCTACTGGCCTACATCCCTTAAAAAACGCCCAGATATTCTCGACATATTCGTCACCTCTCAAATACCTACTTCCCAAACTACAATAGATTCCTTAGATGACCTTTCCTCTGATCATAGCCCAGTTTTGCTTACATTACATTCTACTCCTATTATCAAACCTTCTCCTCCATCCTTAATAACTGGACGAGTAGACTGGGACAAATTCCGGTCGACTTTAGAAAACCATATAGACTTAAAAACTCCTCTAAAAACATCTCAACAAATAGACACGGCAATAGAACACCTTACTAAATCAATACAACCAGCATAGCAGAAAATACCTTAAAAAATAGAATAATACGCTCAGAAGGCATGGTCTTACCTCAATATATTCGGGTCTTACTAGTCGAAAAACGACGAGCTAGAGCCAAATGGCATAGAATCGATACCCATCTGACAAAACCATTATACCAAATTAACCAACAAACTTAAAACAGAACTTAAAAAACTAAAAAAAATTGAAAATTTACAGAAACAAACTGAACACTATCTGTTTCCGACAAATCATATGGACCACGACCAAAAAACTTTGAAAATTCAAAACCTTCAATCATCCCTCTCCTCACTCCAGCTCAACCTGGACCAAATCTGATTCAGAAAAATCGCAGGTATTTGGTGAACAATTACATAACACTTTTAAACCTCATCCTGACATCCTAAATCCTAACCATGTAGAACGTATTGAAGCAGAACTGACTATTCCTCTCCAAATGACCCTTCCCCCTAAAGCCTTCCACCCATCAGATATAATATCCATAATCCGTAGATTGCCCTCCAACAAAGCTCCTGGACATGACCTTATTACCTCAAGAATCCTCAATGTCTTCCAAAGAAAGCAGTATTACTCCTAACTTATATTTATAAACGCTATCCTCCGTACTACATATTTTCCCGATTCCTGGAAATTATCATTATTAAAATGATTCCAAAACCTAAAAAACCACCAGAAAATCCTTCCTCATACAGACCTATCTCTCTCCTCCTATCATGGGAAAAATCCTTGAAAAGCTCCTTTTGAAACGCCTTTATCCCCTTCCTCGATTCCAATCACATTATTCCTGACCATCAGTTTGGATTTCGTCAGTTTCACTCCACAACCCAGCAGTGCCATCGTGTGGTGGATGTTATCTCATCTGCATTGGAGCGCAAGATGTATTGCACGGGTGCCTTTCTAGATGTTGAACAGGCCTTTCGATCGGGTATGGCATTCAGGACTGCTTTATAAACTTCGCCAATTCCTTCCATCTACATATTTCCTCATCTCCGTTCCTACCTTTCTGATAGAGTATTTAGAGTTAATCACAATTCTATACTATCAATCTATCTTTTCCCAGACCGCTGGTATTCCTCAAGGTAGTATCCTGGGTCCCATCCTTTATACAGTGTATACAGCTGATATCCCAACACATCCTAACACTATCCTCACAACCTATGCTGATAGACACCCTTCTTTTTATTTAATTGTGGCGAAGCCACGACGGAGGATGCTCTTATATATAAAATCAGTTCTCCTATGTTAATTTATAGACTAAAATTGGCCGTGATCATATTTATTTAGTATATATTCTTAAAATTTAAATATATTCTATAATTTCCATCTCAATTCTTTTTTATAATTTCTGTATTCATATTTAAAATAGTATTAAATCAATTAATTAATCAGATGCGTGGTAAAATCATCGGTAAATAACCTCTGAAATTGGAGAATAAGATCAAATGAAAAGTGTTAGGCTAAAAGGGGGAATATCCGGAAATCATAGTTCTGAGTAAATATCATAAGTAAATTACAAAGTCTTATTATTCACGTTTTTAAACTTCAAAACATGTGATAATCCGCTTTGCTGTATCCATGAGACCACATTAAGTGATAGTATAAGGTTGATTATCAAACAACAGGCAAATTTGAGTCCTCTGCCTATTAAAATTCAATAAAGTAAACTTCGTTAATAATATTGATTCCAAATCGATTTATGTTATGTGAATTAATGACATCAATAGAAATTATTTGGAATTTTAGTGTTTAAGGGTTACATTTTTAAGTTCTTCAATGTCATTTAACATAGTCGAGGTTTGTCCCTATGCTTGGATTTACAATCATGTAAATAATTATTACTTGATAGGGCGAAACTAACTCAATTAATGGGGACTAATTTTAAGATCTAATTGTGGAAGAATGTGAGAATTTATTTTTCAAGATTATGATGTCCAAGTAACCAATCCCCGACTCATTTTATTCTTAACATTGGCGTGGCATTACTAAAAAAAATGGTGAAAAAGAATTGGAGGAAATTTTAGGAATTTCGAACAGTCTTTATTGATTGTGACAACTCTATTTCTCGTGGACGAAATTCACATTAGTGTGGGTCATTTTTTAAGAATGTAAACTGATTCATGTATTGTTGCACCATCTACAATCCTCACTATTAACCCAGAAAGTATAATATTTTTGCAGCAAGATTTATCAAAATTTAAATTTTGAGTTTTTGTAGCTAGAAATTTGTCTGTAGTTTGAGAATCACCCATATAGGACATGCTAACATGTGGCGATGAAATCTCAGTTTTGATTTTTTTTTGGATATTTCTCCTTCTAGCTTAACACCCTTCAAATAATACTTGCATTATATAATAACCAGCTATAATATATAATCGTCACTTAAACAACTAAATGCCAGGAGCCACTTTCCCCTAATTTACAGGAGATGCAAAAAACTGATGTGTTCAAATTCTTACAAACTAAATTTTACCGTTGTATTGTATAGAACACAGCTAAGTTATAGCTAGTGGATAAAGAATTACATTAGTCGCATTTTGGATAAAATTGGCTATAACAGTGCTGCCTTGCTTTTTTTATTTTTATTTTTTTTTTTTAAATTTTATTACTTTTTCTTTTTTTTTTGTCCTCGAAATCTAGTCAACTATTGATATCCCAATTCAATGCGTTTTTCAACATTTCTTCTTAAAGATCCATATTCAGATGCCAATTTAATGTTTTTTAATTTTTTTGTTAAGATGCAGTAGCGATCAATTTCGCTTTTGTTTTTATTTTAAAATCTGTAGATATTCCGAATATTCAAAATTCTTACATCATCTTCTAGAATGGTTATAGAAAAAAGATTCTAGATTAAGTCGGGAGGAAGGGGAGTTGATGAAAATTTTAGAAGAACTAGAAAGGCCAGAGATTGTTAGATGAATTCCAAAGGGAAACAGTTCTTTTTTTCTTTCATTGAGAGAAAAGCTTCCCAAGGGCGTTGACGTCAACAAGAAAAATATTCGGCCATAGCCCATCCTAAAATTTTGTTGCTTACAGCTTCGTATCCCTCTTTTTACTTAGATGAAACAAACTTTTATAATGAAAATATGTTCATCGAAAATGATTCTTTAATACTATAATATCTAAATTATTGGATCATATTTTAGGCGTAATTAAGGAGTGATTTATATTTACAAATCATTAGAAAGTTTTGGGATCATCAATACTGTTCAAACATCTAAAATTTGAGTTCATTGCTTGCCCATAATTTTGATTTGCCGATAATCTTGATGAATGCGAGATGTGGATGAATAAATTAATCACAAATATAAACAAAAATATGTATAATATGATAATGTTACAGAGGATAGTTTTTTTTTTTTTTTTTTTTTTTTTTTTTTTTTTTTTTTTTTTTTTTTTTTTTTTTTTTTTTTTTTTTTTTTTTTTTTTTTTTTTTTTTTTTTTTTTTTTTTTTTTTTTTTTTTTTAGTTTAAAAGTACAAGAAGTCTTTAAGTATTTTAATTTCGTTTTAACTAATATTTTATTGATTTGAGCCTTGTAGATTATACCCATTTGGACTTACGCAGTTGAGCTTTGCTACTAGTGAGTAGTTTATTACATGCTTTTGACAATGTAGTAAGATCTCTTCGATCATTTTAAAGGTATTGTAATCACTATCAACATATTTACTTGATAAATATGTTATAAAGTCGTATACTTTATATAGACGTAAATATCAATCAATAGTTTTAAAAAAAATATATATCTATTGATTTTGACTACTATAAAAGTGTCAATAGTGATTAAAATGATACTTCAATAGTCGAAAAGAACTACTCATGAGTAATACTATTTTTTTTATCCCTTTATTGAAATTTACAAAATATATGAATCCAATAAATGTGTTGACAACGATTGTAATAACATGTCAAAACTGGAAAAGGACCACTCATCAGGAGCACTTCAATAAAAATTCTACACTAGAAGGTCTCTAGGCTATCTTTTCAGACGCCTCGGAGGATTATCGAGAATTGATCGGGAAGCAAGCTGAGAAACTAGTAGATTTGAGTGATTATGGAGCTTAATATGGAAGAATAGGTATCTGGTTCGGGCTAAATCAGCAACATATGGAACATTAAGATCTTTATGGATACGTTTATTGGTGACAAAGTAAGGAGCATTAAGGGTTTTTCGATCGATTGTAAGGATACGAGATCAATTGGATGGTTTTGTTGAGCCCCAAACTCAACTCCTTACGTCCGAATAAGTCTAATCACCGTCATGTATATGAGTCTTTTGTAATTTATCGGGAGGTTTGAATGTTTATAAAAATAAGTTTTACACTAGAAGATCTATAGGCCCTCTTCTTTTCAGGCATCTCATTGGGCTTTCGCTAATGGAGAGGAAAGCAAGTTGAGAAACTAACGTTTTTGAGTGGTTATAGAGTTTACTATGAAAGAACAGGTATCCCGCTTGGGCCAAATCAGCAACATAAGGAACATTAAGACCTTTAAGGATTAGTTTATTGATGTCAAAGTAAGGAGCATAGAGGATTACGAAGATTTTGGATTGTAATGATTCGATACCAGATGAATTGAATGGTTCAGTGGATTCCCAACGCTCAACTTCGTGCTTGCAAATAGTTCTAATCACTGTCATATAAATGATTCTTTTGTTATGGATAAAAAGATTTGAACTTTTGTTATGTATAAGGAGAAAAAAAAGGCGACCAAAGAAAAGCCATCTGGAAGATGTACTGAAAGGAATGGCTTCCAGAGGACTTCGAGATGACGACTGCAAGACCCGAAGAATTGGTAAAACTTCCTTATCGATGTATATTCTGTTTACATATTCTAATTTGTTCCTTCAAATGCCATTAATGGTGTGCTGTCGCAAGTGTCACAACCAGGACAGTACCCCGCTTTCGGGTTTGCCCAGTGAATCATCGGCTGAGTCCAATATTGCCCCGCGAGGAGGGATTCTTAATTAAAGCTACCCTTTGGTGTCTTCAACTGCCACGGTCAGCTGCCCGCTCCAGTGTTTGCTCTGCTACGGTCATCCTTGCTATGTTGCTGTTATCTTTTGCGTCATTGTCACCTCTTTTGATTGAATTTCTCATTATATGATAATCCATTGCACAACTTATGACTAACTAGCATTCCCCTTCGCGGCTTCATCCGCTCTCATAAGTAAAAACTGAGATAATATTAACTTATTTACGTAAAAATAAAAAACTGCATTGAATAAAGCATGCAGAATTGAAAAAAGAAAAAAAATCATAAGACATCCAAATAATCTACATTTCGAGTTTTATCTCCCAATATTATGAGAATGATTTAATTGTTAGGGTTTCCAGTTCTGGAAATTCCTACATAATATTAACCGTGAGAAAAACAATCAGTCCGATAATCACTACAAAGTTTTTGTAAGTCTGGCCTTGCGATTTGTTAATTTTAATAGCAAAAGAAACTTTTATTTCAGTAATTCGAATTGAAATAGTATAAATTAGTAGCAATAATTAAGATTCTAGGATTAAATGCTATCTTGAGTCGCTTTTCCAGAGAGAATTATAGCCTCATTATGAGAATTTGTAATCTTCAACTTGGTACTATTACACTGATTAGGTTGAAGATTACGCATATATTGGTCGATTTTCAAGCTTTACTGGGGTCCACATGTCGCACCATGTATTTATCTCTTTTTTAAAAGCTATTTAATTGAAAGTAAGTAAATTTTATAATCGATTTCAAGTTCTATATTAAACCTAACATTGCAACCTCTCATGTAGAATGGCACTTGCAGCCTATCGGTCAATTTTCAAACGTCACAGTTTAAATAATAACGATTAATAGAAAATCAATAGATTTTATTATTGCTAAACCTTCCTGGAACTATAAAGATGATGTGGTTAAATTTTGATAGAAATCGGATCGGTACTTTACGTGTTTAGTGATCAAAAACAAAAAATGGCTTGAATTAATATATTGTTACGGTCAGGTGAGGTTGGGGGTACCCTGGGCGGCCCGGGGGTAGGTAGCTGGAAAGGCCGCCAGGGTGGCTTAGACGGGTCACGGCGGGCCAGAAGGGCCTAGACCTGTAATCTGGCTAGAACGATCTAGAATGTTCGGCTTAGCTTTAAATAGGCCGACTTCTAGCCCAGTGAGCCAGTATTGAGGTGACAGTGGTCAGTGAGTGATCGGTCGGGCAAGTGTCAGTCAGGAGTCTGTGACATCCTGAGTCAGTATCCATGTGCCAGTGATCAAGTAACGATCAATCAGTCAAGTGTCAGTGACAGTTCAGTCAGTGAGTTAGTGACAGTCTCTGTGTCTCTGTTTGTGTCGTTTAACGTGTAATAGATTGGGAGTCCTAAATTTTGCCTATCCAGGTATAATTAGGATAGGGATCTTTATACCTGACATCGCACAGGCTCGGGACCCCCATTTTACGTGACATCTAGGATACTCCCTTTAAAAAATCCTAAGGTCATCTGCCGGGCTGCGAACCCGCGATCTTGGGTTTAGTAGGTTGCTATGCTAACCACTACACCACAGGTGACCCCAGATTCTTATGTATAATTGTGACATCTAGTATTAAGATATTAAAGATAAGTATTGTGTAATATATATATAGGAGGCGCGGTAGCTCAGTGGGTAAGGCACTTGACTACCATGCTCCCGGGCCCGAGTTCGAGTCCGACTGAAGGCAGAAAATTTATTTTCTGTTATTTCGGCCGAGTTCGAATTAGACCAGCAATTCGAGAGACCCTCCTGGGGCACACCCAGCCTCCTAAAAAGTGGGTACCCTAATTGGGGAAAAACCTGGCGGTTGAGCGTGATTCTGGCAAACCACCTCCTTTCACAACCGTTGGCTTAGAAACAGTACAGCTACCTAAGTACTGAACCGAGACCCTTCATGGGTTTGGTACAGGTTTTTTTTTTTTTTTTTTTTGTGTAATATACATATTAGTGTAATTAGACCTAAGTATAATTGTTATTAGATTAAGTAGCTTAAGGGACCTGTTTGTATTTATTAAGTTGTAAATAAATTAGTGTTTAGTATTTAAGTTGTGATTTGATTAGTCATACCCCCAGTGGCCCGTAACAATATTATAGTATAGATTTATAGGTTACCCACGTCAAATCACAATGTGTATTCTCTTAGCTCAGTGGTAGGAATGTACTGTTCTCTCAGTTTAGGTGATTTTGTTTTTCTTGTTCCTAATGATGACTATGTATGAAGATGAAACTTGTTAATGTCTACTAACACAGATTTTTGAAACCTTTAGATAATAGGCACATCTAATATCAAATAATAGTTTAAAAATAAAACCTAAATTTTTCCTATAAAAACAATGAATCATGAATATATCTATCTGTAATCTTCAGCTTTGCACAATTCGTATTTTAGAATTAAAAGGATCAAATTACTTTAATTAATAATTAATTTAAAATAATAATTAATCATTATAAAGTCGAGAGAAAGTAGAAGTTTCAAACGTGATTTTTTTCCTTCAAACCAATATAGCTCCTTAGCGGTAGTTCCTAGGGAAAGATGTTAATTACCGAAAATATTCTCCATTTTCTGTTAAGAAACCTTTTTCGAATCTGAGCAACACCAACAGAACTAGAACGTGTCATATTACATATTTGAGTGTGAAAAAGACGTTAACCTTACAGCTATAGACACCCTGCCAAAAAATACACAACCATGTCAAAATAACTAAATAATGTCTTTACTACTACAACCCTTGGACAGTCTTGAGTATTTTTACGAAACAAATTATTTACTATCAGTCAGAAAGATCTAATTTAACAAAACTTCATTGATCAATTTTATTATTATTGTGTTTTATTTGGTCAGTATATTGGTGTTGTCGGGTTAAGGTCGAGGGAGAATCTATCTTCAACTATTTGGCAACTATTTTTGCTCAGTTATCTTAAAGCGGGTTATACGAAAAGAGAGTGAGAGCTGAAAGAAAATAACAAATTTTCAAAATTTTTATACCAAAAAAAAAAGTAAATAGTAAAATATTTATATAAGATGAGGCATATTTAAAACGAGAATCCTTCAGTGGGTGTAGAATAAATACCGATATAATCTTTTTTATTCTTTCAAATTCGTTTTTTAATGTTTGCAATATTCTCCAAGTTCTACTTTTTCTTAAATACTCTACTCTCAATTTCGATTATATTATTTCATTCTTATAAATTGCTACTATTGTATGTTATATTTACAAATATGCTTTGCCAAGTCCCTCTCTTATTTTTTTTCCCAAATTCGTTTTTATTTACAGTATTGTTTAAATTTATAAACGAAATAAAATAAACCTGTACCACTACAACCCATGAAGGGTCTTGGGTTCAGTACTTATTCAAGGATGTACTGTTACTGGGCCAACGGTTGGAAAGGAGGAGTTTCTCCCCATTTGAGGGTCCCACTTAGTAGAGGCTGGGTGTGCCTAAGGAGGGTCTCCCGACCTCGATTTCGATACGCAATCGAAATAACAGAATATAAATTTTCTGCCAACAGTCGGACTCGAACTCGGGCCAGGGAGCTTGGTAGTCAAGTTCCTTACCCACTCAGCTACCACGCCTACCGGTTAAATTTATAGCTGTCAGAGTATCATAACAAATATGAAGTATGTTTTAATTGAAATTTAAAAGGATTATAGCAAGGAAAGAATTGACGCATCTCTTTATAATTGTATTCCATTTTATTAAAACAGATTTTTCATCCAAATCTTTTTAAGCATGGAAACTGTGTGGAGAATTTGTTGTGGCCATATCTTTTATTATTTTATTAGGTTGACCATGAAGATTGTAAAATCTTTTAAAGTAGGTAGTGTATGTGTACTTTGATAGCAGACAAGCGTATGACCGTATACCACCGTATACAAATGCACAAGAGGTAGGCATGTTGTTAAAGAAGGGGCAATTCAATTAGCATTGATGAATTATTTTCACTTCCATAGGAATTTATTATTCAAGGGCTAGATTCGAATGTTAAGCATTCATCATAATTTCAACATAAAAAAATTTCAAAACATCTGATCTTTTATAGACAGTTATTATTATCACTTTTTTTTTATAATTAACATTTTATTGGTAAAGTATTACAATATTCCTCAAAGGCTATAACTAATATGGATAGCTTAGTGAACAGGTATGAGCAATAAGAAATAAATAAAAAGGAGAGAAAAAAATAAATAAACGAAGAACCTCATGACATATATTACATAAAATCAAGTGAAAAAAAAAAATGATTTACAAGAATTTGGATGGGATACGTTTGGTGTTCGAATATTTTGTTGTTCCACAAAGTCCAAGTTCGTAGGTCCAGATAAACTTTAGGATAGTCTTGTAAATTAAAGGATTGTTTTCTATTGAAAGTTGTGATGTCTTGTGTAGTATAAGGTATAGTTGGGTAAATAAGTTCTTGTCTTGTATGTCGGTTCCATGTGAAACTTTCGTATAAGATGAAACCAAGATATTGCACTGTATCTTGGCAATGGGATCTTTTAATATAAAAGTCTCTATATATATATAAAAGTCTATTAAATAGGACTGTTGAGCTGAAACTACGGGGTAGAGTATAAGTCATGTGTGTGCATTTGGATTCATAGGAGTATAGGAGTGTCAGCAGTGATAAAAATGTAGAGGACAGGACCCAATACGCTTGAGAAACGCATACTCGAATAGTTAAACGATCGAAAAATTGAAAGCTGCATCGAACTCGGAAGTAGCGATTTGTGAGTTAGGAATGAAGCATGATCTATAAGGTTTGTGATCGGTTTAAAGCTTATTAAGTTCTAAAGCTTAAAAAGCAAGCTGCTGTACCAAACCTGATCAAAAGCTACAGAGATATTATTAATTTTTAAAATGAATTTTTTTTTAAAAGACTCGAAATGAAACATGTTGACTCACATATTAAAGAATAGATCCTCTTGATGATAGAATGTGATTCAAAGTTACAGGTATGGGGTAGAAAACTAAATAGTCTGGTGATTCGACAGTCCTTTTGTTCCTATGACTGGTGGCTGGGAAAAAATTTAAAATGGGACTGTTGGAAATATTTAGCTGGTCATTACTATAAAAATCTGAATTGGTAAATAAAATTTATGTACATATTCATTGTACCAAAGTGCAGGTGTTTTGAATTCATTCTATTTTTATAGAAATAATGATGAATGTTTGATATTCGATACTACTCTTTAGTTCATCAATCCTAATATCTACAAATAAATTTTCTGGTAACTTTTCTATTAGTTTGTACTTGAGCGTAAAGATGGATCAAACATCATTCTGTTTTTTAAAATAAATCATGCCGCTATCAAAATCTGGAAACAGGTGTGAACATATCAATTTTCAATTTAATTATTTTTTTCTAACAGGAAACACCGATCTGTTAAAAGAAAAAAACCCGCAATGCTCCTTCATAAACATAATGACTTAATTTCCGCTACCGAACAATTTACACCTCACCTGCTGCCAATATGTTCTCGCAATTATCAGCGATGAATGTTTCCTTGCTACCCCAATTTGTACTAATTGCAGCCAATCCAAAAGTTGGCCTGTTCCCGAAACTATTACCGCTTCCTTCCTAATGTTTCAACTAATTCCCTTTTAATAGATCACATTTCACGCAAATGGTCCTGCGGTCGGCATTATAGCGCTGCCTGATTTAAACAGCTGATTTATCTGGGGCAGGAGGTTTATAGTACCGTCCAAGGTTTCTACCATTGTCCAATAAAGTTTTTGTGACTTTTTTTATTTTTTGAAATATTTATTTAATATTATAAGTCTATAAAACAAGAAGGCATTAAGTAAAAGCGAGGAACTATGATCCAAAGAAGCTTGAAATTTGAAAAACACACTTGAAAGTTCTATACGAAACGGTCTCCAGGACATCATTTTAGAAACCTCGATGGTTCCTCGAGAATGAAAGAAGATGCAAGTTGAAAATCTCTTGTTTTTATGGTTATGAAATTTATTATGAAAATATAACACAACATACTTTGTTAAAAAAAAAAAAAGATTTAAGGCAAAACAAGATTTTTCTATTCTCATTATTATTTGCTTGTTTTTTTTTTTTTTTTACTTTTAGTAAGTGATTCTCGATATAAAAGACAACAGTAAATGAGGCGCCGGGAACATAAAAGAAAAAAAAAAAAAAAAATTTTTGTATTCTCATGATTATCGAACTTTAAAAAAATTAAAAAAAATGAGAGGAACTAAAATGGGACTAATGGGTTCATAGATAAATAATAATTAAAACAAAAAAAAAAATTATTTTGACAATAACTAAATTGATGTTTTAGAGGCAGCCTCATAATTACGTAATTAATATGGTAGTAATCTCAACTTGCTCAAAAAAGAATTTAATACATTCTTTTTTAAAATTTTATATAATAAATACAGATTTATTCTATAAATTTAATTAATAATATGTGCTTGTCACTGTTTGGAAAAAATAAGATAAATTAACGGATGTTGAGAATGTCAGAAATTTCTTATTTGTATTCTTAATACGTATAAAAACCAGTAATAAAAGGCGGATGGTTGAATAAAAACTGAGAATGAAAAATAACGTAAATATTTATTGAAGTTAGTTAATAGGTGAAAAGATATTCAAAATTTTACATTATAAATTCAGGATCAAAATTAATGCCATTTTGCTATTTAACAAAAAATATATTGTTGTTTTTAATAAATTACTAATACTGAGCTTAACTTTCATTTTTGATAAACCGGGCTGTGAACATCAAAACAAAAAATTTTTCATTATTGAATTTTTTAAAATATAAATTAACAAAAAATGTATATTACAATGAAGTTTTACAATCAGCTTCTAAAAATTATTGTTTTTCAGTACTTAGTGTTAAGTCCTCTGGCCTTGATTACTACTTCTAGACGTCTCCTCATGCTTTTAATGATATTCGCAATTCTATCTTTTTATTCTCCTACTCCAATGAAATTTTATCCAGTTGTGTCAGATTGAGCTGATAAACAACTTCAAACGTTTCTTTTGAGGTGATCCCGAACATGCACAACAGGGTCAGGACTTCGAGCTGTCCAACCAATCCTTTCAATGCTCTCTTCATTCAAGAATTGTTTTACCGATATCTCCCGGGGTGGCCTCGCATTATCTTGCATAAATAAAAACCCTTCTCCGAAATGTCTACCAAATGGCACTATATGGTTCTGTAGAATTCCTTCCGCCTACCTTGCTGCATTAAAAGATCGTCCTCGAACAACCACTAACTCTGTACGAACCTTTATTGTAACACCAGCCCAGAGCATGATTGAGCTCCTATCAAAAGAAAGATGATAAATAATTTTTCATTGAGTAAATCTTTCTCTACGTCGCACAGTGCTTCGTCAATGGACAAAAATCAAAAATCGAAGCATTTTTTATCGAGCTGTTTACCTTTTGATATTCTTAAATATACCTTAGACAACTGTTTAGTATGATTATTTCATTGTTTACATATTCACTTAAGTCAACACAATCAAAAAACTTCAGGAGTATTTTCGTTTTGCGATTTATATCATGTTAGCAGCAAATTATATTTTGTTTCATTCACATCTCATTAGATAAAAAATAACTATTGTTAACGATTCAAAATACAGCTCAAGGTATATATTTTAAAATATACTACTTTCATTGGTAAGCTGAGCACTTATTATATTCATTGTGTGCGTGTAAAGTTTCGTCGGCCAGTTTGAAAATTATGCAAACTTTGAAGATGCTTTTAAAAAAATCCTCAAATATCCTTTTGTAGTTTTTGCATATTCTTGTTGCTTGGTATATAGGCTTTAATTTGCCACGAATTTTAACTGCGCCTGCCTGCGCCGGGACTGTTTTTTCTTTTGTTTTTTTTTAGTTGAGAAAGCAAAAATTAGGCCAATGGCCAGTTTGCTAAAATATGTTTTTCCCACAAAAAATCAGATCAAATAGCTGCAGTCACTTATAAACTACATTCGTTTGAGGACGTGGAAGAGTCTAACCACCAATTGGAAATAGAAACAACTACAATTAATCGGTTATTTTGCTTCAAATTCAATTAAAAATAGAATGAGGTCGAAAGGAGTTATAATATATTTCGTCAGGGATATGCCTCTTGACTTTAGCAGGAACTTCAATTGCCAACTATTCCCGAAATCAGTGCAGTCAAACCAAGACCCAGCCGAACACGCGGAAGAACGGAAACTCTTTTCGAAGAATCTTCCAATAAAACCAGAAAAAAAACAAGTAATGGATCTTGTTCTGAACACTTCATCTGTTGAAATACGTTTTGCTGCAGAGATGTCTGGATAATCTTTGGCTGAAGAACGAAACCGATAAGTCCTTTTCAAGCTCTAGCTTTATGCATGGATTTATGTTTTTTTGATAGAAAATACGGTATGGTTTGCATGAGGACTGCTTTCCTAGCTTCTATTCATTAACTTTTACGAAAAATTCCCTACGTTCTAATAATATTATCGCTGGTAAAGTATAAGTATTGGATAAATTTACAAGAACTCCAGCAACTTACAGTAAAGAGCGTATTAAAAATTGCAAGTTTGGAGAAGGATAATGAATTCAAACTTAAATGTAAATGGGGATTCGATAACTGTTATAACCATTATAAACAAATGTTTAAAAATGCATGAAGCACTGATGATTATCTTTTTTTAATAGCTATGGTGGCTCTGAAATTGGTAGAAGTGAGGAATGGAAATGTTGCTTGAAGGTAAATCTGCGTTCATCGTCGACCATATATTGCAAACCCATAAAATTAATTTTCAAAAAAGGAACTGCAGATCTAATGCCTGGCGAGAAAAAGCACTGAAAGATAAAATTTGCCACCTCTAAACCTTTGAAATTAAATTTGAAAGCGATCAAGATTACACGATTTTGAAATGTTCTCAATGCTGTATGATAGTGTTAATAAAAGCAATACAAATAAAACCAACATTTTATCTGGAACAAACGCCATGTATATGTGTTTCATTTGCGGGGCTATCTACCCCAAAGGAGACGATCATTGAAAACTGTCCACCTGATGATGAGCAATAATATAAGATAGTATGGGCTGATCTGGGTAGGTGCCTACTGTTGAAATAAAAAAAAATATTAGAGAAAATAAGAATTTTACTAACTATTTTAATAACACATTCTAATGTAGCTCGAAATGCAACATGTACGCTAGTATTAGGAACCAGCAACAAGAATTTCATTTTACTTTTTTTTTAAACTTGCTTTTTTTACAATTATCTTGCCATAACTTTTTATAGGTGCATTTCCGGACCCATGTTCATAGGAAATTTTTTGTTCAGCGTGTAATTTTCTATAAGATTTTAGGGGTTTGCGAATTTTGTCCACCCTCACTCTATGTTCGAAGCAGTGTGCGTCGTCTCCAGGTATGATCTCTACCATCAGAAGATGTTAGAGTGATTTTGATCTTGCCAGAAAACAAAACCCTTCTCCAGTCATCAAAATTGCAATTAAAGTGTTCCCTGGCAAATCGCGGTGTCACTTTTCGGTACTCTCTGGTTAGAACAGGTCCTGAGGCAACCCGTCTACTACTCAGTAAACCACATTCTCTCAACCTTTTTCTCGCAGTGGGAGCCGAAATGGCTACACGCCTTACACTTAGAATGAAGTTACTAAGTTCAGAACTTCTAATTGCCTTCTTCTGAGAACATGTAGGTGTAAGAATCGATCCTGTTTCTCAGTTGTGGGTCTTGGACGCCTTTGTCTAAGCCTTCGTGAGTGTGTGTACTGGTCTCTTGGAACCGCTGGAGGATTCTCCCAACAATTTTATAGCGAAATCCGAGTCTCCCGGCAACTTTACGTAGGCTGTATACCTCACCAAGAAGAGTCAAAGTCCTGGTAGCTTCATACTCAGTCAAATGTTTTGTGGGGTAAACTGCAGTAAAACTGACAAACCTGAGGAAACAAACAATAGAGAAAAAACATTTATAATTAAAAAATAAATTCTATTTAAAATGGGATTGAAGGCAATAATTACTGTTTGTAAAAATCCTTGGATATTTCTGTATTATGGCAAACGAATAAACTTCAGGAGGTGCAAGACATTTACGTAGAATGAGATTGATAGTTCAATATATGGTATATTAAGATTCCTCTAAAATAACAAACCATTAAGAGTTCTAAAATAAACGGTCTCCAGAATATCTTCTTTTCAGAAACCTTGAAGTTTTAAACCAGAATAAAGGAAAATGTTTTGAATTTTTGAAAACTTAACAAAAATTGAACAATTTAAAATCTGGTGAGTAACTGTATATCAAAAAGGTTTTACTTAATCATTTTAAATTAATTTAATATTTTTTTCAGAATTAACAGTAATATGGTATTCAAGTAAAAATATCTGATATGATTCAAATTAACATTATGTTCAAAGGCAACGCATCAAAGCGGCATTACCGCAGGGCTCCTATAGCAGGAGAGCTTCATTCCGTCATTAGTAATTGAATAGTTAATCAAATTACACTAGTAACTGCAAATTAATTAATTTAGTAGCTTGATAAAAGACATGTTATTAATTAGTTTGTGGTTGTAATAAACAGAGGTATAATTAAACGGCTTCTGGTGGAAGAGAATAATTATTGAATAAAGGTATGTGAGATACTTAATAAAATTTAAACAGTTGTAATTTAATTATAATTTAGATATAGACATTCCTTATTTTGAATATTTTTTTTCCACAATTAATAAATAGGAAAAATAAATTCTAGGAAGATCTATGATATATTTTTATCGAAAATTTCTAGTTAAATGCTCAGAAGTAACCAGTTTTTTTTTTTTTTTTTTTTAATCAATTTAATAATAAAAATAATTTATTATTTTATACAAGTGTAAAATCGTTTTTCTATTTCTCAACAGTAAATGTAAAGAAAAGAACTATGAAACAATAAGTTTCTATCATATAGACAATGACAATCAACTATTTCATATACTGCTAAATATAAACTTATTCTATTTTAAAAAAAATTAACAATAAGACTATTTACGGTGAAACGCAGTGAACTAAATCCTCACAGCTCTTAACCATAACCCATCTCGGAAATAGACAGTTGAGTCGTATAAAAAATAAAGTTTTTTGTTTTGCACCAATCCCTTACTTTATAATATAAGAACACTTAGGATTCGTAATTTCCTAATCCGTCCTAAGTTAACTTCTAGCCTCAAACTGCCAAGAAATCAGGAAGCGTGTTGTTTAGACCTTTTAGGGTGGGGTTGATATAAAGGGCCGGAAAAATTTTAAAATAATTTCACAGTGATATCTAGAAAGCGGAGATCTTAAGCTAATTTTCTCAGCACACCTTTAGTCACGCACGCTTTATGGTTACATGGGATAGTGGCCATCAATCTTGGGTGGAGTTGGTGTAAATATGGGCACCCTTTCATGGTGTAAATGTTCCCCCATTTCCCCGGAGAACTTCGACATATCTCTTTTTAGAAATCACAACTCTACACCTTTTATAATGGAAAGTTCTCTGAAGACACTTAGGGAGAGGTGTAGGTAAAATATTCCTAAAGTATGAACATAGATAGATAGTACTGGGGCTGGAAGAGCCAATTATGATTGCGATTTCTGTAAATAATTTTTATACTGTTTTAAACTATATTTAGAGATGTTTTTCTCTAAATTATTCTCTAACGCCAATTTTTCTGGATTTTTCAAAATCAAATAATTGATGTTAATTAGTTTTACATTCTCGCATTTAATAAACTTGTCATAGTTGTTAATGAAAGACAAAAATCTAGAATTTTTCATTTAAAAGTAACTTAAAATCAAAAACAATGCCTATATTTACACGTTTCCCTCAAGATTGTAGATTGAGGTTTTTATTTGGGCGATCAACTTCCAGGTTACTACGCCCTTTTCATTTAAATGTTGGAAATTTATTTTTCTTCGTCCTGTATAATTTTCTTATTATATTTTATGGTTTCTTTAAATAGATTTATAATTTTGTTTATATAATTTCTTGAGTCCCCTAGAGTAAGTTCTGTGGATTGGGGTATTTTATTTTTTTTTTTTCGTCTTGTTATAATAATGTGCAATCTTCTATTACGTGTTTAATGGTCATTGAAGATTGACATCTTTCACAATGTGGTTGGGCCTCTTTTGTGATCAGATATGCGTTAGCCAGGTTAGAATGTCCGATCCTCCGCCTTGTTGTAACAACTTCTTCTCTTCTGTTACCTCTTATAGCGCTTGTCCACTGCTTTGTACTTTTTTTTATATTTCTTAGTTTGTTCGTCAGTGAAGTTTCGAACCACATGATTTCCCACTTTGTTTTTACTTTTTTCTTCAAAAGCGCTTTAACATCATTGGGTTCATATATTTTTAGTGGTGCGGTATCCATCACAGAAGCTTCTTTGGCAGCTTTATCCGCTGCTTCATTTCCAGGGATTCCGGAGTGTCCAGGGGTCCAGAGAAAAGTTACGGTCTTTTTATGGTTTTTTAATATTTCTAAATGACTATGGATCTTGTCAATTGTGTGGCTAGTTTTGCTAAAATTAGCTATACTTTGAAGTGCTGACATTGAATCAGTACAAATTAATATTTTTGAATGTGCACTGTTGACGGATGAGTAAAGGGCTGTCGAAATCGCCTGCAGTTCTGCAGTGTGTATTGTTGAATAATAGGGTAATTTATATTTGTGGGGTGTCCCATTCATAATTCCGTTTCTCTCAATAAATTTGGTTTATTTAATTTATTGTTTATTCATTCTGTTTACCATGGAATGAAAATCAGCGTGAACAGTACCTTGGAAATTCAAACAAGTAATAATCATTTCATAGGTGACAGTAAGAAACAACAGCTTTCATCGCAATCCGTTTTGTCACAGAGGAAACAAATTGCTCTGTTGTTGTCGAGGGTGGAATAATGTGATCCAGCAAGGGGCTAGATCCTCGTCCTAATTAACCCTCGTTGAGCAAGATTTAGTTACCTGTTTGTCGGCCCCGGCCTTGTCAAGCGTTCTAACTCGCTGGGAACATCTGTTGTGCCCTTGTGAAGGGAGGGAACAAACCACATCTCAACTTAAATAAATTAAATATATAATTATCTATTCGGGGATGAGTTGGGGGCTCAAAGGAAATTTATGCTAGAATTGGTAAAGGTTTGTTAATAGGTTAAGTAATTCTTAATGAATAAACACGAATTAGTATTAAACCGCAGGAATATAAAAGCCATTGCAGGATGTGTGTTTGTCCCATCTGAGATCTGAAATATATTATTATCATAAATTAAAAATAAAATAATAAAATAAAAATATTGGCACTTGTATTTTTAAATTTATTAAGTATATTAAAGGAAAATTTCATTTATTTTGATTTATGATGAAATTTTACACATTTTTACATTTGTTTTTATCTCTTTTTTCCTTGATTTTGTTACATTCTGTAATTTAATATTTTTCCTTCGTATGCTGTAACACATTAAGTTACATTTAAAAAAAAAAAAAAAAAATAGTTCTATTGAGTAAATATTACAAGCTGCCTCATAAAGAGCAATGAATAATATGGATGACAAAAAATCCGTTCATGCACTATGTACAATTAAATTAAATAAAAATAAAAACAAAATCCTATACAAGATATTACTATGAAATAAATAATAAAATAAAAATATAAACAATATTGATAATAAAGCAGTGAAAAAAAAAAATTAAAAAGCACAATAACACTATACAATGTTCACAAACATCCCAGGGAAACCACAGTTATCCCAACGCTATTCTCTCAGTCACATCACCAGTTTGAGAATCTAGTGGAAGCGGAGAGGGAGCACCTCAGTCGCCCAGTACTTGAGAAGAGAAGCTGGCCATAGCCAGAACTCCAGTAATATATATTTATCACAATAGGTCTCGGGGCCATTGCCGTTTTAATCTGTGAGGAGGGCTATAAGGATGAGTGGAGCTGGATAATGAATGTGCCAGAGGGTTGGGATGTTGGAAAAATTTTGATGGAATTTAGAGAATTTAAGGGGTATCAGGTCAAGGACAAGAGGTATATTGAGATCATTATGTAGAGTTTTGTTGAAGACATAATATGAAGCATTTACAATTGTACGAAGGACTTTGGATTGGAAAGACTGAATGCGTTTGATATTCGATTGTTTTGTTGTATCCCACAGTTCAAGTCCATAGATCCAAATAGTTTTTGTGGTATATGAGGTTTTGATATGATAATGATGGTTGTATGTGAGGAGTTTGTTTTCAATAGAGAGCTGGATGTCCTATATACTAGTCTGTGAAATTGGCTAAAGCGTCTATTAAATTCTTGCCTTTAAGTCTAGTGTGACAGTTCCAAGTAAGTCTTTTGTCTAAATAGAACCCAAAATACCGCTCTGTGTCAGCTATGGGTCGCGGAATATTATCGATATAAACAGGAGAGCAGGGTGTGCGGCGGAGAGTAAAAGTTACATTTCGATTTGCTAACTTCGAACCTCCAGCTGTTACACCAATCTTCAATCAGTGATAAGTGGACTTGGAGATTATATGAAGGTATTAAGGGATCTGGATGGGATGAAATGAAGTGCCAGCGGCAAATGTTCCCAGGAAAGTATCAGGAGTAGTAGGGATATCTGTAGCATAGAGGATATATAGAACTGGACCAAGAACGCTATCTTGTGGAACACCTGCTCAATTGGGTAGCAGTGAGAGTATTCCATTCCGCAGCAAATTTGGAACCACGAAATGAATCTTGACCTTCCCACCATGACAAGAATAGGGTGGTAACCTGTAGGAAAACCCGTCCTTCCTGGCCTAGTTGGAGTACGTAAGAATATTAAATCCTAATAAAAAATATTTCGTAAAAAAAAAATATCACTTGTCTTTTTATTCTGGCGCCTATGTAAGAAAAAAAAAAAAAATTAACTTAAGGATAAATTCAGAACATTATATTTCCATTGCAAGGACGCCTAACTTCAAATTATTTGAAATATTTATATGGTTTAAAACATACTTGATGTTTAATAATGAAAAAGTATACGATTTAAAGCTATATTACTAAATATATCAATAAAACAAAATCTTGCTTCATTTTATTCAGTGAGTACCAGTTGTACCCGTCTCTACAAACCACAATATACCGCGAGTATTTCTCAGCATTGCATTTTATTTATTGAGAATTTATTATTCTAGGTAATTTTAGGTTAAATCTCTAATGGACACTCAACATCAAGGGTCGTTAGTGTCCGTTCTTCAATCTACTTTATATTCTTCCGTTCTGTCTTTTAATAATTTTCTTTGTATAATTTAAAATTTTATTGAAAGGTTATATTTTTTGAGATATATATCTATATTATAACTATCATCGGCAACAATAGTTGGGAGGTTTCTTTGTACTCGTACTTCCTTCAAATAACTATCCTATAAAGGTCAGTTCACTAGAATGTGTCTAATCGTTAGTTGTATAGTGTTGCAGGTTACGCACTTCGTTGGACTTTCCTTTGCTACAAGACGACCATGTTTAAGTCAGGTACGGTCTCTTCTAAGTCCTGTTATAACAACTTATTCTCTTCTGTTGTTGCGATTAGTTCTTTTCCATATTTTTATTAATATTTTAATTTGTTTTGTTTTGATCTTATATGTCTTCACACAGCTGTGACCAGGTCATTTTGACTCGATGGCTTGATTACACTGTGGTAGATGTCTTTTGAGGTGTATATATATATATATATTTGTAATATCTATTGTCGATAATGCTACCTCTTGGCAGCCTGATCTGCATCTTTGCATTGTCTTTGATCCCCATTTGATATTGAACCCAAACTATCAATACATTCTAATGAATTACTATTTTAGGAAAGTTAATAATCTTTGGATCTATTCACAGGTGATTCAGCTTAGAGATCATTATCGAGAAATTAAAGAATCAAAAATTGATTTTAATGACCGATAATATATGCAATCTTCTTTTTTCTTTCGAGCCCTAGAGATAAGCCATAGATAAAAGAGATAGAAGAGTCAAAAGCACTTTTTAAAAAATTATAGATCTGGCCCAAATCGCCAGCAGATCTATCCATTCATAGATCTGCCCAACAACGGTTTAAATATACAGAAGTGGATTCCAACATAATTTATGGAAATAACAGCGTCACGGAAGTAGCTCAATAGTTCCATGGTTTTTTAAAATCGTTCCGACACAAAGTAACTAATTGTTCCCTAAATATCCCTTAATGGCGGCTCCGACCTAAATAATTGGGTGATAGAATCGGCGGCTGGGGAACCAATAATTAATCTAATGTTGCAATAGCCTCTTCCACAATCCTCCTCCCAAGAGGCGGAAGGGGGAGGAGGAGGGGAGGGGGGAGGAGTTCTCAGGCCCTAAGGGGCTTCATAGCTTGACCTTAGAAAGGGTTGCAATTAAGGCCAGAGCCAATGGAGGTTCGGATTAGTTCATCCCAGTCACGTACATCACAAATGTATTTATGGCTTCTGTGTACATATGCTAAAGTCAGATCTATTAAAAAAAAAAATCATGAATACCAGGGAAAAATAATTTATTTATTTCTATAAAACTTTGTGAACCGTTCTTAAGAAGATCAATCTCTAAAATAAAATAGAAGTGATGTGATATTTGTGGTTTAATTATTTGAAACATTTTTTTCTTTTTATTTATAGCAAATGTATACGATTTGAAGAAAAATAAAATGAATATACAGAGTTTTACAGAATACGGTAACAAAACTTACTGATGTAGCACGGCGAATGATAAACAAGAATTGAGTTAAGGATAAACCCCTCATAATTGAGTTAAAAAGCTGTTCTTTTCCGCAACGGTAGCACACGACCTTCAAGTCCGTTATGTCACACAGTGCATACTAAAGAAACATTAAAATATGAAAGTAATTTTAGAGGCTATATCATGATCAGGGCACTAATGGTAGATCTGTGGTGATCTGAAAGTAATAGCCGTGTTGTTGGGTCTGCAAATGGGCTATACCAAGTACTGTAGTTTATTGTGTGAATGGAATAGCCGGACTAGATCTTCACATTACGTAAAAATAAAGATTGGAATCAAAGACCGAATCTCTCTCTCATAGAGAAAAGAATGAACCGTTCCTCTAGTAAGACCCCAAAATATTCTTCTAGCACCTTTACATATTAAATTGGGACTAAAAAAGAATTTTGTCAAGGCTATCAACAACGATGGACCATTATTCAAATACCTGCGAGGTAAATTTCCTCGTCTAATCGATGCCGAAATAAAAGAAGAAACCATTATGGCTCCCAAATTAGAGAGATTCTAAAGGACCAAAACTTTGATTCGGTTTTGCAGGGCTTTGGAGGGGGTGGGAGTCTGGCAGCCGTTCATGGCTTTTATAGGTAAGAGGAGAAATGAAAATTATGTTGAACTTGTGAAAAATCAACAAAAGTATCGACAGGTTGCAATATGTCTTTCAAAATTCAATTTCTTCACTCCCATATTGATTTTATCCCGACCAACTGCGGACATATCCCGACATATCAACAATGGAAAATAGACACCATGACCGATGGAATGCTTCAATGCTAGCGGACTACTGCTGAGGCTTGGTTAGAGACACTCCTGATTCTGATTATAAAAGACGAACAAGAAAGAAGAGAAATTCTTGATAAAACAGGTAAAATATTTTAAAATGATCAATTTCACGTAAAAAGTAAAATAAAGTATATTTTTTAAAAAATAATTGTTTTTATTCTTTGAAATTTTTCTTAAAATCAAGTTTTTTTTTATTCTAGGCATATTTTTTTAAATTAGAGCTACGTAAATATGTAAATTTTCGTATTCAGTGACTCCAAATTAGTATAAAATTATGGTATTTATTTAAAAGGCACACAAAACGTAAGGTTTCGTAGACCATTATAATATGTAATGGAGAATCAATGAGAATCTAGGATAATATTGATGAAATGAACTTATAGAATGTTTGATGATGTGAAGCTCTCTGAGTAAATAAGAACAGCTAGTTTTATTACTCAGCCTGGATGGATGAATGGCAACAGGATGTTGAAGAAGCTTTACTACAGGTGTCCTCAGGGAACTAGACTTCTGGAAAGGTCAGGGATACAGGTGGAAAGATAATGTCTCAGATGAACACGGAGCAAATAAATATCTATAACTTCTTTTGAGTGAGATGAATGAACGTAACTGGAGGAGTAATACAAGGACACCCTAGTGCTGCAGATGACAAAGACTTTTATCTTAACTTTTTATGATGTTGTTTGTTGGGGCCTCCTTACTTACTCTAAATAGAGCAGTAAAAATGGGTTATCTACAGGTTAACAATCTACTCTAGCTAGAGTAGAAAGATAAAGTTTCATTCTGTGGGTCAGCCACAACATTAATATCAACCTTTTCTGGTCATATTCGTACTGGTGCACAGGGGTAAGAAATCAAAAATTCATAACTTTTCTTGGCAAGCATTATTATATTTTTAAATTACTAATAATGTATTATTATATAAACTTACAGAAAAGTACTATAATTTTCTCTTAAAATTATCTATGAATTATTATAAATTATTTTAGTAACCCATTAATAAGATTATGCATATATAATACTTCACTATCTTCTACCATAATTATACTAAGAATTAATATTTATCACTGAACTTCTTAATGATAAATCCTGGAACTGTAAAAGCAATTTTCAAAGATTTAATACATTTTCAACAGGACGAAAATGGTCTAGTATCCTCCAGTCGTCAAAAATCGATAGATACTAGTAGACCCTGAAACAAGTATCATTCAAATATCGTTGATCACAACATGTATTAAAATAGTGTCCTTCAGTATTATATGAAAAGGATTGATTAAGAAGAAAACACCCTTTTTAAAAAACAAAAAGATTTAATCAATTTTCAAAAGGAAAAAAAATTATTTGTTTGTTAGGAGTGGGTAAGGATATCCTTCGGACGCCAAAAATCGTTAGATTCTGGCAGATCTGAAACCAGCATCCTTCAGTGGCTTTGATATAAACCTAGATTGAGGTATGATATCGGCTTTGTACGTGTCTGAAACTACCTTTTTTACAGATTTTTAAATAAATCTATGAAAGTATCATAGAATATTTCATTAGTTCAATCAAAAAATTATAATAGCTTGGCTTAAAGATGATATGAATCCGAAAGCTGATAAGTAGACTGTTACACAACATACCGTGTCATATGGCATAATGTTATTTTAATATTAATGGGAATAAATCAACAATATTTTCTCAAAAAATTAGCTTTTGACTTTCTTCCTTTAAGTTTTTTTTTCTTCTTTCATTAATTTGTAAGACTCAAAACAATGGAGCAATCCACTAATTGAAAGACGATAAATACAGCCAACAAATAAAATATAATCATGACATGGGCAAGAACAATACCCAGTAGCACAACTTCCTGAGCGTGAATTAGTTATTAAAACTCAAGAGGAGGGAGGTTCTTGTATCCAATTCCAATTTGTTTTCCCTTCGCAATATTCGGCTTGTCAAATGTAGACATATTTGAAATTTCACAATTCGTGGAAGACAACGATCATTATCTTTTTGTCTACTTGATTTTGCAATTCAAGCAAACGCAATACCTGAAATAATTTATATATAATACTATTGGGTCCATAAATATATCCGAAATTATTAAGGGGTAAATAAACAAATTGTCATTTTTGAACACTGTAACTGTAAGCGTTCTTACACTCGCACCTTCATTTTTTATTAATATAAAATGTATTTTAAATTTTTAAATAATAAATAAAATGTCAATAACATGTAATATTTAAATAAAATTTAAACACTTCAGTAGTTTTACATTAGAAGATCTCTTGGCCATCTTCTTTTCAGACGCCTCATAAGATTATCATGAATTGAATGTAGAGCAAGTTGGGAGACTAGTGGATTTCGGGTGGGTTTGTAGTTTTCTATGAAAGGATTGGTATCTGGTTTAGGCCAAATCAGCAATATACGGAAAATTAAGATCTTAATGGATTAGTTTGTTTGTGACATAATAAGCAGCATTGAGGATTTTACGAAAGAGTTTGGACTGTAAGGATTGGATACGAGAAAAACTGAAAGGTTTAGTGGAGCCCCAAAGCTCATCTCCGTCCAAATGGGTCTAATTACTGTCATTTACGAGTATTCAATATGTGCAATATGTATAAATAAACAAAAAAATGTTAATATATTTGAATAAGCCAGTAGTTTAGGATGGTTGGGAAGAGTTTGATCATTTAAGACCTATGAGTAAAAGGACAAAAGGTATATTTAAACCATTATGTATGATTTTTGTGGTGACATAATATGGAACATTTACAATAAAACTAAAAACATTTGATTGGAAGGGTTGAATGCGTTTGATATTTGATGTTTTACTGTTCCCCACAGTTCAATTCCATAGGTCCACATAGCTTTAATGCCGGTTTTGTATATGAGATGTTCAGTTTAATAGTCTATATAATTGGCTGAGGCACGTGTTGAATTCTTGCCAATTAGGTACGGTGTGAGAGTTCGATCCATCAAGTCTTGATAGTCCAGTCAATCGAGACCAAAAATGGACAGTCAGAGGAACTAAAAATACTAGTTCATATTTTTTCAGGAATGGAGAATCTGAAAAGTGGTTTAAGTGGTGACATGTTCAAGATAAATGAATATATGACATATATTCTTGTAGAGAATTTAATGCTGCAGAAGTTTTATTCATATTTTTTTTCTGTAAAATGAACGAGTAAGAATCTAAAAGACAAAAATATACGAAAAACATGAGTGAAAACGAATTTTGAAAATTATCACCTTTCCAGAGCTGGTAGCGCGAAAACGTTCCAGCTTTTCGTTAAAATGTATATAACCAACCTTGTAGAAAATTTAATACGCTTTTATTTCGTACTAAAAACATTTTCATGAAACGCTCCGTTATGAGCGAAAAACTGAAAAATGGAACATTTAAAGCCCCTCCTCCTTCCCAGCGGCACCAGGATTTGGAGGGACTTTATTTTTCTTGTTCAGGGGGTCATCCCCAACACACTCCTGAAAAAAATGGAACTAGTATTTTTGGTTCCTTTGATTTTCCTACTTTTACTGGAGTAAAGTTTATAAAGTTTAGAAATCTTGGATTCTTGGTAGAATCCAAGATATTGTACTTTGACTGCAAAGGGAATTAGAATAGAATTAATATAAAAAGGAGATCAGAATTGCGGTGAATGGTAAAAGTTACGTGAGAGAATTCATTTACTTTGATCCTGGAGTTGCTTCTTTGTACATATCAAATAACGGAAGTTTAAAGTCTAGCAATCACTACTGACTTCTAGAAGCGGATTTTTTGCCAACGTTTTTCAACGCTCCGAACCGATACATTGTGAGCGGTCCTTAAACCGTTGTAAGAAGTATAATTTTATTTTATTTTTTATGTGAACAGTTTGATTTATCTGGACGTATAGGGCAGATTTTTCACCATTTGAGACTTGATTTACAACCATTTGTTTTTATCCTGCTAAGTTCGTATTCGTTTCAATAAACTTTTATAAAATACTCTTATTTTTTAAAGTTTAATGTTGGTTGATTGTTAAGAGTGCAAGTATTTATCTTAATCCTTATGTCAAACTCTGTTAGCTAAAAAATATTAAGTTTTCATATAAATCAGTTTCGACTGAATAAGTATAACTCCTTTCCAAAGTCAGAACGAAGCACATTAAATCCAGTCGTTGGGGAGAATAAAGACCTCAAAGGTCTAATCTGGACTATCGGAGACTTCTCGAGTGTTGATAGAGGTTTTAATGCCCCAGGCCGAGAGCTAGCCGTAAATCTGTGGACTGTCAACGCCTAGACAAAGAGGTGCATTAGTTGCTTTATCAGGGTCCAAGTTGAGGTCACGAGTGGCTATGACTCCGAGGAGGGGTTTCCTTTGAAAAGGAATCCATAACGACTTTGGATGGGTCATTTCATCTTTTTATTTCTGTTTAGTCGTGAGTTATGAATAATTCTTCTGTAGAAGTAAAAGGAATATTATAGTAAACTTATTTACACTGCATTAAAAGGTAAAATATCATTAAACTTTCATGCCTTTCTATATTTATTTTACTAAAGAGTCCTTTAAAACTGCTATCCTAAAAATTAAAAAATGGTACCAAATAATATTATATTTTTCCATTACTTTTGTAGTAATTCTCTCCTTTCGCCTTCTATACCGACGGACCCAGATCCATTTTTACGAAACATTAATACACCCGGTTTTGCTGTATGGATCGGAGACATGGACTGTATCTAAATAGATTGAGCATGACCTCCTTGTCCTTGAGAGAAGAATCCTTCAAAGAATCTTGGGTGGAGTTTTTGTCGATGGAAACTGGCGAAGGAGAACAAATAATAACGTCTAATCAAAACACGACGAAGCAGAGGTAGTTCATTCATTGAAGATTCTAAGGCTGCGATGGGCTGGCTAGAATGAGGATGGGCACGAGAAGTACGGGAAGACCAAAGTTGAGGTGATCGAATGGTATAGGAACTAGATGGCGGCTGCACAAGATAGAGAAAACTGGAAAAAGCTGGTGGAAGAGGCCAGGACTTGTCACCGAGTTGTAGTTCCATAAAGTAATAATTATAATAATTGTAGTAATTCAAATTGACAAATCACCTGGACTAATTCCAGCCTCTTTATCCATATACAGGGTGAGTCCCTCTTAGTGTAATAAAAAGATGAATTGGATGAAACTTGATCAAATATGAAGAAACATACCGCAGACCTTACCTTCCTATTCCAATCTTTTGCAGATATACTTCAAAGACTTAGTAATTCAAAGACTTTTTTTTCGAGGAAACCAGGTTTTTTTTTTAAAGCTGTAATATATCCACTTTCTTTAAACATTTCTCAAATTCTGACTAAATTTTCAAATTACGTAAACTTGGGACCTTAAGAACACTTTGGTCTTCACCCTATTTAGGGAAGTTACAATGTCTCATAATACTTCAACGTTCATCGTTTTTTTTCGAAAAAAAAAAATCCACAAAACTGCTACTCTCACAAAACCATGCAAATTTATTTAGCTTTCATAAGGTATGATCAAATTAATGATAACGTATCGATTTCATACGAGAAATTTACTTTTAAAAGTGGAAAGACATATTCTTTTCATTTGGCATACAAATCAGTTACTTGTGTAAATAAGACATTATGATAATCGCTTAATGAAAATATGTATTTTAAACATAATAAACTCTTCATTGGAATAAAAAGCAAAGAAAAAGTTTATTGTTTAATAGAACATATAGGAAAACTGTCAATAAACTGACGCCAGATCAAAGGATTTTGTCATCAAATTTATTATTTATTATTATATAGGATTTATTTAATTGGATTTTGAATGAAAGGTTTAAAACCCAATGATAACGACAATAGACCTCAATGTTTTAAATGCAGTTGATTGGCTTTTGAATAGAGATGATCTTGAAGAATACCACTTTTTGAAGTGAATTCTACGGACAGATGAGTCTGATTTTACAGGGGAAGACATTTGGGGCATCGTTGGTTTATTAAGTTTTGTACTGCTTTCTGTAATAAGAATATAAGAATTATTTTTAAAGCAACAACGCAATAGTAAAAAACAAAAAATAATAATTGTCTACCAATGTGTTAAGATGTAATATTTTTTTATAAAGTGTGGTCCAAAAATGTTATTATACACAAATCCTATTACTGGGTTAAGATATAAGGAGATAATGATTCTAGGAGAGATTGAAGGATAAAGTATTTAATAGTGGAAAGAATGTGTGACTGTTATGTTATTTTTTGTTATTTATAAGAGGATTATACAGAGTAGAGAAAAAAAAAAAAAAAAAAAAAAAACAGAAAGCTTTAAACTAAATAATTTTTTTCCTCTATTTTTTTATCCTTAGCTACCGCTAAAACCCCGACAATAATAATGCACAATATAATTGGCATGTCGGGTATGATGCTACTCACACTTAGTATGTACCAAGGAGTAGGTACTCCTGAATAGAAAATTGAACGATTGTTTTAATTTATCAGTCTGTGTTTTATCCTTCGTAAGATCCTCAATGCTCTTTATTATATAACATACAAACTTATCCATAAAGATCTTAATGTTCCATAAGTTGCTGATTTGGTCCAGACCAGGTATTAATCCTTTCGTATTAAACTCCATACCCATTCGAATCCACTAATTTTCCAAATTTCTACACATTCGATTACTGATAATCGAGGGATCTTCTAATGTAGAACTTTTATAAGTGCTACTAGTGAGTAGTTCCTTACATGTTTTTGGCATGTCATTGTAATGATTATCCTCAAATCTACTTGTATATAATACATACAGTTGTGAATATCAAATCACTTGAGATACACATGATGGTATAGGAGAAAGAATACAATTAGAATTGATGAATTATTTGTCATTTTTATCGGGACATTTTTATTCGAGGATGTTAAACAAAAATCTTTAAAAGGCCAGATAGATATTATCCGAAAACGGAGATTGGGTAGTTAGGTGAATAAGCGATGCCTAAGGATTCCTCTTGATCGGTTTTCCTGTTCCTACTGGAACAAAAGGAATGGGACCATTGAAAACTGATTGTTTAGACTTCATAATTGGAAAGGTGAAGAAAAAAAAAAAATAAATAAACTTGACTCTTTAATTCAAAACAACCAAATAATATAATTTTAAGCCAAGCAGGTTTTAAACCTTTCATTGAAAATCTAATAAATTAAATGCTATATAATAATAATAATAATAATAAATCTAATAACATAAAATCCTTTGATCTGGTATCGCTTTATTGACAGTTTCCCTTATTTTCTATTAAACAATAATTTTTTTCTTTTCTTTCTATTTCAATGAAGAGTTTATTAAGTTTAAAATAGATATTCCACTAAGCGCTTATCATAATGTCTTATTTACACAATTAACTGATCTGTATACCAAATGAACATTTCTCCATGAAATCGATACGTAATCATTAATTTGATCATACCTTATGAAAGCTAGACAAATTTGCATGTTTTAAAATCTTAAAAATTGTTAGATCCTGGCAGATCTTCAAATAGCACCCTTTTTAAAACTAAAACAATTTAATCAGATTTCAACAGGAAAAAAATTAATTTGTCAAGAAGGATAGCACCTTAGGCCACTCTCTATGTACAAAACGGCGATATAGCTATAAACGAAGCGTTTCGAATATTGGCGATGTCACCCGAATTCTAACCGAAGCAATGATCGGCTTGGCCGAGTTTTGGCTTGTTACTTGTCGTCCAAAGTCATAGTTGGTCATCTGTAGTTATTAATCCTCTGTTTTAGATAGTATTAACTTTCACTTTAACTGATCACACATTATTTTTAGTTTTACATCAACTAAGCAACCCTCGCTACAAAAAACATTCAGAAGCTAATAGCAAAATTGTGGTCTAGGCTCATTATCATTGAGTTTTAAACCTTACATTGAAAATTTAATAAAATAAAATCCTAAATTACAGTAATAAATAAATACATGTAATAACATAAGATCCTCTTATCTGGTCAATAAAGCGATAGTTTTCCTTTATTTTTTATTAAACAATAGTTTTGTTCTTTACTTTTTAATCCAAAAAGAGTTCATTATGTTTAAAATTCACATTTTCATTAAGGGATTGTCATAATGTTTTATTTAAACAAGTAACTGATTTGTATGCCAAATGAGAACACTATGTTTTTTCGGTTTCAAAAGTAAATTTCTCCATGAAATCGAAACAAAATCATTACGTTTAACATATCATTCGAAAGTTTATTAAATCTGCAAGTTTTTGTGAGATTTGACGTTTTGTGGTTAGTTTTTTCGAAAAACGGTGTGCGTTGAAGTATTATAAGACATTGTAACTTCCCTAAATAAGGTGAACATCAAGCTATTCTTTAAGTCCCAAGTTTGTAAAATTCAAGGTTACATGTACCTCTCTCTTATAGGAGATTTAATGCTAAATCCGAAAATGTGGTCAAAATTTGAAAAGTATTTAAACAAAGTAGAGATATTACAGCTTTTATTGCAAAAACGTGGTTTCCTCAAAATAGCCTTTGAATTATCGTATCTGAAAAGGATTGGAATAGAAAGGTAAGGTCTGCGGAATTTTCTTTATTTTTGATCTAGTTTCACACAATGCATTTTTTTTACACCAATAGGGACTCACCCTGTATATGGACAGTGAGCTTGAAATTAGTCCAGGTGATTTGCCAATTTGAATTACTACAATTATTATTATTATTTTATGGCACTATAACTCGGTGGTGAATTCTGGCCTTTTTTTTTTTTCTTTTTTTTTTTCTACAATAAGAGGAACTCACCCTGTATATACAATATTATACACTTACAAATTATTTTGAATTTTTTTTTCTACATTAAGTAACATGTATCATTAATGACACATTTAATATTTTTGTATATTGATGACGCGGCACAAAATCAATTCTTAGGGTAAATTGACCTATTTTTTTTTTCCATTTCATTCAATTCAATAGTTATAATATGTAGCGTTAGTTTTGAAATATGGACGGACATTGATAAGCTGATAATTTTCACTCATCATTTTTCTATAAATGTCTGCCTATACATAGATGTATGTGGCTGGACTTCTTGACCTAGTCCAGGTTGGGCTACAATAGTAATGGAAAAATATAATATTATTTGACACCCTTTTTTAGATTTTAGGATAGCAGTTTAAAAAAGACTCTTTAATAAAAAATAAATATAGAAAGACACGAAAGTTTAAAGACATTTTACCTTTTAATTCAGTGTGTATAAGCTTACTATAATATTCACATTACTTCTTTGGAAGAATTATTCATAACTCACGACTAAACAGGAATAAATCTCATTATTATTTTACATCATTTTTCAAGCTATGATGTGTTTGAAATATTTTTTTTTTATTTTTATTTTTATTTATAAAATAAACCTTCATTGAGTACTTATTACAATCTGCCACAAATGTGGGCTACAGGTAATATAGATGGCATACATTCACACATTATGTGCAATGAAAAAAAAAAATTATAAAAAGTGAGGCTCCTTGAAAAAATTATATATATATATATATATATATATAATACGATAATATAAAATAAAATAAATAAAAAGATAAAAGAAAAGAGCATGCTATACATAAACAATATAAGAGCTGCTCAGTGATTATAGGATCAGAAATCATACGCTACTCATTACCATCTTTACAATTTATTCGGCAGAATTGTATGCTATTAAACTAGCGCTAGAACACATAAAACACTGGACATGGAAGAAGAATACTTAATTTGCTCTGACTCACTTTCAGCTCTCACAAGTATAAGCAATAAAATTCATAACGTAAAAAATTACGTAATATCTGATATAGCCACAATAATTGATTCAATTTTCAAACTTAAAATTATCAGCTTTATGTGGATTCCGGGACACTCAAGTATAGAAGGTAATGAACAAGCGGATTCAGTAGCCAAAGAAGCGTGTTCCCTCTTACCATTACCGTCAATCCCTGTCCCTTTACCAGATGTTAAATCATTTTTGAAACATCAAATCAATATAGTTTGGCAAGAAAGATGGCTTAGAACAGACAACACTAACAACAGGACCGAGAAAAGAACAAGTCATCTTTACAAGACTAAGAATTGGACACTCAAAATTAACCCACAGTTACTTATTGGAAGATAAGCCACCCCCAAAATGCAACGAATGTCAGGTAAACCTGACAACACAGCATATTCTCGTCGAATGAAATAATACCCAAAGGAAAGAAAGAATAATGGTCTGATGAATCAGACTTCTCAATATTCCTTGAAAATTACTCGAATCTCCACAAAAACATTATTCACTTTTTGAAAGAAAAGAATCTGTTCAAGGTTTTATAGTTCTCCACCAAAGTATGGTGTCTCTGACCAAATGTGCGGGTACACGGCACCAAAAATCTAAGTAAACAATATAAAGTATGTAATAGACATATAAATAAAATGAAGTACTAAAAATGAATAAATAAATAAATAAAAAAGAATAAAGAAATAAAAATAAAGAAATAATAATAATAATAAATAAAAAAAAAAAATACACCATAAGATAAACAAAAAATCGTAGTTTATTTACTATACACTCCCATCCTAGGGACTCTCAGCCAGTTCTTTCCCTCCAAGCCAGGCCAAGAGAGGTTCCAGCTCTGATTGAAATATGCTGATTGATTATAAACGTTTCTATTTTAGAACCGAAATAGCCTAGATTATAAAAAAAAAAAAAAAAAAAGAAGAAGAAATACCTAAAAAAAGCACCTCAGAATGTTCCTTATCTAGGTCGAGCTACTTTAGAGCCAATCATTTACAACTATTGAAGCCGGTGTACACGTGCTCCAGTTTGATAATGAGAAGAGCTAAAGTTGCTCCTCAAGGTCTAATTTAACTGCTACATTTAACCCTTTAAATGAGTTCCACGAAGGTCAGGAGAAGGTATGAGTCTGAAGATAAACCCAACTTGGTAAAATCTTTCTCCTCCGGGGATGAAATTTACTTCCGAGAATATCTCCTCGAGTGTTATGCAATGATTTTTTTTTTTTTTTTATGTGCATTATATAAAAATTTCATAATAATTTTAATTTAGCCAAAATCAAATTTGAATAGTTTTTTAGCTATAACAATAACATAGCGGTATGAAATTATGCTTTCAAGTTTTACGATAAATATCCATTCTTACCACATAATTTTTATTGCAGTCACGTTTATTTTCAATCTCAGGAAATGTACTTCGGGATTTTTTTAGTTCATCTTTAAATACTATCACTAATTCTCTGTCATGCGTTCTTCAAATTATAATGATGAATGATTGAATATCTAATCTATCTAAGTAATTTAAAATAGTACAAGCCTAAATTGATAAGTAATTAATCAGCTACTGCTATTTATTGTAGAGATGTAATAAAAACTTTAGGTTTAATAATAGATTTTGGCTATTAGTAGCATTTCAAAAATAACCTTTTGCATAAAAGTAATATTCTTTTTTTTTTTCGTTTATACATACTTTCAATGATTCAGGTCATCAGCGAGAATAATTTAATTAAAGTCTTAACAGTGTTCCACTAATCCCCGTTGAACAGATCCGCTACTTAGGACTCAATCTGGACAAACATCTTACTTGGAATCCACATACAAAACTAAAACGACCAGAAATTGCCCGCCGTTATCGACTACTTCAACATTTACTTGACAAACGTTCCAACCTTCCAATTAATTACAAAAGACTCCTTTACGTAACAATAATTAGACCAATTTGGACATACGGAGTTGAGCTTTGGGGCTCCACTAAACCATCCAATCCTTAGAAAAATCCGAAATGCTCCTTACTTCGTCACAAACAAATTTATCCACGAAGATCTTAATATACCTTACGTTTCTGACTTAGCTCAAAACAGATATCAATCCTTTCATAGCAAACTCCACAACCATTCAAATCCATGAGTATCACAACTTGGTGCCTGAAAAGAAGATGGCCTTGGGACCTTCTAATATAGTGCTTCATTATATAGAACCTTAATAAGTGCTACCAATGAGTAGTTGTCATTTGTATAAAAAAATTTATAAAAAAAGTGATGTGTCATTCTTATCTGTCATCACATTTACTTGAAGTATTATATTTTATATTGTATATACAGTTATAAATTTTAATAAATATTTTTTTTAAAAATACGTTATAAAACTTAAGTGGCTGATATACGGAAAGGTTGGCCAGCTCGAACTAAATTAAAACTTAAATTGCTATCGAAAACAGACTTTTCTGATCCATCAGCCGTTTGTGTAATAAAAGTTTTCCAAATTTTGACTTCTTACCTTCGATTTATTTGCGTCTTGCTGTTTTTTATGTGCTGTGTTATTAAAATCGAGGAGTAGCTGACACAACTTTATCAAAACAAACTCAATAAAAAACGTCTCCATAGCTCGAAGTCTCAATTGAACTCACGTACATACTTTTCGTCTTTGCATGAGTGATTTTCTGCCCTGTATTTCACAAAGAAACAGTTGACGAATGATGTATATTGGTGGACACTGGGTGGGAGACTGGGTGATGGAATGATGTTAGAAAGAAGGGAAATAAGAAAAGTGAAGTAATATAAAAAAGAAAAAGAATAGGAGGAGCTCCCGTGGCTATATTTCAGTTTTATTTATATTTAAATTTTTATTGTGCTCAGAAACATAAAGAAATACAAAATGTCAAATGCTGATATGCCGGGTATGCAGTTAAATAGGCAATTACAGATCAAAATATGTATCTATGGCAAAATATGCAAAATAAAAATAACTCAAATTGAATTCAAATGCCTCAAAACATGTACATTTTGATGATGTTAGATGCTTTAGTAAGGAGAAATATGCAAATGCATATGTTTCTCACCCCTAGTTATTAATAAAAACATTTTACATTTACTCTATCTGACATTTTTAACTATTCATTTCTTTGCTTATTTTATTTTTTATTTCCTATTTCTATAGATTTAAAAAAAAAATAATGTCTGTCCATGTCTTTGTTGATTTCAAAATTTCTTATATTCTTTAAAACTGGATATGTGTGCTTCATCACCTTTATAAAGGCTTTCGATCACATTTGGTAATTAAAATTGTTAAAGTATAATTAAACATGCGATAAGCTTATGAAAATTGTTGACCTTTGCATTATTTAGCTGATCCAGATTTCCTCCCACGAAAGCTATCAAGTCGTTATATTAGAACTCGCTGTCATGAACGCCCACATCTTGTTTAATTTTCTTAATTGTCTCACATTCCGTGGAAGATCAAGTTCTCTGGGGGAGGGGAAGGGGGAAGAACGGGGATCTCGTCACCGCGTGGAACATTTATAAATATACTGCAATATTGTGCCTCACCTGTTTAAAAGTTATCACCTTTAACCTGTTATCGACTACTTTATTTTTTATAATGACACTTCAAATCTATTTTTATTTTATCAATTCTTTTTTTTAGAATTCAAAATTGAGCACTGACTCCTATTAGTCGAGTAATTGATAATCTGTTGAATTAAAATATAGTGATTAACATAACAAATTATTTAAGTTATACTAAAGGTAGTAGTGGTGCATACATAGGTGGAGATAGGTTTTTTTTTTATTGCGATACCGCCAACAATGAATCATGTAGATATCTTATTTTGCTTCTTCTCACTCACTCATTCTTTCTTCTCCTCCAATAATCCTTCAATATATCTTACTGCTGCAGTCTTCTCCTTCCGTCCATCCCCCTTGCCCATGCATCGTTTTCCCCGCCAGTATAACCCTGAGGTTCTTAATTCCATTCTTGAATTTCTCTCTGTCCAGGCAGTCCACGTTGGTGATTCAAAGTCTCTCAAGTTCTCTTGGGACTGAGTGATGGACATAACCACTTTGGCTTTTCAGGTATATCTTATTAAATATTAGCTTCTTCAACATTTTGAGATCCATCTTGACCAGGTACCCTTCTTCCCTTAAGTATATTTGTTTATTTGATCTTCCCCCTGCGATATTCTTGGGCCATCATTTTTTCTTAATATCCGTCTACCGATCTTCAGGAGATTTTCCAGGGTTAAGAGATTTATTGTTTCTAAAAGAAAAAAAATCACTGACCTTACCACAGTAATGCAGTGCATTGTTTTCGCGTTGGTGGACAAAGTCTTTTGATTACAAATTTTTTTGGAAGAAATTAAATTTTTTTAATTTGAAGTTCTTATTTACAAGCTCCAGATACTTCGACCTTCATTGTTGGCTTTTCCGATCCGTTATTGTAGATGATCTCACCTAAATACTTAAAACGACTTTTATCTACCACTATTTAGTCATCACATTTTTCCTTGTGAACTTTTTCTTGGTGGTCAGCATTCCTTTTTTTCGCAGGAGATTCGCACTCCCGCCGTCTTGGACGTTTCATTCAAGTTTTAATCTGATAGTAATTACTTAAAAAAAAAAATTATTATTATTATTTTATTTTTTTTGAGTAGGATCGAAATTCAGAGAGCATAAAATGACGTTTCATTATAAAACTGTGTATCTTGTCACCATAATAAAACCATTTTTACCAATTACGGTCTATGTGAAGAATGATATTGAAGCATTAAAGCAATTTTGATGTTTGTTGCTATTAAGTTTGGTCTACAAAATTCACATTTTTTTTTTTTCTGTATGTGGGTTTCAATCTATTTTTGTGGTGATTTCAGATCTGTTATCGCATTCTTTTTCCAAAGGTTTTTTTTCATTCATTTAAAATGCAATTGTTACCAAATGTGCCTACTTAACTAGGCTATTTTAAAACACATCTAGCCACTTTATTTCTTTATGGTTTTATTCCATTTATGGATGAATAAACATCATTTCAAAGTAGTTTTTAAATCACCATCTCGATACCTACTTATTTTACGTCTTTGCGAAGTAGATTCAAAAGATGGAATTTACTCCGAAAAGAGTAGAGCTCCCCTTTGAGCCTACAACCTAAAACATCTAAATGCTGCTTAGACAAGTCTAAATTCCAAATGATGTCGTTCAGATCCTCTTGCATTACGTAGTATCGTGTCCCAGATTGCTGTATGCTTCTTCTTTTGTATGAGTAAAAACAGAATCAGTCTTCTACGTTCGCGAAATCTGGTCTTTACGGTACAGATTTAAATTTAAATTTTTTAACAGTGTATTTAGTTTTAAACGTGATTTCTTTAACGTTCTTTATACAGCTAAAATATTTAACATTATTTAATATATTTCTATTAGTTAAATATATTGCAATCCTAAAATTTTGAACTTGTGATGTTTATTGAATGTTCCAATATGTAATTATCTAGTTGAAGAATCTATCTGTTGAAAAAATGTTGGAACAGAAAAAACAGAAGAATAGCTGATTGTGCTAAAGCAGCAATAATAAATACAGAAGCTGATTACAGCTCAGCTTATTCAAAAACTGAATGAATGGATTTACAACTGCACCACACTAAATTCCAAATTGTTTGGAATTTCTAAGCATGTTTACCCTAAAAGCCATTAAAAAAAAAAATAATAAAAGTATTAAAAAAAAAAAAAAAAATTCAAATTCATGCGAATTAGTTCATATGTATTTTAGCTGGGTTCTATACATTTTTGGTGTAACTTTTTTTTAAATTCAAAAATGTAATATTTTGACACGCACTAGATAGATCTTAAAGTCACGTTTAAACATTTTTTTCACCATCCAAAATGTAACATTTTGACACGCCCTGGTTCTGTTGGTGTTGCTCAAATCGAAAATTACTAGCTATTTCCATATCAGAAATTTAATGGTAAATATTTTTTGTTATATAAAATTTGTGACTGGACCTACTGTTTAGGAGCTATATTGGTTTGAATAAAAAAAGTCACGTTTGAATTTCCTGCTCTGTTTATTTTGAATAATTATTAATGGTTAATTTAATTTTTAATTGAAGTAATTTTATCCTTTTAATTATTAAATTTAAACTGCGAAAAGCGATAGATTGTAGGTAGACATATACCTGATCTATCATTTTCCTCAGTCAGGGAGAAATTGTTTTCACATCAATTTTTTTTTTATGTTTGGTCCACTTTCTTCTATACAACCAAATCTGTTCTTCCTTCGGATAACAGTATTACCTAGTACTGTTTATATTATTAAAGTCTATAGTTATCTTACCAATGAAATTAGTAACAACAGCCCATTATCGAATAACTGCTCAACATTTGAGGATTTCTAGAGAAACAAGCATTGATTTGATAAAACATTTACTAAATGAAATATTCACAGTAGAAGTTATCAGTACAAGTTGTGTAGCTATGGCGGTACTATAGTGGCGTACATATTTCAGAAGGCGGTGGGAGTAGGATGCGGTTTACCTACCTGATCGTACGACGTGTGGCTTTGAGCTCTTTACCAATTCAGAGCTGCTCTGCGCACAACACCACAAAGCCCCAAGCTTTAGAACATTTTGAATATTTCACCGACACTAATTTTCAGTTACGTAGCCCGCTAAGCTCACCTACATTCGTAACTTTGATTTCCGACTTATAATTAGTCGAACCACTCTGGTATGCCTTATCCTAAAATATCTACCTATCTCTATTTACAATGATGATTAATTTTGTAAACCTCATTTGTCAATACAATTCTAATTGATTTCCTTCTGTTCTCTTTTATTGTTCATTTATTATCTTTTTATCCCCTATCCTTACATTATTTTTTTATTTTATAATTTTTATTTATTTATTTTTTCCCCCTTATCATTCCTGTCTTGTCCTTGCTGCTTTGTATTATTACTGATTTATGTATCTGTTCTTTTCTATAGTGGATTTTTGTATATTTCATTAGATTTTTATCCATGTCATTCTGTATTCCATTTGTCATCTGTTTATCGGTCTATTATTTTCCTCACATCTGTATTTTGTCACATCAAGTATTTTGTTCATTATAGCCCTGAAGAAGACCTGCAAGGCAGGTCGAAACGTTGGCACGTATTAAAGTATTTCTACTTGGACGTGGTGTTCCTCTATGACTGCATCTCTGACCACCTTCTTCTCCACTCTAATTGATTTACTTTTTAAATGAAGTTAGTAAAATAATCCTATAATTTCGCCATGTTTTATTTATTTATTTATTTTTAGATGAATAATATGTCACAATTATGTTACTGATCAACCATTCTCATAAAAATATTTTTATTTAATTTTAAAACTTCTAATTTTTCTAATACCTCTACTTTGATGATTATGCACTAAAATTTGATATCTAGCCTTTCTTTTATCTATATATATATTTTTTTTTTTCCCAAATCTTTTCTATCAAATAACTTTACAACTGTACAAACCAAAAATAAAAATCAAGGAAATATTCGGCAATGTGATTATAATGAAAAGCTTAAACAGAAACTACCCATTGACTCTAATGAAAGTTCTGCATTAGAAGAAGATTCCGTTATCCGTCTTCTATTCAGATACCTCATAGGATTGCTAGGAATTGAATGGGAAGCAAGATGAGAAACAAATGGATTTATGTAAGTATTATGAAAGGAACGGTATCTGGTTCGTGCCAAAGCAGCGACATGTGGGGCATAAAGGTGATTGTGGATCAGTATATTTTGATAAATTAAGGAACATGAATAATTTTTAAATAAAGGATTGTGGATTAGAGAGATTGGATACAGGAATAATTCGAAAGTTTGGTGGAACGCCATAACTCGATACATCTAGTAAAAATAATTCTGATAATGGTTCTTACTTAATCTAAACTCTAAACGTTTTACGGAATATTTTTTTTGTATTTATCTTTATTCTCAACTGTCAAACATTTACATTTAGTGGATATTTTTGGAATAATCCTTGGTCTGAAAAAACATTTTACAAGTACTTTCCTCACTTATTGATATTTTGAGGATAAAATAACCTATCGTATAAATCAAAATAAGGTTAAACATTTGATATAAAATTTAATTAGGGCTAAACATTAAATCTATAACCGGTTTAAAAAAATATTAAAAATACATCAAATGTCACTGAAATTCGTCTTAGCTCTGATGTTTAGAATGAATATATAAACATATAAACATAAGGCTTAGCGAACCTGAAGGTTCAAAGCCGACACCACCAATCGTTTCCACAAATCTTCCTCCAACCCTTTTCCTCAAAACCAAAACCCCCAATCCTCCAACTACGCCTCGGTCTACTTCTCGGTCGTTTAACCGACTGCTCAAAATATATCACCTTTTTTGGAATTCGTTCATAACTAAACCTAGATTTTGCATGCTCATTTTAAACCGTCACACTGCTATTATGCTATTAAGCGCGAAATAAGTTTTGCGGCCGAGGAATAACAAGTATTATCGGCTTTTTACCTTCCTCTTTTTTCTCTTGAATTTCGTTTTTCTTTGATATCGTAGACTCTAGATATTTGAATTGGTCAACGCGTTCAAATTTAATCCCAGAAACATCTACATCATCGAAATGTTCAAAGTTTCAGCAACTAACCATATATTTCGTTTTATCGGTATTAATTACTAGACCAATTTTGTTCCATGAGTTGGTTTTCATTAGCGTAGTTGAGCTCAATATAATAGTTCCTTCTCATCCAACAGTACTAAATCCTCAGAATAACCAAGAACCGGAATTTTATTACCCTTTCCTAATCCTTCTCCCGTAAGCATTATCTTCCTAATGACGTATTCTAATGCTAAGTTAAATATTACCATGGAATCTCTCTGTTTTAAACCAGAACGAACCTCAAACTTTTCATATTAAAAAGTTCCGGTTCGGACTCAATTAAATGTTTCGGACACGCACATCTTCACTAGATTAACTAATTTCTTTCGTAACGCAGTTCAATAAAATATTAAACAGTTTTTGGGAGTTAATCGAATCGTAAGCCTTTTTGAAGTCAATATAGAGCTGAGTAAGAAGCACTATTATAATAACATCTATATGAATACAGAATTATATATTAGTTAATATTGGCTGAACCTCAGGAACCTTACTTAACATTTAATAGTAACATTCAAGAAATTATATATATAATAATTTGTCGTGTTGAAATTAAATGTTTCTCGAAAATTACAATTTTCTATTAATCTATCTCCAAAGACAATTTTTTTAAGTTTACAAGTGATTTTATTAGTTTGAACTACATATAGTATAATACTGACATTATATAGTTAATTATATCCACTAGCGATTCGGAATCATAATTTCACAAGGCACTTTCATGGGATCCAGTCATAGAATCTCATTTCATAGTAAAAATGTTAACACGGGACATCCTCTCTCTGTCAACAGCCCTCCTAATACCACCCCCAGGGACCTTGAGGGAACTATTAACCCCTCGGGGAATTGGGGGCTTTATCGAAAAAGTGAGGGAGGCGAGAGCTGAATAAAACATGACAGTCTTTAGAAGCAATAAGAATTGGTTCGGGCCCGGGCGGAATGTCAAACAGCTAACTTAGACAAAGGGACCCTATGTCATTACCGCCCCTGTCTCCATATCGGCCTGCCCCTATTTGGCTACCGTCTTTTCAAGATATTTATTGCTAAATTCTTTTTTATTCCCCGTTTAATTTAGAAATGCTTTTTAAAAAAGTATCCGTTCTATAGGTTTCTGAATCTCAATTGGAAGAAACATGAGTATTCTAACCGGACGAAAAATATCAAAATGCTTTTTCTTCGCATAACTTTATATATATATATATATATATATATATATATATATATATATATATATATATATATATATATATATATATATATATATATAATTTAAAAAAAAAAATTAAGATATACAAACTTTAAATATGTGAGAAATTAAAAAAAAAAAAATGGATAAATGATAACATATATATATATATATATATATATATATATATATATATATATATATATATATATATATATATATAAGTTATGTTCCTTCGAGCAAAAACAGCAAAAAAAAAAAAGGAAAATAAGGAACGAAATAACACTCACGGGTACTGATAATAGACTGACTTTATTGCTCAGCAATCCTCTATTTATACATTTGGTGGTTGTTTGGAATTAACTTTGGGAATTAGGATGTATATTACCCCTATACATCTTAACTTATATATATATAATTTTGTGTGGTTAATAACGTTGAGTGGTCAACACTAACTCCTCTCGTAGTGTCCCTACTAGTGTTGCGCGGGTTTTCTTCTACCGGGACCTTCCTGTCCCGATGAAGATCGAAATCTTCAAGACGAAAACCATTGCATTCCTATACATTCAATGATGCTTCCTTAACCCCAAATAACATTGCGGTTGATGTTGCGTGCGGTTTGGACCGCACTTTGACCAACTCATAAAAATATTTTCAGAGATCCTTATTCATCGAAAATGTTAAACAAAGTAAACTAATATTTGAGAAAAATAACATAAATTACCGCCGGCAGTATGTTCCCTCCTCACTCGTCATGGAGTACCTTCAGACGACATAGAACTTCCAGAAATGGCGAAGAAGACAGATCTGCAAATACTGAAAGGCAAAAAAAGACTTTTATTATTTTCAATAAAGTCAATACCATAAAGTGGGTATAAAAAAAAAAATATATATTGTTTATAATCCATAAACAAGGCAGGGAGAATATCTCTGTTTAATTTTCTAGCACTGACCTAAATAAAATTAATATTCAAAACCTGCATTATTTTTGCACCTAACCAATACAATGCTTATAGGCATTCCGGAGAAACCCATAACCAAGCTTGAACCACCCCCACTCCTACCCCCCCCCCCCAAGCCCCACAGAACCACCACATCCCAAAGCGAGGGCAAGTAAGGCTCAATTACAAATTCATTTTAAAATCTTCCAAATCTCCTTGGAATTCACATACAAGACTAAAACGACAAAAAACTGCTCGTCGTTATAAACTACTCCAACTATTTACTATTGGATCATATATATGTAATTTATATAAAATCCCATGAAATACCCACGCTAAACATGTATGTTTTGACAAAATAAGACAATTATGACATGTTCGGTGGGCTGGTGTGGGTATTTCACGGGATTTTATATTAATTACATATATATGATCCAATAGAAGCTATAGATGAACCAGCTATCAGATGAAAAAACGAAATTTTGGATGAAACGAAAAAATGTTTTCACAAATGAATGAAATGGGACTCAATAATAGTTTAATTCAGAAGTGAAACTTTAAGATAAAAACTAATCTTTGATCGGACTAATAGTTTCGGAGTTTTAGCCAAAAGAAATAGTTTCGGAGTTTTAGCCAAAAAGAACTCCATAACCAGCCAAGCCCATTATTAAAAAAGTTTCACAGGTGGTCTGTAAAGTTAAATGTCAGACTGAATTAGGAAGAGGTCTTGTTTTTCGAGTGGCTATTTTAAATTTGATTTAAATGGTTTTGGGAGAAATCCTTTTACCTGAAGATAATCTAATAGAAAAACTATTAAAAAAAAAAATCTTGGAATTGGACTTGGCTGGTTTCGGAACTTCACGCTTCCTATATTTTACACAGTAAATATCAATAGAAAAAATTTGAAGCAGCTTTAAAGAAGATGATGCTTGATTCTGTTCTTTCTCTTCAATAAACCAAATACTTTTTCAGATTGTAGTGATTTTATTTTAGACAGGTGATAAGATTATTATTATTATAGTTTATGATGAGTATTTATTAAAAAAAATTAACTAATATGGAAATATTTATTTCGATGATTAAAATCTTTTCTGTTTTAAAAGTCTAAATTTAAATCGAAGTCTTGTTATAAAATGCACATAATAACCATTTCCTTCCATATGTGCTCTCCGAAGGACTGTAGCTGAATATAGGTAGAGGCGTTATGTAAATATACAGCACTAACACCTTCTTGTTACCCATCCTCAAGCAGTCGTTTAAATTCTATCCAGAACATAGCTTTATCACACCCCTATAAATCCATTATTCCTTTAAATAAGATGGGCTACAGGTCTTCCCCTTACAGTAAATGTTATTTACTGACAGGGTGTTCCCTAATGGTTTCGCGGGATCTGGTAGCCATTTGAAGTCGAAGAACGAACTAAGCCTCATGTGTTGACAGCTGCTTGAGAAAATTTCAAAGAAGGTACAGAGCAGTGTAAATGTTTAATTCGTATTCAGAATGTAGTTTTCGCAAATGGTAAATATTATCGAGCTTGTTTTGTATTAAGTTCAGGAACATTATTATAAATACTGCAATGAAAGAGTTTTATAGTATTTTTGTTTTATATTCGTCATGCAATATATAATATTTTTATATCTTTTAGTATATCTGTGTGTTTAAACAAAATCAAAGACGCCTCTTCCCAACACTTTATATTAAATATATATTGTACAACTTTATTAATTAAAGCTTTACATATTATTGTTCAAAGTAAATAACACTATTTAAAGCAACTACTTTCACCAATCTTACTGCCCATATTGGGATTTAATGTACTACTCCTCTGGTTTTGACGTGAAAAACTCTTTACATTCACATTTCAAGTACTCGTAATAATCAATGTCATGTATATTCTGTAAGGGTGTGAAGCAGGGTGATTGTTTAAGTCCACTCCTCTTTATAATAGTTATGGATGAAGTATGGAAAATATGAAAGATAACACCTGGAGCAGTCTTTGGTTACTGGAATCTCATTTCTCCTTGGGAACAAGCTTTATTATATGCGGACGATGTTATTTTGCCCGCTGATACACAAGAAAAGCTTCAGGTTGCAGGCAGTGAATGGGATGAAGAGCTACGAAGAAAGGGGATGAAAATAAATCAAGAAAAAAAGTAAAGTTATGCTCATCGTTAGAGGAGATGAGGATGAGGAGCATATACCTCATATACGCATATATATAGTTACCAAGCTACTAGAGAAGGAAGGTACCTATTTGCACCCAGGTACGATTTTCATTAGAGAAGGTAGGATAGATCAAAAGTGTCCTATAGAGTCCGGATAGTTAACGGCGAGTTCTATTCTATATGCAGGTAAACGGGATACAAAAATAATAATATTTAAAACAGTGTTCCTACCTCTTATAAGGTGCAATTAGTTGGACAGTCCTCGAAGAACATCTCAGCAAAGTGATGAAGTACACGAAATGAAGTATTTTAGAAAAGTTATCAGAAAAAAAAATAATAGATTGTTTGGGGAAAGAAAAAGTTAGGTTGAAGCTTACTATTGACGAACGATAGCTTAAGTGCCGCATGGGTGATGATCGGAAGGCTATATGGTTTTGCTTATGAACAATGAGTATGAACATAGGGAGATTGTGATAAAATAAAAGACAAGAAACTGCTCTTCGTTTCTGAATATTTACTTGACAAGCGTTCAAAGCACCCAATAAGTTAAGAGAGGCTTCCTTAATAGGCGAGAGGTGGAAAGGAAAACAAAAGTGGCTGTATTCAGATCTACATTTCTCCCCATTCTAACGTACTCTTCGGAATCATGGACGCTAACAAAAAAGCATCAATCCAGAATTCAAGCTACTGAAATGAGATTTCTCCAAAAGATAGAGGAGAAAATAAGAAGAGATCGAATACGTAACCATCAGATCAAACCTCAACGTTAAACCTGCCACCGAATTAGTAGAGGAAAAACCGGTTTGAGATGGCTTGGACCCATCCTACGAATGGATCAGAACACAAGTAGAAGGAAAGCGAGGAAGAGGTCATCCTAGAACTAAATAGGAAGACGAAGTTAAAAAGGACTTGAATAGAACTGCAGAAAACATCAAGTAAACGACCGACTGAGCTGGAGAAGCCTCTATAAACTTTCTCCTCACACTGATTGAGCGGTTCAATGAGAAATGACTATGATGATGATCATATATATGTTAATATTTTGAGACAAACATTTCTAAAATATTAAAACTTAGTTGAAGGAACAAGATACTAAATACCTATGGACACGAAGCCTTAATCGAATTGTCGCAATACTAATGCAAAATACTATACCATATGTATAATGTTAAAATAATCAACTTTTTTGACCTTGATTCTGATCAAATAAAAAAAAAGTAATTGAAAGAGTTTACTTATTCTTGATAGTATTTTTTTTCCAAATAAAAAGTTTAAAATCCACAGTATTGTACGCACACAGGCAACATTTTAAAAACTAGAGTTCAAAGACAAAATGCGGAAAAAAAAAATCTGAATATTCGAATAAATTTATAATCAAAGAGAATACCAAAATAAGTAGCCATCGATATTATCATCCTCTCTAAAAATGGATGAGAATGAAGAGGAAAAAAAAAAAAAAAAGATGCAGAATGAGATGGAGATGAAGAATGGAATATCTGATGAATACAGTCTCGCCATCATTGGAGTACGCAATTTCGGTTCATCGGAGGCACAAAAGGCTCCTCCATTTCTGGAAATGGATAGGAGGAGTCAGCTTTCAATATGATGGCCTTTGATGTGGTCCCTGTTGATAAAAACGATGCGGTAAACTTCATTAAAGCCCTGGGAAAAGTAAAAGCCAATAATGATGGGTGGATAATTGTCGCTAGGCTTCATCGTCTAATTGAAACCTATCAGGTGTTCCCCCCTCCGTCCCTCATACCCCCTCTCGTCCCTTTTCTCTCCCCTCCACCCCGTTGGTCGGTGGTCTCTTCTCCTTTTTATCTCATCCTCTTAATTAGTCCCCCGGTTCGCAGTGTGTTTTATTTTTTTCATCCCACGCCAGCTGAGAAGAAAAAACGGGACCCGTGCGATGGTGCATCCGCAGAATAAATATTGCCAATTGATTTCCCCTGTTTGCGGCCCTCCCTACTCCGTTACTAATCAGTCCCGTCCCTTTCCGAAAACAATGCCTTTAATTATCTAGATTTATTTGTTTCAATCGCAAAGGGGACATGGTAAAAAAAAAAATAATTAAACTTCCTTTGCGGAAACAACAATTTGTCATAGGGATTGTGAAAATAATTAAAATGCAGTAATTTACTGTTTGATGTTAATTCCTCAAGCAAAACAGAAGAAAAAAAATAAATAAATAAAATAAAAAAACTGATGCATTAATATGTGTTTACAAAGCGATAAATAATATTATTTTTTATTCCTTTGCCATTACATTGAGAACAAATTATCAATTTAAATAAAAATTTATAAAATACTTTATCCTTCTAATATTCTTTCCCAAACCCAACTTCGCTCTCTGTCAATATCTTACCTTCCTCTCCCCTACAAAAACCTTATTCTCATTTTCCGAAATTTTTCTCATCATGGTAGTTCTTTACACATTTATAAATAGACATATTTGGAAATACGGAACTGAACATTCGATTTCCACTAAATCTTCTAATTCTACTCGCAGCCAATAATCCGAATCCTTCGTAAATTTATCAATTATTATTATATTATACTTTTTCCATGTTTGCTGGAACCTTTTCCAGAATAGTTTAATAATTTTCTAGTTATGTTTAATCCATTTCCACATTTATTTAATCTTTAACAGCTATATTTAATCTTTTTCCATTTATATATCATCTTTCACATTCATATTTAAAAATTTTAATATTTTTCCATTTTTTTTTTAATTCATTTATTTCTTTTAATTATTTTTTAGTGATAAAAGTATAGTTGACTGTTATGAGGAATGGAGAAGAAGATGATCGGGGATGCAGTCAAAGAGGAACACCACGTTTAAGAAGAAATTCTTAAATACGTGCCAACGTTTCGACCTGCCTTGCAGGTCTTCTTCAGGGATTTAATGAACAAAATACTAGAGTGGCAAAAATATCAACAACAATAACAGTGTCCTTTTATCTTTCCAATTTTTTTTTTTTTTCCTTCACTTTTATTTTTTTATCTGTTTCTTTTCTTTTATCACCTTCTACATTATTTCACTCGTTCTTTCTTCCCATATTCCCATATTTCTGTTTTATTTTTTTAAATTTACATTTAATTTCCTTCTGTCCTTTTTTATTGTTTATTTATTATCCTTTTATCCATTACCCTTAATTTTTATTTTATTTATTTGTATTTGTATTTGTTTTTTACCCTTATAATTCCTGTCCTGTCTTTAATCTTACATTGCTGTTTGTATTATTAGTGATTTATGTATCTGATCTTTTCTATGAGGTTTTTTGTATATTGTTTTTTTATCCATGCGATTCTGTACTCCATTTGTCATCTGTTTATCGGTCTATTATATATGTTACTCTAGTATTTTGTTCATTATACCCCTGAAGAAGACCTGCTAGGCAGGTCGAAACGTACGCACGTATTAAAGAATTTCTTCTTTGACGTGGTGGTTCTCTTTGACTGCATCCCTGATCATCTTCTTCTCCATTAATTTTTTTTTTGACTGTCTAGGACCGCGTGAAGTAATCATATGCAATCATTTCCGTACTCCTTTCCTTGATTTTCAATGGTTCTTCATCCGTTCACTTTGTTGTCTCCTTTTCTCCAGATGCTAATTCTTTCTCTCTTTTTCCTTCTTCTGGAAACACTTATATTTTAGAATAATTCTTTTGAAAGCTGTTCTGACTTGTATTGCGTTATCTGTTATACCAATATCTGCCAAGTCTTTCTTAATTCGCTGAATCCGTTGGTTACAAGTTTCGCTCTTATGAACATAATTGAAAATTTGTTTCGTAAGCCTGTTGTTATTCGTCCTCATTATGTGACAAAAGAATTTGATTCTCCTTTTCCTGATTGAATCTAACATCCTTTCATCCATATTCTCTTTGTATAGGTCCTTATTTTTCAATTAAACTATTCTATTTATATTTCACCCTTTTCTATATATCTTTAGTATTTTTCCAATTAGTTTGAACCATTTTCATTTTATTTTATGTTTTTCTAAATGGAATTACGAATATTGTTGGGGATATGTCATGTATGAGTTTATGGCGATGATCTTGAATTCTATTGTGAAATCTTGTATTCTAATGTAGTAAATCTGCATGTGAGGGTGGAGCTTGGCTCAGAGATAACGCACCAAGCAAAGAAGTACGTTACCTTAGGAACCACGGCAAATATAATGCCACAGGTTCGAACCTGACTGGCGCAGTGTGGAATTAATTCCTCACCCCCACTCTCCCAGCCTTCCTGGCTCCCTGTATAGTCGAAACGGCTTGCTTGGAAGGGGAGAAAAAAAAACCTACTTCTATATGTGTTCTTTGATGGTAGGCATGAGTTAGTCCGTGTGCAGAGTAATGTTACTTACGCACCATAGTGCTTGTGTGATTGTCCTAAAAGGTTTGCCAGAAATGTATGTAGTTTTTGTATATGCGTCGTTTTGGCAGTTTCGTATTTGTGAGGCATATGTCCAAACAGGTTTTTGTAGGTAAGTGTAGTTAGTATGTTTTGTCTTAGGTGCCGTCCAATCAGGAAATAAAGGCATTGATTTAGTGTTTTGCGTTTAGACGAGATGTGTGGGCTTCATGTCATCCTTAGGTCAAAAATTAGAATATGTTCTCTTCGAAGTGAAAATATGATGTGATGAGATACTTTTGTGGTTCATTTTATTTTCCATCGTTTACACCATTTGTTTAATATTTCTGCAAAATCTGAAAGGCTCGCGTGGGGTTTCGGTGTCTTGTAATACTGTGTGCACAGTATATTTAGCTTCCAGAGTGTCATTTGTGATGGGTAGGTCGTACGTGTATGTTACAAAAACAAACTTTACACACAAAATACACTTAGCCGTCTATTCACGAGAACCATAGATATCATATAAAATTATAAAAGTCAATAAATAAAGTTACAAAAATATTTTTTTAATGATAAGATTAGTAGTTTCTGTACATCAATTATTTATATACATTCCGGCAGGGTGCACACAGGAGAAATCGGTTTCATGAAACATGAAACTAAAGTTGCTTGCAACAGATTGATTAGTTTAACGTAGTTTGCACTGGTGCACACAGTGTTTCATGAAATTCTAGTTTCATTGATTTCAGGAAACTGGGTTTCAAGAAATTCTCTAAATCGGTTTCCTGTTGCTCTTATTATAATTATTTTCCATCATTTTAAATGACCATCCCTTATCAACCTAGTTCGATTGTTACATACTACTTGACGATTATTAAAAATATTTCGAAATAATAAAACTGTTTCCACTTATCTCAGTGTAATAATTAGTTTTTCTTCAGCACTCAGAGCCAACCTCCAGTCGGTGTCCTATGTTATTAGTGGATTCACAAGTTCTAACAAGCGATCAAAATGGCTTTAACATCCTAAAAAAGTCCCTAAATTTATCGGGATGTCTGCTTAGTTCGTGAGCTACAAAAAAACAGCTGTTTTGCCGTTCCCTGATCAACGGGTGAACCCAGGACTTGCGTTTTTTTTTCTTATTTCTTAGCCATCCCAATGACATCGTCGTCAGAATCAATCACAAAACTAATGGAAAGCCGTTCCTTCTGTGTGCACGTCTCAATGAAACAGTTTTCTTGAAACCCGTTGCTTGAAATCATTTTCATATAACCAGTTTCTCCAGTGTGCACCGCGCCTACTGTATGAAGACTAGTTATTGAGTTCTAGCGAACGCCATAATAAGAAAAGATTTTTTTTTTTATCTTGAAACATATAGTCATAAGAACTAAAATTTGTGTATGTTTCAGTTTTTTATCTCCATGCCTATCAGAGCTATGAAAGACAAACTCTACGTTTTAAAAAAAAAATATGTCTTTTTGGTGTACCAAAATTAAAATTTTGTTGGATTTGAAGTTCAATTTGTCCTGTGATTTTCATAAAGAAAAATGGGGAAAGAAACCTTTATTATTCTTTGCAAAATAATAAACAAGACGGTTTTGTTTCACCGTTCTAAAGAATATTGTTTAAAATTAAGAATGTTCTCCTGAACCCTTAAGATCACAAAATTAGGCATGTGCAGCGCGAAAAAGTAATGGCCACCACTAATAATCAGTTTGAATTAAAAATTAAAAAAAAAAAAAAAAAAAAAAAAAATGATTTTCAATTCTTGAGACGCAGGGAAAACAACCTGGAAAGTTTCATAATTATTTTAAATGATCAAGCAGCCAATCTAATTTATTTTTTGGATCACTTTAAATGGAATGTCCCTTCACTAGAATCCATCCGTAGATTTTCTTTTCTTCTTAATTGTTTCAAAATACAAAATATATTGAAGTTTTTATTCGTTTTATTAATTAATACTTTTTGTTAAGCTTATCGAAGTATCCTTTAATCTCCAGTAGTACCTGCTAGAAATTGCTACCCTCCACTACCCTGCTGTGCTGTACCATGACGACCCGAGGATGACTCGGCAGCACACCTGTTGATCGCAGGTAGGCATCGCGAACGCCGCACGGTCTCCAGTGACAGCTTAATGACTGGAGGCCATGTCTTCTTCTGTAAACTGGCCCCCATCACAATGTCATTCGGAAACACTCTCACCACTTACAGTTTCACTTTTTCTCTCCTTTTTTTTTTTTTAGTCTAATTTTTAAATCTTTTTTTTAGCTTCAGACCAAGCTGTCATTGTTGCCCCCACTTGAGCCCCTAATGGCCTCTCAGCGAATTCGCTTCCTCGCTCTCCTTCATGTAATTTCGTTGTTGTGTTTTCCATTGTCTGCTCCAGCACTCGACTGGGGACTTCCCTCTTGAAGCGATTCTGAAAAAGAAAAAAGAAAAACCGGAAGGTTAATTATGGCTTCTATTCTCATATATAAATTTGGCAATTTTTGACTTCGAAATGTTTTTGAAATACACAAAATGTATACTATTATTTAAAAGGACAAGCCATTTTTCGTTTGTGATCACTAGGGCTCGGATGTTGATGCCTTTGCATATTTTAATCTATGCTTCGTACATCAATATTATCACTTTTGAAACATGTTTTGGACCAAAACGGTTCGATTAAAGCAGCTTTTATGTTGCATATTTATGCATATTCCAGTGGTTTTTGCATATTTATGCATATGTTCGTTTTTTTCTTTAACTTCCATATTTCAGAATTGCATATTCATATTATATTTATATTTACGAGATACGAAACTTTTCGAGCCGATTCCGGAATTTTATATTGCACAAGTTGCAATGTAGTGGTTTCAACTGCTCGGAAGTCTCAAGTGACACAGCATATTGGAACGACCAAACATAAAGAAAACTTAAAAGCGAAACAAAAGGCAACTCAATCGTTCCTTACTCCGTCAACGTCTAACATTAAAAAATCACCAGTTTTTAACGACTTATGTCGTGCATTTGTTAGTGCTGATATTCTATTTTAAAAAATTAACAACCCCCCGAGTTAAAACACTTTTTGGAAACAAACACTGGCCTCAAAATGCCGGATGAGAGTACTGTTCGGAAAAATTATCTTCCAATATTTACGAGGAGTCATAGTGAAAATCCGAGGCCATATCAAAGACGGTCCAATTTGGGTTTTGTTGGACAAACTTCTAGGGAGGTTTATACGCGCTCCGGTGACTTCTGTGGACGTTGAAAGATCATTTAGTAAATATAAAAAAACTTTGAGATCTGATCGGCAATGTTTCACTTTTGAAAATTTGAGGATGTATATTGTTGCCAAAAATTTTACAAATGAATAACTTTTTAAGTTACTTATTATAACCTTTTTTTTAGTTAGATTTTTTTTTTTTTAGTTAGATTTTAGTTTTTTTTAGTTAGTTTAGTTAGATTTTAGTTTTTTTATTAGATTATTTAGTTTTGTAGTTTTATTATAATAATTAATAAAATAATTTAATTGATTGTGCATGTTATTTTGTTTTACCTGCATATTTATCAAAAATAAATGCATATTTTATGCACATATTTTTAATTTTTAATTGCATAAACATCCGAGCCCTAGTGATCACTAACCGCGAAAACTACTAAACCAGTCAGTACCAAATTTCAACTACATAGTCTTCATAATTCAAGGAAGGTGCAGCAATAATCAAATTGACATTTTGTAATTAAATTGTTGTTAAAAAAGGAATAAATATGTGGTGCGCAGTGAAGTTTAAAACTTGAACGATGTATGGTTAGCGCCATACTACCACAGAGTTTGCAATTGTAAAACTATCCCCATCTGTACCAAATTTTAACGACATTATTTTCATAGTTTTAGGAATGTTTCCGACAGTGGTTTACAATAATAAAAATTTAAATGTACAATGTTAAGTGGCAGAAACGAGTTGTGCCACACTGTCATAAATGGCTATAAATTAAAATCTTTCTTAATAGTTTCTGTCCATCTGGATTAGCAACTCATAAGAATTGGATGCATAATTATGCATTTACGTAATCTTCAACCACCTGATCAGTGCAATTTTAACTAGGTTAAAAATTACTGCTATGGGAGTTAAAAATTACTTTATTGAGGAAATAATGCTCATTAATTGCATGCTACAATACATGATTTTTATCTATAAATAAATAAAACTTCCATTGTTAGTTAAAACTATCTAAGTTTTTCAATTATGAGTGCGGGCGTAGCCATGACAGTGGTTAATTTAGTATTAAACTAAATTTCTAAACTACAGTGGACCCTCGTTATAACGCGGGTTTGTGGGAAATGAAACCTCCCGCGTTATAGACGTAACCGCGGTATAACGAGGGCAGAATTATGAATTATTGGGGATCAAAAAATAATGAAAATGCACTCTGACATAAAACTCGGGTAACACTAAAGGAATAATACACAGTTTTTAAAAAGGAAGAGAAGGGGATTCTGTGATCCAAGAAGGCAAGAATAGAGACAAGACCGGGAAGATATTCAATGGACATTGTCTAAGCAACACATTTCGGCTTATTTCCAGGACGATACAAGCAATGTACCCACTCTTTCCTAAAGTTTTTTTAAAATTGTAATAAAAATCAAACTTTAAAAAGTTCTAATATTGAAACAAAAACAATGAAACCTGGTTAGACAATCGTAATTCTAAACGTCCTATTTAGTTTTACTTCCTACATTAACAGCCAGTTATATTTTTTTTCCTTTACGAATTCCTTTTAATGTTCAGTAAAATTAGGAATGTGTTATAAAAAAAAAAAAAAAAAAATTAACAAATGTAACTTAATTTTCGGAGTTCCCTTTTTCCCAGAATTTATCAAACTTTGGAACCTTTTCGTTTTCTTCTCTAGTTTTTATGACTCAATTTTCTAATGAATTGTTTTCAAGTTTTCTATTGTTGGTTTTAAAACCATAATACGAAGTAACCTTATTTTTTTATTAATTTTAATTGAATCAGGATCAGGACCGGAGCTTGACCCGCGTTATATCCGAATCCGCGGTATAACGAGCCGCGTTATATCAAGGGTCTACTGTACTTGCAAAATATATTATTATTTTTTTTATATAATGACCTATATTTTTAAAAATGACTTGTGTCTGGTAGATTTTGAAAATAATATTAATCATCGTTTTTAAATGTTTTTAGTTATTCTCGTTTTGAAGAAATATATTCATAAACTAATAGAAAATCATTCATGTTATGTTAAAATTTACTGTCAGGTATAAAATTCCATCCAGTTGATTTTCCTCATTTTCTCGGCTGAATGTTTCCTTCCCCATTTACTTTAATTCAGGCACATGAAACTTATGAGTTATCAAAAAACATTAATTAAATGATTGCAAGAACTTATTTTAAATAAATTTAAGTTACAGTACACGGTACCTATGAGGACGTGCACTTTGATGCCAGCGCTCCCGGTGGTATTTCGGGAACTAGCAGGGTTCTTGTAATTATATTTTTATACTTAAAAAAATAAATTACTTTTAGAACTTCTCACGCTCAACCAATATTTATAAATTATAAACAAAAAAAGAGAATTTCCAGTATCGGTATTATATATCTTTGAACTCAATAAATATTAGTTAAGTATTTGTTCTAGACAAACAATCAAAGCTCCCAATTCATTACAAAATACTTATTTACATGACCGTGATTAGACCTATTTGGAGGTACGGAGTTGAGCTTTGGGGCTCAACTAAACCATCTAATTCATCTCGTATCCTATCCTTACAATCCAAAATCCTTCGAAAAATCCAAAATGCCCCTTAATTTGTCACCAATAAACTTATCCATAAAGACCTTAATTTTCCATATGTTGCTGAGTTAGCCCAAACCAGAAAGTAAGCTCCAGAACCACTCAAATCCATTTGTTTCTCAACTTGCTTCCCACTCCATTCCTGATAATCCTCCGAGGCGTCTGAATAGAAGATGGCCTAGAGTTCTTATAGTGTAGAATTTTTATTGAAGTGCTACTGATGAGTAGTTCTTTTCAAGTTTTAACGTGTTATTATAATCGTTATCAGCTCATTTACTTAATGTATATATTTATACAGTGGTAAATTTCTAGAAATTGATATATATATATATATATATATATATATATATATATATATATATATATATATATATATATATATAAATTATATTCAAACGTAAGTGAATTTGATAATCAATTTTCATTAAAATCGCCCCGAAAATTAAAATATATTCTGTTAGCTCCTTTTGCAAAAACTGACAGTTTTTTTTTGAGAGTGTAGAGTCAATTTTATAAATTTCCAGAAGGAAGGGAAGTGTCTAAGGAAGCTTCGGTGATCTGTGGCTGCCATGTATTTCTTCGCGTACCATCTCTCGGCATAACGCGTATTATCATTAATTTTGGTACAAACATGTTCAGTTATATATAATGCAAAAATATTTTAAAATGATATAGAAATTATCGTTAAGTGTGAAATATAAACAGTAATTAGTTAATGGAATTGGAAGTTAATTAATAAATAAAAAAAAAGATTATAAGGCGAAAAAAATGAAGCTAAAAAAAAATAATGATAAATAAATGAATGAATTAAAAAAAAATAAAATAAATATAATAAAAAAAAACAAACAAATATATTAAAAAAATAAAATAATATATATAAACAAATATGCACATATAAACAAATAGCACATACAATAATAACAAAAACAAATAGCACATATAAACAAATAGCACCTCTCGTGAAATATAGTTACGACAATTTCAACTTATGGTAAATGGCGTTTAAGGCCTCCCGCAGACTGCAGACTTTTTATCGGCCGATAGTTTGGTCGGTCTCTTAATTAGTATGGAGATACAGGCATGTGCGCACATTATACCGATTCAGAATCGGCCGATAAAAAAGTTTGATAGGCTTCCCGATTGACAGCAAACTAATTCGTCGGCCAACTCTCGGCCATCAGTCCCAGTTCATTCGATCTGGTGCCAACCCCTTCAGTCGAATAAAACCTACTCAACATCCATACTTCTTTTCAGTTCATTCTGCTTTGCAGTATTTAAGTGGATAGGATGGAAAAAATAGTTTAAAAATGCTAAAAGTAAACATCTTAACATTTAATACCAAAATAATACATCTGTTTAATCATTGTTGGCTAACTACGAACTACACACACACAACGATTGTTAATCGGCCGATAGTTCAGTTTGCTCCTAGGTTTGGCGTCGTGCAGTGCGAATATTTTTATAATGGCATCACCCAATTCACAATCCTTGATTGTTGAAACATCAATCATCAAGTTAATTGAAGAAGTCGAACGAAGGCCTGCGCTTTATAAAAAAAGTTTAAAAGAGTATTGTGACACAAATGTCAAGAAAAACTATGGTTGGAAGTTTGTGAAGCAGTTGTTGAAGATTGGGAGCAGCTTAGTGCCGAAGAAAGAACAAACAAAGGTACGTAACGATTCATGTGAATTTTTATTTTTTTACGTTGAATTAAATAATTATAGCTAGGGACCACCTTAGTATGTATTTAAATATTTTTTTTATACCTCGTGCACTGTTTTTAAAGGATTAAACATATCAACGTTTTCCCTGTAAATAACAAACGAATTTTAGATTATTTTTTTTCAAATTTCCTTCAGTCCATGTTTATCATTCGTTTCGTTATTTACAAGTATGCCAAGACTAGTGGCAAGCAATCATTTAAACCAGAGGGGGAAATATGTCTTATTAAATACAAATAAAAAAAGTTAAAGTTAAAATTGCAAAAAATGAAAATTTAAAAAAGTAAGTTTTCTAACTTTTTTTGTTTATTGAAAAAAAAAAATATAATATCATACTTAAATAAAAATTGTTTATGTCTAGTTTAGGAATGTTTACAATAGACTTCAGAACCTTTCTTTATTATGAATACGTTTATAAAAAATTCGAATTTATGTAAGTGTGCAATACTTATGACGGGAGTTTATTGAAGGATATCACATATTTTCCATTTTCTTAAAAGATAACATTATTATATCTTATTTTTAATCCACAACAATTCATACTGAATTATGCAAAAGAGCATTAGTTCAGTTTTAGGGAATGCTAATTTCCGAAAATACTCGGAACGATGGCTAATGCTTTAATTTTGGTAAGAAAATTTTCCTGGAACCTCACTCCCTCTCTGTGTTTCTTTTTTTTTTTTTTTTTATTTTTCTCTGTTGCTTTTTTTTTTACTTTCCAATTTTTTTCAGTACTCTTAGATCATTTATTATAAACTAATATGCTCAAATCTAGACGTGATTTTACATTTGAAAATTTATAAATAGAAATAATTATGAAGAATAAATTTTGTATTAATATTTGTGTACATATGCTTGGTTTTGAATTAAATATTTTGCGCTAATGACCCAATATTTTATTTTACATATACATTTTTTTTAATTACATATTTGTTTGAAAAAAAAACAACATATATATGTGCATATTTTTAGTTTTATTTCACATATAAATACGGTCTCTAATTATAACATTTATTACATTAATTATTTACACTTTGTAGTATTGACACGGAATTGCGCCTCCAGGAGAAATAAAGTATGACAACATGTACTGTCTCACGTTATTCATATTATTTCTTCCTCGGTTATCTTCATTTATAGTTAAGTTATTCATGGGACAACTATAGAGAGTTTCTGCGAAATTTATTCCATCTTTGATTCTTACATAATTATGCAGGACACAGCAAGCTTTAATAATTCGGATACAAAAATTGATATTGACATCAATTGGTCGGTGAAAAATACGCCATTTGCTAGCTAGAATTCCAAAAGTACACTCAACCATTCGTCTAGCTCTTGTATGTCTATAGTTGAAAATTCGATTGGTGTAGTTTAAATTTCTTTTTGCATAAGGACGTAATATATGATTCCCAAGTCCAAATGCTTCATCCCCTACGACAGAGAATGGAATAACATCTCCGACTTCATCATTAGGCAAATGCCTTCCGAAGGGAAAATTTAATCGGTTTTCGGAAAGCCGTTTACCCATTTCTGATGTTTTAAATATTTCCGATTCACTGAGTGTTCCATAAGAACCAACGTCAATATAAACAAATTTATAATTTGCGTCTGTCCAAGCCATTAACACGCAAGAAAAGAATTTTTTGTAGTTGAAATATGATGAACCGGAATGTTCTGGCTGTATCATCCGGATATGTTTGCCATCTATAGCTCCAATTATGTTAGGAAAATTTGTGTGACTATAAAATTCGTCTGCGATTTTAATCCAGTCGCCTTCTTGTTTGGTTGGCATGTGCAATGATTGAAGTCCATTCCATATTTGTTCACATGTAGTTCTAGTAATATCTCGTATTTGAGAAGCTCCCATCAGATAATCAAAAGATAATGTGTTGAAACTAGCTCCGGTAGCCAGAAATCTGTAAAGAAAAAAAAATTAGAATTTAGAAATATAAATTAATTATATTTTAATATTTTTCAGGTCGCGATGTTCAAAAAAAATGGACTAATTTAAGGACTTGCTTTCGTCGAGAATTAAATGCACAAAGGAACACCAAGTCGGGGCAAGCTGCGACCAAGAGGCGTAAATATGTCTGCTTCGAACAGCTATGCAACAACACTTACAGGATACTAACAGGTCTACACCATCCCCCAATTGCCAACGACACCCATTCAAACTATTTCATCACCAAGAAACTCCAACAATACAGCCCAGTTTTATTCGAATTTTTCAGAGGATTCGCAAATATACGAATTGTAAACATTTTATAATCAATTTACAATCAAACAACAACAATTTATTTATTATTTTTATTTATGTATTTATTCATTTATATTTTTTTAACAATTTATAATAAAAATAGCGATTTTTGTAATTTTAATTCTAATAAAAATAGTTAAAAAATATTTGTGGCATATCTTACCTTAATGTAACACTCAATCTCTCCTCCACAGGTATAGAAAGTCTTAAATTGGTATCCTTCTTCACTATAGCTGGTCCAATTAGCATGACTAGTTCATTGAAGCTGGTTATACTCATCCGATAAAAGGCAAAAAACTTTTTCGGGTAATCAATCAATTTGGAATGCATGATGTAGAATTTTCCATTAAATAATCTATCACTTAGAAGGGGATGCACTCAATACTCCGAAATCTCTTTTTGATTTTCCTCCTCCGTTGTATTAGAGCTATAATGACATTTCTAGGCAACGTTTTCATTGTGCGACCGCTTACTTCAACAGTCAAACAGAAACTAATTGTAAGTAATAACTAAGTAACTAGGTAAATCGTTCGAGAATAGTCGGCCGACTGTTTGCCAGTCTGCGCCCTCTTCACCAACCCGACTGTTTAGTTGGCTCAGTGTGCGCACTAGCAGCCCAACCCGACTAAACTATCGCCCGATAAAAAGTCTGCAGTCTGCGGGGGCCCTAAAGGTTTTACTTTATTCAGTTTGTCTTTTTTAATTATTGTTTTTTCCGATCCAGATGCTGCCGAAGAAACGTAAACAACGTACTGATATACAACATGTGTTTTATTATTATGTGGTTATTCTACGACAGGAGCGATATTTTCTTTGTTCATTTTTATCCAGCTTCTCACTGAAAAGAATTACTACCCCCAACAGTCTTTTTTCTCCAATCCTTCCCTCTCAGATAACCCAGATTGAAATAGAACCCTTTTTCGATCCTTTTCCTCGGATCTTGGCAAATTTCAACCGTATTATTTTAAGTTGCAAATAAAAAGAAAAGTTTGTTTTGAGGCGATAAGCGAACCAAGTTGTCCAGGGGTGGGTGTCAGCGATAAATTTCAACTTTACTGGCCCATGGATTTACTGAGCTGTGAAATTTATGGAGTTTGGAGGCGGGATCAGATTCCTACTTTAAATGAGGAAGGGCGGAACCGAACGCTGATCCTCTTTGAGATGCCCGCCGCCCCCAGCGAGGGTGGTAATATATTGCCGCTCAGCCCCACGTCACTGCCTCCGAAATAAAGGAGTAATTTATGCAAACAGGTTGAGGGTGTACCTTCCTGTCTGTCGAAGGGCTGATGGTATAACCCATCCTAAGTAGTAAAAGAATTTAACAGTTATTGTTCCATGGATCTGCCTTTACATTTGTCATTATTAAAGATAAACCGTATGACTGTAGAATATTTCATGAAGGAAACAGCCAGAGGTAAGAAAAAAACACGTCCGAGTTAAAAAAAACTTATAATGGAATGCCAAAGTTTGGACCTACAGTTCATGCCTTCCTAAGATCTAAAAAAAAAAAAAAAAAAAAAAAAAAAAAAAGAGAAACAATGCTACGAAGAAAGGTTATAAACAAAATGAATAGAAAAATATTACAAATAATATAAAGGTAACGGAAATTATGACAATACAATTAAATCAAGAACATTTTTGGAAAGATGAGCATTAGAGCATTTAAATATTCAGATGTTCTACAAAATCGTGTTTAAAGTGTAGTAAAAGATTGGTGTACATTAAAACAATTCGAATAACTCGTGTTCACTAAATAGAATAAAATTTGTATACCAGTTTTGTAACTTATAGTTTATAAATTGAACACTGTAAAATTTTACGTTCTTCACTTGACACATCTGTGAGCTAAGGCAGCGATATGATGAATATTAATAGTGACAATTTATATATAATGAAAGTAAATTGAAAGTTTTTAAGTTTATTTATTAAAATAAATTCTCAATTATAAATAGTAATTCTCAAAAATAATATCAAAAATATTATATGAAAATTTTACAGAAAATTAAATTTAATCTCTTCAACTGAATTTATCTCAAAATGGAAAAAAAATTTACCAAATTCATCTGAATTCCTCTGTTTTCCAATCTACATTCTTATCTGGCAGCTTTTATATAACACGAAGCTTATAGGATGAATAATACCAAGAGATACTTATTGTTTCTCAATTCTATTGATTCACTAATATTACTTTTATTCAGAAACACATTGCTATACTCTGCATATTATATTTAAAATGTTTAAAATTTAGATGTCTAATTTTAATTTTAATTTTGATGACCACGGTTAATCTTCACAGATCACATAAATTGAAATAGGACATTACCAACACTTTATGAGACAGATTTCAGATTCTCAGAGAATAAGGCCTTCATATAATACATTTTAGAAGAATATACATCCTTATTTGTATATTTTAAAAAGGGATTAAATCAGGAAAATATTTAACGATGTGAAAAATTAAGAAAGCTTATATAAATAATCATAGAAATTAAGTTTTAAAAATTAATTTTCTATAACAGACGTTCGATATTTTTTTAAATAAATGTAATGAACATGTAACACAAGGTTACATAAGGTTACATACATGATAAGAAAGTTACATTTCAGTTTGAAAAAATTATTTTTGGCATAATAATAAACGAAAAAAAGCTAGAGGAGTAGTAGGTGACATAAGAATACAATAAATCAAGTTATAGACTGTTGCAATTCAGGAGAAGATACGACAACTGTCAAATAAGTAAGAAAAGATTTCATCAGGTTAGTTTTGTTTATTACTCATATTCAACACATCCTGTTGTTTTGGTTATTTATAGACCTGAAGAAGACTTGAGATGCACTTGAGAAGCACTCCAATAAAAGTTTATTTTGGCTTGGGTGGGTTTGGTTTTACATCCTGACTGCATCCCATCCCAATCTTCTAGAACCTCATATGACCATTCTTCAGTAACCATACAGCTTAATACGATCCTTGCGTCATAAGCAAATCTTTCTTTCTTCTGCTGGAGCAGAGCGTTAGTCTTCTACGTATTCTTATTCAATGCATTACTAAATCCATGGTTTTCCTCGGCTAATCATTTCCACGAGCCATTTGAACAGCTCATTTTAATATCCCCTAGCGGATGTACTGGATAACATTTGGGTATTTGCACTCCTCATGGAACTCCAAGTAGGTTTATTGTCTCAATACCTGAAAAATACAGATTTCTCTCGAAATGGACGGAAGAATCTTTCTTAAATGATCCCCTAAACCGTGTCCATCCAGTTTGAATAAAATCCAGGCCTCTGAGTCATACACAAACAATATTTGAACTAAGTATTTTTGTTTTCCTGTAATCATTCTATTCCTGAGTACTACAAAAATTCTAACATTCTAAAAGTAGTTTTATCTATCTTTTGTGAAATTACATTTTAATTATGGATATTCCTTTGCATATATAAATAGCTCAAATCATTTATCCTATTTATTTATTTTATTTTTTATTTATTTATGTTTTAATATGCAAACTACATAACTTTTCATTTATTTGTATTTTTTTTTTTTCAACCTTTAATATTCCTACAAGCATTTTTTGCATAGACCATATGTATAACATAGGCATATTTTATATAGACATGCCAAAAGGTCTCATTTGCAAGAGAAGAATGTGAGTTTCTATATATTTTATAAGAGTGCGTCAGGAGAACCATGGAGTTCCAGATTACAACCACATCATTAAAATTTTGTTTTTCCCTGTAAAAGAACGATATAACTCCAGGCCTTCACAAAACAAGGTTTAACTACACACCGTGTTTCAACTGGTAATCCTTTTATAGTGACTGACAAAAATGGAGAAGTCATCAATGTGGCATTAGGACAGTACATCAAGACTGTACGATTAAGTATGTTATGTCTGATCCATAAATATATGCTTATATATTTTCGTTTAAACAGATAAATTTTTCCTTTTCCTGATTTTTTATGTTTTCCTTTTCCTGATTTTTTATGTTTTCCTTTTTTGTTAAAAATTCTTCCTCTTTTATTTTTATCTCGATACATTTATCGAGTGAGAAGAAACGCAATGAATGAACTCATGTAAATTTTGTTGCGAATATAGGGTGGAACATTTGGTAGATAAATCCATTATTAGAGACATAGAAATAAATTACGTTGCGGTTTCCATAAAATGCCCGAATTCCAGAAAATCTCTAATCGTTTTAGTATTCCATTTGCGGTAGACGTTATTTTGGTTCTATGGCTATCCAATGCAGCCGACAATAACGGCTAATTGAGTCACTTATTTAGTCAGAAATATTGTTGTCCAACTCAATGAGTTTTGATGATTGCCCGCAAATGTTGGCGGTCTGGTTCTAAGCTAATTTGGTAGAAGAATGGAGCCACAAAGCCATTGAACATAGTTTGACGGAATAAAAACTTTAGAGCAGGATATGTACATGTTTATTCAACTAATAAACATTTTGAAGATTAATCAATAAGAATTTTTAAAATTTCTAGTATACAAATATCACTAAAATCTTTACAGGATAAATTTATAATTTTTTTTTTTTTTGTAAATGTTGTTTGTCCTACAAATCTTTTTGACTTGATACAAAATAATTTTTCCAATATACCAAGCTTCATAACTCTTTATTTGTTTTTACATAATTTGAATTTGAACCTGGAAGTATACTAAGGTAATACAAGGGTCTTTCAATAAGTAAAGTGACAAATTACTACTGTTCAAAATCGGTTTATTCAATCAGTACAAAACTTTGGATACTTTTCAACATAGCCCCCAGCAACACTAATACACATACAATTAGTCCCATCTTTCTACTAATTTGTTAATGTCGTTGACATAAAATTCTTTGAGTTGATCTCGAAGCCACATTGTACCTGATTTTTGACCTCTTCGTTGGATTGAAAATGTTTCCTTCATAGACCCTCTTTACGGGATCAAAACAGATGGAAGTCTGATGGGGCGAGGTCGGGGCTGTAGGAGGACCGAGAAGGATCTTCCAACCCAATTTTTGAAGTTTTTCTTTCGTAAATTGTGCCGTATGTGGACGGGTGTTGTCATGAAGCAAAATCACGCCTTCAGTGAAGAGGCCAAGGCGTTACGTTCGAATTACAATTCTTATCTTGTTTTCCAGCATGTCACTGTAGTACTGGCTGTTGATTGTTCTTTGGTCTTCAAGAAAATGGTCCCGAATTTTTCCGAGTGGGAGAAGTCGTATGCTTCCACTCAATGCTCTGTCGTTTTGGATCTAGCTCATATGGAGAGAGGAATCAATTAATTTTAAAATTGTAAAGCAAGAAATCTAGTTGATACTCACTTAAGAAGGCAAATCGGAAAGGATTCTATCAGGTCCTCGAAATAACCAGGCTATAATAGACAGAAAGGGTTTGGGGTAGTCAGGTAAATGCACAATCCCTCAGGTTTTCCTAATGACTAGTCGGTTTTTCTATTCCTAATGGAAAATAAATTGAAAATGGGACCAATGGATATATTTATCTGGCCATTTAGACAAAATTTTGAAGGCTTTTACGATTTTATTTTATCTAATGATTCAAAAATATTCATCATTTAAACTATTTTCTACGTGATGGATTAGTTTGTTGAGCTTATGGCAACTTTTCATTGATTTATATTATTTTATTAATTTTCAAGATGGAGGGAAAGGTTTGGTTGGGAGATCCCTAGGATGGGTGTGTATTGTAAATAAAGTATGATTGCAGTTTTAACTATTAATTTAATTTATTTTTATTTTTACTATTACTATTATTTAATTTTATTAGTATTGTTAAGGCAATTATAAGCATTTTCCTTATTTCTCATTATCTATTTTTTTAACCTTTTTTTTGTAATCAGGTACTTAGTCATTTGTTTTCGTAACATCTGTTTTTTTGTTATACACTCTAGTGAACTTGTCTCCACCACGCTATTGTCTCCTAGTTAATAGTATATGAGTAAAGTTTCGGTTTTCTATCAGTTAAGTGGTTTAAACATTTAAAATTTGGTCCGACGTCAGTCGTCAACATTTCGCGGCGTCAGAGATCTCGTCGCCGCGATTTTGTAACCAGAGAGCGGCTAAATACTCCTAGAGAAGACACGAAGTCCGGATAGTGGAATTTTACTCATCTTCTTATGCCACAAACCAGTTTAAAGTTTCATTATTTTTTTTTCTAATTATACAGTCCACATTTACGTAATATAATATTTATTTCTTTTAGTCAAGCTATCTGAAAGCCCCTACATATTTTTGGTCCTCTTGGGCCACATAAAATTTCGAATGTTTAAACCACACAAAGTATGTTTAGAGTATTTCTTGAACAATAAGGTTAATTATTGCCCCCGAATAAAATTAATTACTTAATTTATTAATTTTTCTTTCTTAAATTCACAAACGGCGTCGGTTTTAGGTAGCCATTTTGATTAATTTTACGAAACATTCGTTAGAATCCACAGCCTTACATAGTATAGCCACTGCTACCTTAAAATTATCTATTGTAACCTTACAAAGATACATTGTAAATTGTAACCTTATCAAACCTATTCATTTTACGTTCTTTGCATTTTTCTTTATTTTGATCATATTATCAATCGAAAATTCTATTTTCTTTGCTTTTTGTTTGTTTGTTTGTATTTGTTTCTATTTTACAATTTTATTCACGCTTTGATTTTCGATTTCTTTTCGGATCGAATCCTTTTTGAATCCCATTATACAGTTATCCTTGGCTTTGTTTTAATATATTTATTTTCCTTTTCACTTGTTGTTTACTTATTTATTTTGATTTTATTACATTTGTCACTTTTCGTTACCGGTTTTCAATTTTAATTCGAATCATAACCTTTCTGATTTAATTAATTTGAATTTTCATATTACATTTCAGCTGCCCCATATTTAATTATTTACTTTAACGATGGATCAAAAAACTCGCGAAAAAAAATATTAAAGGCTTTGAAAATCGCTGAAACCAAACGTCAAAACATTTTTGCCGACATCACCAAATCATGGGATGATATAAAGAATTCGACCGTATCTGATATAGATCTTGTTCGCTCGTATTATGATGATTCATTATTCCTCCAAAAGAAGTTCCAAACACTAACTGATGAAATTATTGAATTAAATTACAACCTTGACCCCGATGATACCGTTGAAACTACACACGTTTCATCCTCGTTTCGAACCATTCTATTCACAATTCAAGCCAAATACCATAAGTTAAAAAAACAAGAACCTGCTCCCTTGATAAAAAAATGAAAACATACAATCAACTAATAATGAACCACCCAAAATTACCCAGCACATGCCTCCCATTACCATTCCTACATTTACCGGCAATATTGAAAAGTGGAGCGAATTTTTCTCAATTTTTAATTCTCTTGTCCATGAGAATTCTCAATTGATAAACATTCAGAAGTTCCATTATTTACGTACATCGGTCTCCCATGAAGCTCTGGCTGTTATTGAAAATTTTCAGTTAACAGCTGAAAATTACCCCTTGGCTTACCAAGCTCTTGTAAACCGATATCAAAGCACTCGCCGTATCGCCACCACATATTTGAATAAAATTTTGGACTATAAGTGCTCCACCACGCACTCGTTGAGTGCTCTAAAAACGTTCATTCAAGTCCATCAAAACTCAATTGAAGCCATCAAAGCTTTGAAGGTTGGCGATTTAGCAAACTTTTTGTTGTTATCATTATCCCTCAGGAATTTAGATTCAAGAACTGCAAGAGCTTTCGAAGAAAAGCAAGCCGACACAGCGATCCCATCTTATGATAAACTGTTAGAGTTCGTGGAGCATCAAATAAAAAACTATAGAAATTTCATCCACCCACAACCCTGCCAGCAGCTCCTCATCTTCTAATAAACCTCAATCTCATGGTACTTCTAAACTATCCTTTATTGTAGCCAACAATGAAAAAAAAGCCTCCACACAAATCTTTTCCAAATGCTTATTTTGTCATAAGGGTCACTCCTTATCTTCATGTCCCACCTTTTTTCCAGTGTCAAGGGAAGAAAAGATTTCCTTTCTCCGCACCCATAGAAGGTGTTTCAATTGCTTTGGTTCACACCTGAAAGCTGATTGCCCCTCGACGGCATCATGCCGTAGATGCTCATCCAGGAATCATCACACGCTGTTACATCCTGATCGCTCAAATGATTCCTCGCTTCCACTTAAGCCTAATGCCAATGTTCCCACTAATTCATTACATGAAAAGACCGAGCCAACTACTGCTAATGCTCTTGTTTCCTGTAGTTGCACTCCTTCAACTCCCAAAATAGCCCCAGCTTCTGTTGTTAAGATGCTAGGTACCTTTCGAGCTCGCATCCATAATAGCTTTCTTGGTTATGTACCAATACGAGGGGTCATTGACCCTGGCTCCCAAAGATCATTTATTTCACAAAGTCTGGCTCGATCACTTGGTCTTAAAGTGAATTATGCTCCTATTTCGGTAAGTGGAATAGGCGGTTCGCTGTCAACCTCATCTGGAACCGTATCGTGCAACCTAGTCTCCTCATACTCGACCCAGCACGTTAGCGCGAATTTATCGGTGATTTCCAATATCGTCGAGCATTTGCCAACTGCTGAGCTGCCTCCTACGATTCCTCAATCGTTCATTCAACTTCAATTAGCTGACCCAACCTTCCACCGACCAGACCGGGTTGAAATTTTACTAGGTGCTGACGTGTACCCACAGTTATTGTCCCCTGAACCTATTGTCAAGCACCCGAATGGTCCCGTTGCTGTGAGCACTATATTTGGTTGGACAATTGTTGGTCCTATGGACTCCCAGACTCCCTCATACAGCATCACGTCGCTCATTTCTACTGCTGAACTTTCTCAGCACCTTTCGAAATGCAGGGAAATCGAGCATGTTCATGCATCCGTAATTGAAGATCCCCTTGACACTTTCACTGAGCAGCTCTCCCGGGACATCACCAACGACAGCCGGATGAACGGTACTCCGTATCCTTGCTTATGAAGCCCGATGCTACTCCGGTTCAGAGCATTTCTTCCAAATCAAACGCTTCCTTGTTAAATTTGCAAATGCGATTAGCTAAGACCCCTGAGTTTGCTTCAGAATACCATAATTTCATGCAGGAGTACGCTCAGCTCAACCACATGTCTATGGCTCCTACGCCTTCTTCATACATTGTTCCGCATCATGTGGTAACCAAAATTAACAATCAGGGTAGCAAATTGCGTGTGGTATTTAATGCCTCAAGCCCTGATTCCTCTGGCGTTTCTTTAAACGACCGTCTCGTGAAGGGGCCCAAGTTACAATCTGACGTTTCAGCCGTCCTGTTAAATTTTCGGTTCCCTAAAGTTGCCTTGTGCTGTGACGCACAAAAGATGTATCGTCAAGTGCTCGTTCACGAACAGGATCGCAACCTGCAACACATTTTTTGGACCCCGGACAACAATTCGCTAGTCGAAGAGGCGCAGCTGAATACCGTAACATACGGTTTAGCCCCTTCAGCGTTCCCGGCCATGCGCGTGCTGAATCAACTTGTAAAGGATGAAGGTTCCGATTTCTGCTTGGCTTCAGTAGCCTTAATGAATCAAACTTATGTCGATGACATAATAACTGGCGCTAATAATGTCCAGTCTGCTAGTTTCCTGCGGTCGCAATTAACCAAATTGATGAGTTTAGGCAGATTTGAGATACGCAAATGGTCTCTAAGTCACCCTCAAGTTCTTGAGGATCTCCCTGAGGAACATTGCGAATCCCCTTTGGTTCTGAATGACGATGACAAGTCAGGCGAGGAACCTTCTGAAGATCTGTTTGTATACAGAGTGATACCCTTCAACGGTAAATGCGCCATTCGGTCGCATATCAGTTCGGCTCTGAACCCAGCCGATATGGTTTCTCGAGGGCTGAACCCTAATTTGCTGTCTGAGCCTATTGCGTCCTCTCTTTGGTCATATGGCCCTCCACTTATGTCGGACTTTCAAGCAAGTTGGCCTCCACCATTTACCCCACCATTTGCCCCACCATCTACTCCCTCAGCTTCTATCCCTGAGTTATCCACTAGACATGTGCTTTTCGCTACCAATAGTGTCCTTGCTGATCCATATATCATAACTCGTTTCTCTTCATGCTTACATCTACAGCGTGTGGTAGCCTGGGTGATGCGCTTTGCTCTGAATTACCGTGCGCGTTCAAAATCGAAAACGAACTTTCAAGGTCCACTAACCACCTCCGAAATTGAACAATCTTTTTTGGTAATTGTGCGTCTTGTAGAGGGTTCGCGTTTCACCGAACGAATCCGTCTCATTCTGTCGAATAAACCTGTTCCCTGTTTAGGACATTTGTCTCCTTTCCTCGACGAAGTCGGCATTCTCAGGGTGGGCGGCAGACTTCAGAACTCTGAACTCCCATTTCGGCTCGCATCCCCGCTTTGCATCCTGATCCTGATGGCAATATCCGGGTGGTGACTCTCCGCACTGCTGACGGCGTCTTTACGCGACCCGTCAACCAAGTCATTACCTTACCGGAATGACTCCTTCTGAATAATTATTGTACAATTGTATGTTCATTTTGTTTATTTATTTTTATTTTTTTTTACTTTTTCTTTCTTCCTTTAACTCCCTTATCCCTATGATTATCTTTGAAAATGGGAAACAGCTCCCCATTTTGGTGGGCGTTATGTTAAGGCAATTATAAGCATTTTCCTTATTTCTCATTATCTATTTTTTTAACCTTTTTTTTTGTAATCAGGTACTTAGTCATTTGTTTTCGTAACATCTGTTTTTTGTTATACACTCTAGTGAACTTGTCTCCACCACGCTATTGTCTCCTAGTTAATAGTATATGAGTAAAGTTTCGGTTTTCTATCAGTTAAGTGGTTTAAACATGTAAAATTTGGTCCGACGTCAGTCGTCAACATTTCGCGGCGTCAGAGATCTCGTCGCCGCGATTTTGTAACCAGGAAGCGGCCAAATACTCCTAGAGAAGACACGAAGTCCGGTGAGTGGAATTTTACTCATCTTCTTATGCCACAAACCAGTTTAAAGTTTCATTATTTTTTTTTTTTCTAATTATACAGTCCACATTTACGCAATATAATATTTATCTCTTTTGTCAAGCTATCTGAAAGCCCCTACAAGTATTATTCTGTTTTATGGATATATATTTTTTATTCGTATATTTCACTTGTATGTATTATATATTGTATAATATATATGTGTAGCTTAGTTCTTTTATGTTGTTTTGTTTTGTTTTTTCAATTATTTATTTTCTTTAATTGTACATAATGTGTGAATGTAATCTATCTTCCTTTAAGTAAGCTTTATTACTTATTTGTGGCAGATTGTAATAATAACTCAATAAATGTTTAAAAATAAAAAAAACAGATTATAAAAATAAAAATATATACATACATATATATATATGACATTATTAATACGGATTAAACGGTTACTATATAGTTGCAAATTTACATATTCTGCTTGGAACATCATTTGTAACTTTAAAGACACCATGTAATGCTACAAGAACTTCTTTAGAACATAACTGAGAAAGTGGGAGAAAGAGAGGAAGACATCTTTCGCAGAACAATTGGCAGGAGTGGAGGTGGGCTTTGTTAAGAATATTAAAGAGGAGTGAAGAGAAGAGACTGTCCCTTAAACAGGAAAATAGACACTCCTGGCCATTAGTGCAAATTGAATTAAAAGATGTCTACTAGAATGCTCTCTCTGTCCATTTTCATTTCGTCCCATTTAAAAAAATAACCACTATTTCCCTCCAGCACTAATGGGGCGCATCATATTCTTCACTGAGCACTTTGAAAAGCCTTATCTACTTAGTGTTTTTTAAATGTTGGAAACGAAAACACCGGTTTGTGAACAAATGAAGTTGCGGATAAAGACAAAGCTGGGTTTACTCCACATTTCAATGGAATTGAAATGTTTTCACAGAACTAGAACAACAGAAAGGAACACTCAACCATGACACGTAATATTTATTCCATTTAGATTTAATTACAATTCATTGTTAATTAATTAAAGGTTACGTAATTTTATATTCATTTTTTAATGATAGCTTTAGTGATACTTAAACTAGCATGCACACTGTTGGTTTATTTGAGTTTATGTGCGTAAATCATCACGGTCATCAATGCTAGATTGATCTTTATACTCAATAGATAAATACCCTAATAAAAATAAAAATAAAAAGTTGGTTCTTTGATCTTACAGGTCCGCATCCGACTATGTCTAAGGCAAAGAGCAGAGATAGGATCCAACAGGGGACGGCCCGAAGAATAGATGGCTAGTGATTATTTTCTCCAGTATGATACAAGAGTCAATCAATGCTGTGGATAAACCATCTATTTGCCTTTGAGATATTACTACAATTCACTAATGTTTACAATATTATAATGATGGAAAAGTCCAAGTTCTCTAAAGTCCTCGGAGCTAACACGCTCTGGGGTACCATCTATGCTTCAATAACTCCTAAGCTGGCCACAGAGACTCCTCACTCAGCTGGCTTACGAATTTATAAAGGATTTAATAACAATAATTAAAAAAAAATTAAAAAAAAAAAAATCAGTCAACAGATGATTTACTAATATGTTATGAAAATATATAATATAATATAATATATAATATATATAATAAATATAATATATTAGATATTTCTCAGAAAATTATTTACCTCATAAAATATAAAATAATCAGCTACAGTAAATTTTTTTTATAAGTTATTACTTTTAATTTTATTTTGTTAAGCCAACTATTTTGGTTGAATTTATTTTGCTATTGTAATTTTTTTTCAATTTTTTTATCAATAAAAAAATATTATATATATATATATATATATATATATATATATATATATATATATATGTATTTGAATTTAAAAATATATATTTTACTATTGTAGTTTTTAAATTGTTTGAATTAATAAAGAACATTTTTATTTAGATGAAAAAAATGAAAGAATCAGCATAATTTAGTGAGATCATTCTTTTTTTTTATTCAACACATTTCACTTTTTTGAGGTGTTACAGCTAAATTTCGGATTCTGGGTCCCCAAAGTGGTAAAGTACATTGAGAACATATTTTCCCTCTCAGTCACTACACTAAAAACCTTACTAGGAGCATCATCTTGAAAATTTAATATGCATAGTTCTTTTTTGTATTCAAATTTTTTAATGCCTTTTACTTGAGTTAGAAAGCAAGAAACTAAAAAGATTCATTTTTATATTTTCGTTAGCATTTTTTTTTTTTCAAAACTCAGTAAAAACAAACTAAATAAGAAAACTATATCCTGTTAACTAGGCCAAATATACATTTATTTATGTATATTTTTAGGCAACAGAGAAGAATTTTTTTGTGATTTATTAAAAGTGTGATCTATTAAAAAATAATAGTATTATAAATAAAGAAGACTATATTTCATTATTTATAAAATAACAATTAAAAAAAACAATGTTACTTAAATATTGATATTATTTTTTTTTTACATTAATTAATAATAACGTAAAATATTACATTGTGCAATGACTGATTAATATACTGAAACTTCCATTTGTTCAAGATAGTTTCAAAATTAAAGTACCTCTAAAAACTCCTTAAAAATTTACTGCTGAAGCAGCAATATTTTTAATATTAAAATTTGTTTAGGCTCATCTCTTTTTTTGGTGGCTTATTATTTTATTAAACATAATATTTCATTGTTTCAGATAGCACATCATGTTCTGTTAAGTAATCCTAAAAGTGTGGTAGTTAACATATTCGTATTAACCCATGTATAAAATAGTTTATCCTTTTTTTGACGTTTTCATATAAAAATTAAAATAATAGAATTGCTTTTAAAATTCTATTTTTTTTCAATTAATGATCGTACAACGCAGAGAAATGTATAATTAAAAATATAATTGATTGAATTGACTCCAAGCCATTCTTTGTAATTATTTACATCACTGTTTTAATTACTGGAAACGTTTCATGCCTCTTCTCTGTTGTGTGGTCGTGAACAAAGCTGAAATTTTAAATCTATTTTTTTTTTCAAAGCCTCTGTATCAGGCACCATTGTTTAATTAATTTATCATTTGTAATTACAATAAAATAGCAGTCCTGGAAGTTGTGCTTTTGAGCTAATATATGGGGCAAATCAATTTCATGTAATCTCACTGTCATTTCAATTAATAACTTTGGTTCTCAATGAGAATTTTTATGTAAATGTATATATGTATATGTGTATATATACACATATCTGTTATATAAAAGGACTAGCTGCCATTTTTCGTAAGTGATCACTAACAACGAAAACTACTAAACCAATCTGTATCAAATTTAACCACACCATCCTTATCGTTCCAGGAAGGTTTAGCAATAATACAATTTTAAATTAATTTTTAATTTAAAAGCGATAATATGTTGACAAAAATAATGTTTGAAAATTGACCGATAGGTGGTGAGAGCCATTCTGCAGGAGAGGTTAATAGCTACTGAACTCATCTATACCAAATATTAACTAGACCATCTTCGTAGTTCTTGGAAGGTTTAATAATACTAGAAATTTAAATTTACAATGTTGAAAGGCAGATGTTTGCCATACTGTCATTGTTTATAAATTAAAATCCAACCATATGAAATCAATAAAATTATTTCTGCAGAATAAAAATTATTACAGAATCAAAATGTCGATCCTTTGCTTTTTGATATTGTATGTAAATATATGGTTCATGGTCCATTTAGTTGTAAACATTTATAATGCTGTCAATTATCCACAAGAGTTCACTAACAGTTCTGTTTATCTTGATTACCAATTTATATATTAAAATTAATAATTGGATGTCCAATTATGATTATGAAGGTTACCAAACACCTAATATTTGCCAGATTAAAAATTTCTGCTATGGGTAGAATATCATAGTAGAAATAATGCTTAATTGCACATTTCAATACAAGGTTTTTATTTATAAACAAATACAATTATTAGTTAATAATATTTTTCATTCATTTAAAGGGGTGACACATTCTTTTTTTTTAAGTTTTATTCACATTTGTTTATAATAAATTATTTTGTTAGTTAGTTGTTATATTTTTGGTTTTGTGTCATAATTAAAAAGTTACCTAGGAAGTGTCCTAGGTCCAATCCTCTACACGGTGTATACAGCTGACATCCCTACGCATCCTAGCACCATCCTCACCACGTATGCTGATGACACTTGTGTGTTATCAGTAAACAATGATCCATTTATTGCCTCCCAGACACTCCAATCCCATATCATAAACCTTCAAGAATGGTGTCGAAAATGGAGAATCAAAATAAATCCAAATAAATCCCATCAAATAACCTTTACCCTTCGTCGTAAACCTATGACTTCCTGTCCTACAGTATCCTTTAATGATGTCCCATTAATCCCCGTTGAACAGATCCGCTACCTAGGACTCCATCTGGACAAACGTCTTACTTGGAATCCACACACAAGACTAAAAAGACAAGAAACTGCCCCTCGTTTTCGACTACTTCAGCATTTACTCGACAAACGTTCAAAGCTCTCAATTAATTACAAAAGAATAATATACATAACTGTGATTAGACCTATCTGGACGTACGGAGTTGAGCTTTGGGGTATCCAATCCTTACAATCCAAAATCCTTAGAAAAATCCTAAATGCTCCTTACTTCGTCACAAACAAAGTTATCCACAAAGATTTTAATATACCTTACGTTTCTGACTTAGCTCATACCAGATATCTATCCTTTCATAGCAAACTCCACAATCATTCAAACCCATTAGTATCACAGCTTGCTTCTCACTCCATTCCAGATAACCCTCCGAGGCGTCTGAAAAGAAGATGGCCTCGAGACCTTCTAGTATAATGCTTCATTATATAAAACCTTTAGAAGTGCTACCAATCGGTAGTTGCTTTAAAAACAAGTGACAAGTCATTTTTATCATTATCATCGTATTTACTTAATGTATAATATATTGTATATACAGTTGTAAATTTCTATTAAATAAATAAAAAAAAAAAAAAAAAAAAATTAAAAAGTATTAATTCTTAACTGAAATGTAGTATAAGGGTTGAAACTAGAAAAGGAATAAATAATAAATTAAACAAAAATGAGTCCATAAACATATCTTTTTCACAATTAATTATCTCAACTAAGTAAACAAAGTTGCTAACGTCTGCATCTAGTGAATGAGATATTTTTCAATAATTTGGCTTTTGATCTCTTGTTTTTGAAATTATATTGATTAAACTGAAGATAATAAAACTAGGCACGTTAAAGCCGAAGTTAAGGGTTGCCAAGTAACAGGTTTGATGATATTTCCTGTACAAGTGGACGAGGATATTATAGTATAGAAACGTGAAAATTATTTTATTCTATGTTTACATTTATGTTGTGCAAATGATATGTGTAAAGCATTATGCATTGTGAAATTTTAAATGTATCAGGATGCATATACAGCCTTGGCCAAGGAACAAAATAGTTCCTTTTAATGGGTTGTACCTCAATCCTTGCAAGTTAATACTCTTAGGCCCAATTCACACAGAACGGACGTGGCGGAGACGTGGCGCTTTTGTCTCTTCCACGTATGTCCTATTAAAAAAAGTTCGCGCCACGTACGTTCTGTGTGAATTGGAACGTTTGTTTAATAGGAGAGGCGCGGAAGAGACAAAAGTCCGCGCCACGTCTCCGCCACGACTCTTTGCCGTCTCTCGTGTCGTACAAGAAGGGGCAAGCCACTTCGTCGCCACGAGTTTTTTTTTTTTTTTTTTGTTAGCTTTCTTTTTTTGGGTAAGGGGTGAATCGGACATAAAAACAACATTAATAAAATTTGATATTGGAGTTACATACATATATACCAACAATTAATCGGGGTGAAACATCACTGATTTAATTTTTTATTTTTTTCGGGAGGCGAGGGTGAATCGGACATAAAAACAACTTTGATGAAATTTGATATTGGAGTTACATACATATATACCAACATTTGATAGGGGTGAAACATCACTGATATAATTTTTTTTTTGGGGGGGAGAGGATAATATATAAATCGGACATAACAAAACTGAACAAATTTTTCCGAAAAACCAACCACCCCCCAAAAAAAATTAAATTGGTAATGTTTCACCACTATTAAATTGTTGGTGTGTATGTACACTGCCGGTCAAAAGTTTGAGACCACCCTGAGCCAAAGTATGTAAATTTAAAAGTTTAATATCTTTAAAATCGTTCCGCCTCTCTTTTTCTATCTAATTTTATGTTTATGTTTTTATTTATAAGTAAAAACACTTTGTTTCACTTTTGAGATTTTCTCCGTAATAAATCAATTACGAGCTATTCCACGCAGGAAAAAAAAAGGAACTTAGTTCATAAATATCTAATTAAATTTGAAATGGCTCTGTATGTAATTCCACTATCTAATTTTATCAAAGTTGTTTTTAAGTCCGATTCGCCCTCGCCCCCCGAAAAAAAAAAAATAAAAATAAAATCAGTGATGTTTCACCCCTATTAAATTGTTGATATATATTTATGTAACTCCAATATCAAATTTTACGAAAATCGGTTAAGTAGTATTTATGTCCGATTCACCCTCGCCCTCCCCCCCCCCCAAAAAAAAAAAAAAATAAAATCAGTGATGTTTCACCCCTATTAAATTGTTGATATATATTTATGTAATTTTATTAATGTTGTTTTTATGTCCGAAGAAACAAAAGCGCCTCGTCTCCGCCACGTCCGTTCTGTGTGAATTGGGCCTTAGAGAAACTTGGTGAGAAAATTGTTGAGGTCTAATACTTTTGGCCTAGGCTTTAGTTTCCTTCAAAGTATTTTTAACGATATTAAATAAAATGTAACTTATAAATTATAAAAACCTAAATGAAATAATATTATGAAATGTTTGATCGATCCACACGTTTTTGATTAACCAAAAGTAGGGTTGTAAAAAATTTAATCATATCTAAAATTTAATCATGACAATTTGACTACTAATTTCCTGGAGTCAATCACTTATAATTTAATAGTGATTAAATCTTTTAATCAAATAATCATTATTTGACTTAGAAATGACTAAAATATTTAATCATGATGAAATCAGATGATTGATTCTAGGAAAGTAGTTGTCAAATTGCTATGATTAAATTTTGCCTAACTCTGCTTCAGGTTTATAAAAAAACTTGTGGATTTATAGCTTTATTTTATTTATTTATTTTTCTTAATTTACCAGCTTGTGAAAATTGTACTCGTTGCATTGTGAGTGTTCATTTTCTGTAGGTAAAAGCACACATTGACACTTTTCATTCGACTGAGTACGAGTGCTTGCCCGCTATAGGCTATTCTCTCTTATTCCTTTATAATACAAAAATAAATGTGAAATGTTTAAATATATTTTTACAATGAAAGGATATCTGCAAAAGATAAATAGATGTCATTCCAGATTAGTCTGAATTCCTCCCTCGCACTGCTATCCTTCGAACTAATTCCGTATTCCTCACTGGGCGGACAATCAGACATGATCTTGAAAGAGTTCCAAGTTATTTGCTATGCTACATCCGTCACCGCCATGTTGGCATTCATATATAGCAGTCTCTGACTGTTTTAAAAATTATATCATATTAGTTTAACATTTTTTCTAATAATTTTTTTTTTTTTTAGTGTTCCTTCATTTAAGTTTCCATTAACGTTTGATTAGCAATAGAGTAAAACTATATCACTTTGATCTTTTTTATTGGGGACAATTAAAGAGGGAAGATATTAAGAGCAGTTAGATAGTTTAAATTATAGTTACAGAAAATAAAAATTATCTAGTTATTAATAGAATATTATTTTTACATTTTTAAAATTTGTATTTATATCGTCTACTTGTAAAAGTCATTAACTAACAAAATCAAATTTTTTTAGAAGAGAAAAAAAAAAAACAGGAATATCCTCATTAAAATTTCTCAGATGGTTATGTAGTGAATTTTCTCATTCTCTTATGTGCATATATTCAGTTATATTCACTTTGTGACCTTTTATACTTATGGGAAATAATATCACACAATGATTATTTGTCAAATTTGGAAAGAATTGCACTTAGTGACTTTTACTTCCAAGCAGAAGATATAATCTATAAAACAAAGTGTTGATGTTTTGAATTTTTTTTTGTATATTTTTAGAACATTCGAAACTAGTTAAAAATAAATAAAATAAAATAAAAATTAAAAATAAAAAAATAAAAATAATAAAAAAAAAATAAAAATAATTCCAATAGTAGAGGCAATTAATTCATCAATCCTAATTGTATTGATCCTTCTATACCATCATGAATTATTTTAAATTTATAATTACGACTTTCTTATGGATATATTTATTTAAAAATATAAAATTAAACAATACTATAAATTTAAAAGAAATAAATAGAATCAAGGTGAAAATAAAAACTAAATATAAAAACATTTAATCATTAAGAAATATTGATAAAAAAGATATGAAATAAATAATTAACAGAAGACTTATAGAACTTCTACATTATTTTTTACGCGTACGCATTACTATCTGATAGGTTCAGGATTTCCAGAGATCAAAAATTTGTCAAAAAATCCCTGCTCAAATATCTAGTACGTTTATAAGAAACATAATTATTAAATTTGATCAAAATTGGATGAGTCGTTCTTAAGTGCTACTTTAAAACCCCTCCCCAGTAAAAAAAATTTAAATTTACCTTTTGAGAGTCATTAGATACTGAAGAATAACGACTACCAAATTAATTAGAAATCAGCAGTCATTTCAAAAAACCAAAATAAATAAATAAAATAATATTTCAGTGCTGTTTCCATCCTTTGCAGTTGCTGATAGTTATACCAGAAACTTTGTGAACTGTTATTAGATGCCTAAGAATGTTGATTACTAAATTTTGTGAAAATGAACTGCCATTTTAAAATGCGTATTTACACCCTTCCATCCCATCCCCCCCTTCAAAAAAATATTCCAGTGATGTTTCCATAATTAGAAATTGATAAAAGATATATTAGAAGCATAATTATTAAATTTGATCAAAATCAGTTAAGTCGTCCATAAGTACTCCTTTACCCTCCCCCCACCACTACCATCAGTTTCCATTTGTATGAGACGTATAGAACATTATTGGTCTTACATTAAAATTTATTGTAAGTTTTAACTTTTATCTCAAATGGTATAAGTGAAAGTTTAACTTTATGAAAGTGTTGACAATAAAAGTTTTTTTAAGGACTTTTACTTTTATAGCTAGAACTTATATTAAACTGTTATTTCATAACTTTTATTTAACCTCTTTTGAATAAATTTTTTTTTTAAACATTAATTTTATAGCTCTTTTGTATAAAGGAATAATTGTTTCCATCCACGCAATAACTCTACAATCGTAGAGAATAACTACTTTTCAGAATGTACGACTTCGCATAACATTGTTCTGATGTAATTCTGCGATAATAAATAAACAACATGGACACAAGTTAAACAATTAGTTTCTCTTCTATCTTACCTAAGACCTTAAGTTAACAGGTAATTCCCAAACTACGTGATCTTCGTGTCCCTGTCAGCTCAATAATCAAAATATTAAACTACATTTCAAGACAACTCATCTTTACTTTCGTTTTTTTAAAAACTATTTATAATATTTGCAACTGCATACATATATAAAATAATTAAATGATTAAACTATTAAAATGACTCCTTAATAACATGTAAGGAACCACTAGCTAGCAGCGCTTCCATTAAAGTCCTGTATAAGGTCTCTCGGCCATCTTCTTTATAGACGCCTCAAAGGATTATTATGAAGTTTGAGACAAGTTGAAGGACTAGTGGATTCGAATGGTTAAGGTGTTTAGTATGAAAGGATAGGTATCAGGTGATTTAGGCCAAATCAGGGACATATGTAGCATTAAGATCTATATGGACAAGTCTTTTGTGACATAATAAGATGCATTGAGGATTTTATGAAAGATTTTGGATTCTAGGGATTGTTTAGAAGAATTATATTTGGGCCTAATTACTGTCATGTAAATAAGTCTTTTGTAATTTATTGGGAGCTTTGAAGGTTTGTCTAGTAAATGTTGAAAAAGTCTGGAACGACGAGCAGTTTCTTGTTGTTTTAGTCTTGTATGTGGGTTCCATGTAAGACATTTGTCCATGTAGAGTCCTAGGTAGCGGATCTGTTTAACAGGGATTACTGGAATATCATTAAAAGATACTGTAGGACAGGAAGTCGTAGGTTTACGAGGAAGGGTAAAAGTTATTTGATAATTTTTGTTAGCATTTATTTTAATTCTCCAATTTGGCTACCATTCTTGAATTTTAGTAATATGAGATTGTAGTGATTGTGATGCAATGTAATTTATTCGGAGCTTTAAACGCTGGTATTTGTTAGAGGAAGTCACGAAATTAAACTGCAATTCCAGACCACTCGTCATTACTTTCGTTCGAATTTTATTTTATTTTAAGCATTTAAAAAATTTACTAAGTCTCTCTCTAATGATAAATTAATGGAAAGCGATTCAGTTCATGAATAAGCCAAAGAGATTGACGAGTTTCAATAAGAACTAGAGTAAAAGAATTTCTTTCTCCTCCTTTAATGGCTTACCTTAGAAATGAAAAATTAACAATTTAAATATTCAAAAAGTTAAGCATCCCATTGAAGAAAAGGCAATCCCTATTGAGATAAAGATAAATCATTTCTCATCCAATGACCATTAAAGAGGACTTCTCAAGAGGAGAGTCAACAGTTGGAGGCGAAGATACCCCACCCACCTCGGCGGGGAAAGAAGGGCCCTCCAGGGAAGAAATCAATAGAGTGGTATTAGGATATTATTTGGAGCTGCTCTGTCAGCAGCTGTCAGCGGGAGGCAATAGCTTGAACTAATAAGTCATTATGTCGGCCCTGGCCTTCGCTCAAAGGACACAGTGTAAAGCCCACGGTCTGGCGAGCCTTGTCAGCCGATTCGGACTGAATCAGTCTTTGACAAGGTCTGCTGCCCCTAATATGAATGGATGTGTCCAGGCTCAACGGCTCGGAAAATCTGAATTATCAGGAAAATCAAAGGTGTTCATAAACTATAGGACATTAACAAATTATGTCATAATTGTTAAGCTTATGGTTTAAGAAATATTATTAATGAAATTCCCTGCTAGTTTTGCATTTTTTTTTTCTATTTTATTGGAAACCTTCATTATTAAAAAAAAAATATTTCAGCGATGAGTGGAAAGTTAGGGTACTATTTGGCGACCTTACAAAATGCTGATGATAAAAAAGAAGCAAAAATAACTCATTCGGACAATGAAGATGCAAATGAAGGTGCTTTCCTTTAATTTTAATTAACAATTATAAATACCTTGATCTTTGGGAGAAAAATAAAGTAAATACAATTTTTTCATGTTCTGATATAATATTTTGTCATACCTATTTCTTCCTTTTAAGAAAGTGTAGATTCGAAACCTACCAATCAAAGGTCCAATATTTAAATTTTATTATAGCACACCTGACCAGTCCTATAAAATAAACTAGTAAACCACAAATGGCATTTATTAGCTTTATCATTTAATCTATCTATTTTAATTACAATCCAAACAATACACCACAAATAGTTAATTTTCAAATTATTATTTTATAATATAAATATTCCAAAGGTTCTAGGTTTCTTTTATTTCTTTATTTTTAATCTTAAAATATGGAGGGACGCACTGTTATTTTCCTGGATATTGTTTTAAAAGTTAATCAGAGCTCAAAACTATCACGAGTTAATTCATTTGGTTACATAAATATAAAATAATCTATATCAGTGCATCCCATCTACAGTTTTTGTTGAAAGGTAATTGTAACACTAATTTCTTAAGTAGTAAATAAAGTTCAGAACCTTTTCAATGTTTATCTTCCTAAAAACAAGAAATTGTAAAATGGATTTTATTTATTTTTATATTTTTTCTTTTTTATGTATGTATTGTCGGAATAATAATTAATTATTTGTTGTATATATGTTTTAGGTAATAAATGCTATTTGCTGTTTACGAATTTATTGTTTTCACTATTTGGTTTGATTCTTTTAAGGTTTCATGTGGATTATTTCTTATCATAGCAATTTATATTTAAACCTAGGAATCGGTTCGAGAATCAAACTATTTTTAAATTTTAAATTTTATTTATCAACATTAAATATGCCGGATATTGATTCTCAACAATAAAACCAAATATATTATATGAATGTTCCACAGAAAATTTAATTTAATCTCTTCAACTGAATTTATCTCAAACTGAAAAAAAAAAAAAAAAAAAAAAAAAAACCTCGAGACTAGAGAATGAGGGTTTTTGAAAATAGGTCAATCTAGGAAGCTATTCCAATACCAGCCAATGCACAAAATTCATCCGAATTCCTCTGTTTTCCAATCTACATTCTTATTTGGCAGCTTTTATATAACACGGAGAAGCTTATAGGAGGAACTCCAAGAGATGCTTATTGTTTGTCAATTCTATTGATTTACTAACATTATTTTTCTTCAGAAACACACAGCTATCCTCTGCATATTATATTAAAAATGTTTAAAATTTTAATGTCTAATTTGAATTTGAATTTTTATGACCACGGTAAATCTTTATAGATGTCATAAATTGAAATAGGACATTACCAACTCTTTATGGTGCAGATTTCAGATTCTAAGAGAAAAAGGCTATCATGTGATACGATTTTAGAAGAATATATGTACATTTTCAATTCCATTAAAAAAATTATTTTATAGAGTTCCAGCCTGTCTGTGAAACCTTTATATAAAGCTCTAGTACTTTTTTTTTTTAAACATTAGCACCCAGTGGTACAGTATCCAAGCGTGGTACTAAATTATTAAGGATTAGACTAGGAGATCCCTCATCCACCTCCTTTTCAGCCTCCGTTGAGTCAGGCCAGAAATTTGTTGTGCTGCCATATTCTGTACCTGTTAGTTATAGTTTTCACGTAATGTTTCATAAAAAAGTCTGTAAATTTTATAAATATGGCTCTTAACTGTCGGACTACGTACCTACGCATATATGTCTGTATGAAGCGTATCGTTTTATACGTATGGAGGGGAGTCTGTAGTTAGTCTTAGGAATTTAGATTGGAATAATTGTATTTTTTGAATATGCTATTCTTTTTGACCGGTCAGTAAACTTGGTACTCGTACATCCAGATGGGTTTTGTCAGTTAGCTGTAAATGTCAAGTTTCTGTTTTAAAGGTTGTTTCTTTGAAGTATGGAGTATATAGTATTTTTAATTTTGGAATTTCGAAATTTGATCTATGTATTGAAGCTAACTCTTAATAATAATGTTTAGTAATTCCAGTTACTTGATACCGATACCATTATACATTAACTTCCTATACTAATACTACCAAGACTGAGATCCATTTTGTTATATCTAATACAATCCTCCCATCTACATCTCGGTCTAGTTGTAGTTTTGCACTAATTACTTATATAATGATTCATACCATATCCATACCAATCTTACTAGCCCATAATAGTAATCATGAATCTGTTACTCCGTTATATTTACTCGCAATATGTCTTCTTTTATTCGAATAATTCTTTGAAAAATGCATCCATTTCAAGCTGTGATTCATTTATGAAAACCTAAAGATATTGTTTTCCCGTCGTCCACTATCCAAATCGTACGTGTGCTACATAATATTTTGTGTAAAAATTTTGGGGTCGTAGTGGCCGAGTGGTAGAATGTAAGGCGCTTTAGTATTCATGTACATTCTGCGGCGCTGCACAGAGGTTTAAAGTGACGAATATAGGGGAAAAAAAAAGATTTTATTTTAAACGTGCAACTATATTTACGTTGATAAAAACGTCATTATGTTGATAAACAGCTCTCACCGCACATTACAGGCAAACAAATCATTCATTTAAATTCGATTCCCCCAAAATTATTCACCATGAATTAATTTCTTGACTGTAACTATTAAAATGTTTAGTAAGGTTCTTGAGGTTCAGTCAATAAATAAAAAAAAAAACAATTATTTTGGCGACGTTTTGAGACTATATTGTTCTCATAATCATGCCCTACAGTGAAAAAATAGGTTACAATAAAAATATATAAGTTATACAAGTTATTTCAAAACATAAAGTTAGCTACAGTGCAAGAATATAACAACATGTGTTAGAATAATAAAAATATATATAATTACAGAATATAGAGGAGTATGAAGTTACTTACAATGTTACTAGTGGGTATGGAATAGACTAACAATTCTTGTACACAGCTAACCTGGTGGAATTTTGAACAGACAGTTACAAAGGTTGTGGGGAAATTCCTGTTTCTTAAAAGTTAAATTAAAAGGACTGGGTAGGTATTCCCAAAGATGCAGGTACAAAAATATTTCAGTATAATATACTAATAAATGGAAGAATGATTTATATGATGTATATAAATGTAGATGTATATTATTGGTCTGAATGTATTAAGTTGGAATAACAGATATCGAAGACGTCACCAAAATAGTTGTTTTTTATTTATTGACTGAACCTCAGGAACCTTACTAAACATATACTATATACATATATATATATATATATATATATATATATATATATATATATATATATATATTTCATATGACTTATATGTATTTCATATGACTTAATCGCTGCCTAGATAGGCTGGTTACTAAAGTCTACTACTAAAAATACTAAAAATTGCAGTAAACAGTTTACTTCATCACAATATATCTTTTAATGTTTACAACTTCCATGAACGAAAACTTCCACATATTTTTCCATGAGTTAGTGGAGCGGAAGAGTATCTACCCCGACGGCTGTCCCTTACACAGGGGGAGAGAAAGAAGCCTCTCAGGATCAAATAGAGTGTGAAATGCTGCAACATAACTCGTAATGGTCCTAGCCTCATGCCAGTCCTGGATACCTTCAGCCCTAGACTGAAGGGACGGAATGGAACGATATTTCAGACAGTTTAACCCCTGGCATCCGCTAAATCTTGATCCTCCGTCGACTTGCCTTTCACGTCGATAAACATCTACCCTTAAGGTTTGGTGCAGGATGACTTTTATTGAGGAGTTAGATATATAAGCGTTACCCATAACAATGGTAGAAGATAAATTATGTCAGTTTTTCGACATTGCAGAAAACAATACATTACAGGTGGTAATTAAATAAATATTAACTACGCTGTCGTAAAATTAAAATCTTCATAAAAACTAAAAATGAGCTGTATTGTCTTGTAATATGCATATAGATCAGGTGTATATTATTATATTATTACATGTGTGAATGATTGTAATAATTACTCCATAAAAGTGTTAATAAAAAATATATCTTCTTCTATGTTGTTACACTTTTTTTTTTTTTTTTTTTTTTAAATAAAAAATAGATATTGTCCCTAGTAACACATTAACCTTATCTTTTGATGTCTGCTCTAATTTACTTCCTACCGTCTTGATCAATTCTATTCCAAATTATGGCGTATAATAATCATTATTAATTATGTTTTTATTTTATATTATAATTTTAGTAATATGAATCTATGGGTCAGCACACAATTTACATTATCATACTTATTAATGACTATTTGCATTAATAGTGGTAACCCTACCACTATATCCGTATATACTATAGTATATCCGTAGTTCTAAGGTCTACGTCGGCATCGCAAGTTTCTTCTATTTGGTCATTCGTCTCCTTCCAGTCAAGAACACTTCCTAGATCAATTCATTCCTCTAAATCCAATAGGTCTCTTTTAATTTTCCGGATGAATCTTAAATCCGCGGTATAACTTCACCATTTAATCTTTGAATTTCTTCGCTTGAATTTTATCCAGTTTTTTAAAACATTATCCAGGATATTTCAGTAACCTTGCTGACAAAGGACCAAAGTGGGTCGACACTTAAAAATAAGTAAGTATACCCTGACGAAAGGTACAGGAGACTCTCAAGCTCTAATTAATAATCCGTTAACCTCAATATATAATAATTATTAATGTTATTTATTAGTTTGCTATTAATTAAATATATTGAACATTTTATTAGGTCTAATAAGCACAATCAAATTTAGCATATTTTTTTTTTTTTTTTTTTTTTTTAGAATATTTAAAAAAAAAAATTTCTTTCATATTTGAATCAACGAATCGAAAAATTAAATTCATTTTTTGAATTTTCCTTGGTCTAATATTTGTGCCTGACTTTGCTAATCCAACCTCAGTATTAACCCAGCAGATAACACTATATGATAAAACAAGCTAAATCCATGATAATTTGATATTCAGATTTTTCTTCCTAACACTTCTGCAAATAAATTCTTCATCCAATGAACTAGATAGTATTTAAAAAAAAAAAAAAAATTAACATAACCCTTTCATCCACAAAATCCTTCCATTAGCAACTATGGAATTAAGTTAGGTACGCTTACTTCGGCTAAGAAAGTAGAACCAGAGACAGTAGAAAACATAAAATATTGATCCATTTTGTATACAATATTTTTAGATGAAGTTTTCCCAAGAGTATTAATCAGTTGCTTTTTCAAATAGACAATGTTTCCGTACGGTTAATTTTTGTTTTTTTCCAGTTTTATTCTATTTGAGCCATTGTTTTCAATAAACAGAAATTTCAATTGTATTGTTCTTGATTTCCCTTACTATTTTTTAATAATATTTTTCTTTGATTAGATTTTGAGGAATCTATAACATTTGATTAAAAGACTACAAATCACAATTAAATATCTGATTCCGTAATACCCTACGCTCAAGAGGCGTGTAAAGATTTACGTTAGAAGAACACTCTACGTAGGAAGAGGCGTAGTATTTTGAAAAGTAGATTACTACTGATCTTGAGACATCCGTAAGGAGATTATTCAAACGATAACATAAACAAGACTGATTGTGGATGGCATTCCTAGAATATGGTGGGTGGTAATGAAATCGTGGATAATAATTAACTATCCAGAATATCACTACGCCTCTTTGGCGTTTAGTGTTGTCTACAGGGTTAAGCTTATAAATTTATTTGTATAAACTAAGTAGCATTGAGGATTTTTCTGAGGATTTTTGAGGACACAATAAGAATTGGAATATATATAGTGGAACCATCAAACGGCTAATCAAATTACGAAAGCGAATACTAAACAATCCTAAATTTTTCTAACTTGAACGAGCAGATTCTCCAAAATGTACGACAGCAATGACAGAGACCAAAGGCATTACCGTAGGACAGAAAGAGGTGGCGTGGGATGGATGGGGGTGGAAATTGGAGGATATCAAGTGAGATTTATTCCGAAGAGATCAAAGGGACCTCAGCGAGACCACATGAAATGGAGGGGGGATGGGAGGGTCCAGCATTGTTTACTCGTACCCTTTGCTGAGGCATTGCCTGGATTTTTGTCCGGCTAGAGGGAGGGGGAGATCTGGCAATGGTTTCCCATCCGTTTGGCCTTCTATGGTGAGGGGTGGATAAGCTTGGTATGCAAATACAAGAATTCCTCTGCTTATAGCATTCTTTTGGGGCGTTAATTAGTTGGCATCGCGTCTGTGACTAATTTTGGAACGGCTCCGTTTATTGGATCCTTAATGACATATGGAGTAGTCGTTAAGTTTAAAAAAAAAAAAGAAATATGTAGGTACCTTGTTCCTTTAAATTGTTTTAATTATATGATCCGTTTTATCGCCACAAGCATATGGTTTTATCAAATACATTTCTACTGTTTCTAGATTGCTTGTTTTAGTTTGATGGCGTACAACTTTGGTTATTAACGCCAATTTTTCATTCCTTTCTTTTTTTTATATATGCATATTTTATTCTTTAGTGTATTTTTATTGATATGTTTTATATAAACTTTGCTATATTGCTTAATAATAAATTATGTCGAATTTCTGTTAACAAAGCATTCAATTTCAAGAATTTAAACACTAATTCTGTTGTTTCAGTGTTATCTTCCAAGACTGTTGGATGATCAGTCATCTGATGTGGCCTATTCTGAGTCTCGCTGACTGAAGTACAACTTCCTTCCTAAGATATTGGTGGCTGGATGTATTCCAGGGTTTGATATTTAAAAAAAAAAAATAATTTTTAGTCTATTTGGTGGGCTTTCATCCAACATAGACTGCCACCCATCAGTTGATAGAATAGAATAGAATAGATAAATATTTTTATTCTGGGACCAAGTCCCTAAGAAATATCATCTTAGTACAGAAAGGAATAAAATTAGTTACATCTGGTCAGAGACATAATGAATAAATAAAATGAAAATAAATAAAAATAAATAAAATAAAGAAGAAATAATAATATAACAATGATAATGTATACATAGATACTAATTAAATATACAAACAGGAAAATAAGAAAATATTCTACAAATGAAATAATGAATTGATTCTTTTGATACAATGCTTATTATATTTAATAGAAGAACCTAAATGTTAAATTCAGAGTGAGAAAAAAATTATTATGATTGGTATCTAACTTGTGCAAATAGTAACGAAAGTGTTCTAGAGAAATCTAGATATCATTTAATTGAGAAAGTAGATTGTTAGCAAGATAAGAAGGAGGTACTGGAAATAGAGGAATTTAAATGTTTTCAGAGATTTCGCTTGTCTAATATGAGAAGGAATGGAATTCCATAGGATGTTCCATATAAGATAGATGATAAATTCTAAAATTGATTATTCAAGAATGTATTTACAAAATATTGTTTGTCTCTTTTTACCTTTAAGATTTTTAGATTTTTTCTGTGAAGGATGTCAAGACACCATAACTAACATTTTTTTTTTTTTAAATTTGATAAAGTGAAGTGTACTGGAAAATTCCTTCATAGATTCAACAACTGATTATTGAAGAATATATTAACAAAATATTGTTTGCCTCTTTTTACCTTCAATGGCTTTGTGGTTTCTTCAATATATCCAATCAATAAAACTCGACCTATCGTCATTTCATGCAATGGATTAATTTCGGAGGTAACAGTCCTTTAAAGAAGAACGAATATCGTCAGAAAAATTAGAAGAGGCACAGACAACTTTTGGACACCATTATTTGGAAAACCTTAAGCAAATTGGTTGATGAAATACCATGAAAGAATTCAATCACCTCATTATTATCGGGTGTGAATAGTAAAATTAATAACAATAACAAATGATATTATTTCTTTATTCATAGGTGTGCAATAATGGTTATTAGTCCTTTTGACAATGTTCCCTCTTACCCTTCAAAAGACGAATCCGTACCGGAGGGAATATTTGAAGTTAAATGTGACGAAATGAAAGCAGACAGAAGCATGAAAGCACTTACAGGGGCAGCCATGCCTCTTCTAATTCTATTTGTTCTAATGGCCAACCTCGGCCTATCTGTTAAATGGGGACAAGGCAGACTCCTCTCTTCTCTTAATATTCTTAACAGAGCCCACCTCCTTGCTGTTTCTTCATTGTTCAGCGAAGGATTTTCCTCTCATTCTCTCTCTCTTCGAACTCTCAGTTAATTTAATATTCTTTTATCTTAAAATTAGACTTTGGATGTTGGGCAGACGCAATAAGATCTACCTATTATATTAAGAATTATTATATTAAGAATGTGATAAAATTTATGAAGCAATTCAGAGACAAAGTTTTCAATATAATGTGAATAAAATCAGCTCCTGTATGATTAACTTGAAAAATGTTCAAACCTTCCGATTAATTAAGAAATAATCATTTATATGATAGTAATTAGACCTATTTGGGCATAGGGAGTTAAGCTTTGGGGTTCTACTAAACCACCTAATTCATCTCGTATTCAATCTCTAAAATCCAAAATCCTCAATGCACCTTACTTTACCACAAACAAACATCCACAAAGATCTTAATGCACCTTACGTTTCTGACTTATCTCAAACCAGATATCTATCCTTTCATAGTAAACTCCATAACCACTCAAATCCTCCATTATCTCAACTCGCTTCCCATTCTATTTCAGATAACCGTCCGAGGCGTCTGAAAAAAATGATGACCTCGAGACCTCCTAATACAGATCTTATTGAAGTGTTACTAATCCTACCCATTGGTAACACCTTTACAAGCAATTGACACATTACGAACATTATCATCTCATTTACTAGATGTATTTTTATTTTATTTGAATACTGTTTAAAATTCCAATAAATAGCAATAGAGTCTGGATCATATCGTTACATAACTTCCTTTGACTAATCACCTGTCAAGGCTTCAATGGCCTACCGCGTTAGTTCTCAGAACACTCGGTACAAAAGGTTCGAATCTCACATGGAGTGGTTAAAATTTATTTCGGATCGAACCCACGAATGAATCGTTATCTTTCTAAGTTGGCTAGAATAGGTTGGTGATCAGTAGAATAACCCGTCCTTTCTGCCCTGGTTATTTTCAGCCATCAAGTTACTGGAATCGCTTAACCCTGAAAAAAGAAAGTCATAACATAAAAGTTATAAAAACATCAATGTAGTTTGGGGTGAAGATTGCATTAGTGAATGTGCAGTGCAGCGATGGTTGCAAAAAATTCATCTTGGAAATATTGATCAAAGACAAGGAAGATCGCGTTAGGCCTTCTTTTGTTTATCACGACCATCTAAGGGCTTTGGTTGAAAAAAACCATAGCTCTAAAAACTACTCGGAACATTGTGAGAGAAGTTAGTGTTGACCACTCAACATAATAAACTGCACAAAATTATAATCCTTTTTTTTTTTTTTTTTTTTTTTTTTCATGCACCAACCCAATACATTGTCCCGAAATCTGTATCAGGAAAGTCTCCCAGATACTAAGCAAACGAATGTATCAGCTTAATGCTGTCTTGTAATACTCCGAAACCATTTGTCACATTAATTAATTTGACAATTTATTAACGATTCATAACCCAACAAAAAATTTACTTGGTGATTTGGGTATTACATGGAATTAGAATTTAGAACCGAATAAGAATTTAAGCAGTTTTGCTCTGAAACTTATGTTCTAGTTTAGAATTTCTTATATTACACTAAAACTGCCTTGACGAGTCAAATGACACTTTTCGAATTTTTTGGCATAAATTGTTGGAAACAACAGGCAATACTTTACTTTTTGACTTTACTACTTTTATTAATAAATATATTAAAAGTAAATTTTCAATAGCCACTCCTCTCTTAATTTTTTTACCGTGATATTGTGGTAGAAATATGTACAGATCAAATTTTGGTAGTTTTAGTGTTATTTATTTTATCAATTTCATAATTTTCTTTTACTGTTTTTATTTGAATGATTTTATAATGTTATTTAATAAAATACGATTGTATGCACTGGACATTATTCATGGCCAATTTGATTTAACAGCTTTAATATTTATCGATACAGCATAAACAAAAAAATAAAGAATAAATTGACTGCGTCACAATTTCCCATATTAACTACACTTTTATTTAAATATTATAATCAATTACAAACACTTTTATGCAGATCTATTAGATTGGACATTTTATTTTTTTTTTTACTCTCATCATATTCTATCTATGTTTCGGTTTAATTAAGATTAATACGAATTTTGCAATTTACATATGGAAGACCCTTTGAAGATTGGGAGAATCAATTTCCAATACATCAAAAGAAAAACCAACCAACTGAACAATACCAGTCTGCTGTCAGCCTCTGACGTATGTATTTTTCTTTATGAAAAAAAAATCTGTTTTGAGACGGAAAAATATCAATTTCATTTAGGTTTCAATTTCATATAAATGACAGAAAACGTGTCCAATTAACGAATTGAGCACTGAAATGAAATTGAAGATGGGAAAAGTCTGATTTCTGGGCAAATACTTTTTCCTTAATCCGAAACATTGTCCATATCTTTCCTTGATCTATAGATCAAGTATTACTGACAAGGGTACCTTCGGGTCTGTTTGCCACCGATATTAATCTTAAATTTTTTTTTACGATCCTACATTTAGAAAAAAAATATGTCTTCTTTTCTTCGAAAGGGTCTTCGAAGTTAAAAATCAAAATTTTATTTTATATCCGATTTTGAAAACGATATCCACATTGTTCTTTCGCCGACCCATTTTTACTTTAGAATAGATCAGGAAAAAATGCTTATATTAAAATAAAAAATCAGAATCATTTCAAAAGTCTAATTTTCTTGACATTAGTGGGAAATAAATAAGAATTTTATAATTCCAGAGCAGTGAATATTTATTATTTTTACTCAATTAGTACTTTAACGGTCCATTGAATATTACATATAGTACATAAAGATTTTTTAGTGCATTAAATCTCTCTGATATAATTTTTTTCTCTTATTATTATTAAAAACTACTCATTAGCTACTGATACTGAAAGCACCTGATTTCCTCATAACTTTAATTTTATCATGAAAATTTAAACATTTTCACTTCTAAAAGTCATTCATTATTTTATTTTCTCACAGATGTGTAGCTCCAGGAATATGTTATTTTAAAAATAGACAACCTTTGACCAGAGCATTATTTTTGTTTTGTTTTTTCAATTAACAGGCAAGTCACATTTCAATTAAATCTAATCACATTTATTTATACGTTTATTGGGTTACTGTTTTTTTTTTTCTCTATATACTGTCTTACTGAATGAGAACAATTTTTTTTTAACAGTAAAAAAAATAACTTATTTAAAACCAAGACAATGTTGTTGTTTTTTTTTTCACAATTGTGAAGTAACGTTTACGGAAACAAATTTTTGAATGTGACAACGCAATTTTTAACGGTTGTCATCTACTACTTGGCGCTACAACCCATTACTGAATCTTGGACTCCTGCAACATGTTCATCCATCTGCCTCTATCTTGCGTTGCATATCTCCAATATATCTCACCCAGAAGGGACCTAGCATCATTAGCAACATCGTTACATTTAATTTAGGGTCTGTCTAGTCTGAGCTGGTGGTGTATTCTGTCTTCCATTAACTTTTTTGGGATCTCCTCTAGAGACTTCCTGGCAAAATGGCCTATCTACCGAAGCCTTTGTCACAGACAGGGGCGAAAACATTTCTTTGATTAGGAATGGTAATATAGGAGCCTCATAAATCCTGATTATAGAGCTATGGGATTAAAATCTCCTTTTCCCACTTCCTGTCATGTGAACATTAAATACAGAGTTTTTTTAGGAAACATTGGACATAATTAACATGTGAATATCGGTGAAAATACGAATGAAGGGAAAATATTTTCACATTGAATTCTATAAAAATCCTAGTGATCAGAATTCTGCTAAACACCTGACTCATTTTACCTTGTCAAAATGTCGATTGTGAAAAAACAATTTTATTTTACAGTTGCTTCGGGAGCCATAAGGTGGAAATTCGACTAATATACTGAATAGAATATTCAAAAAGAACAAATCTGGGTGAAAAAATCGTAATCGGTCAGCCATCTTGCAGTTAAAATATTTTATTTGATGATCGAAAGAGAAAACCATTGGAAGTTAATGCTCGTTAGTGAAACTTTCTGCTTGTAGCCTGTGTTAGAGGTTTCCTGGAGATCTCCAGGAGGTAAGCCAGACATATAAGACCTTTTAGGGAGAGGATTTAGAGCTCATCAGAACATTACGGACCATTTGGAGACGTCTGCCGCTCTTGGAAACCGTAAACCGAGTCCAAGCAATGAAACAGTCGGAAACAATTAGACAGAAGACAATAGAAACAATAGAACTGTCCTTCCATGAGACGATTCGCAGAAGACAGAAAAAAGTAATTTGTTTTCTATCATATCTTATAATATGGCCTCTTACATCAAAAGAATATCGACATCTTAAGGCTCTCCAAAATGAAATCATACAGGGTGGCGTGACGTTTCTCGTTGAATTGTAGCTTTTAGGTTTAAGCATTAGAAGAGGGTTTCATCACCATCGAGCCTCAGCGTTTGTTAAAATTTATAATTATTAATATTTCTACAACCAAAGCATTTGTTTTATTATTTTTACTACTCATGCTAACTATATGTATGAAAGTCACCTGCAGGTGAGCAGATTTTACATTCCTTTTGATGGAGATTAAATTTAATAAACTAGTAATATATTCTCAGCTAAAGAACTGATTGAATCGGCATCAGGTTATATGTTTTTTTTTTGTTTGTTTTTTTTTATAAAGGTTAAAACTCTGAAACTTAAAAAGTTTTTTTGTTTTTTATTAAGTTTACAGAATAAAATGCTGTAAAACGTTGTTGTATTTCAAAGTTCAAATCAAAAGGAAGGAGGTATGATTTTTATCATTAAGTATAGATTTGGATTTTGGCCTTCAATATTTGTGTCTTATTGTAGAAGGTCGTTTCTCAAAATGGATATGCTGAGAAATAGAAATAGAGACTCTATTTCTGATAGTGTTTCGGTTAATTTTTCGTAAGTGGCTTCTTTTTTATTTATGTTGTGATAATATTTATTTTTCACCAGCCAAAGGCACGGCTTACTTTCATACATCTTTATAATTTGCTCCCAGTGTATCTTCTATAACGGAAAAGGTAAACAACATAATTATAAAATGGGGAGCAGAACCCGAAGGTTCGCACACACACCTCGGGATTGCACTGTACAATTCACATCTACGCAGTTTTAAGAATGGTTTTTCGATATGATTTTTAAGGTCTGCGCAGACCGTTACGATCTAAAGATTTTCTCCACACACGTACGGATAAATCTGAAGGTTTGAACTGCGCAGTCCAAACCTTGAGATTTATCCCATGGTGTATGGGGGCCTTTAGAAAAATCCTCAATGCTTCTTACATTGTCACAAATATACTTATTCACGAAGATCATAATCTTTCTGACTGTCTGAAATCAGGTATATATATCCTTTCATAGCAAATTCTATAACCATTCATTTCCTCTTGCTCCCCACTCTCCAGATATCATTCCGAGGTGTCTGTAAAGAAGATGGCCTCGGGACCCTCTAATATAGAACTTATTGAAGTGCCAATGGAAAGTCCCTTTACAAAAAAAATCGACCTGTTATTGTGAGCATTTTCACCACATTTATTAGATCATCTAATTTATACGTATTAGTTTGTTAACAGATTTATATCTTATGGGTTCACTATTTATAAATACGATTTTTTGTATTAATTTTATAACAACTCCAAATTCGTCAACGAATCCAGACACAGTTATCTTATACAAAATGATACAATAAAATTAATGATGATTTCTAAAAAACTTTAAATTTTTTAAATGATTACTAATTTGACCTTTGAAAGAGTCTACATATTTGACATTTCAGTTTGCCTTTGCCGTCTCTGTGTAATTCACTGCTGGAAAAGCCACAGGAGTAGGAAGAAAGGAAACAATTAAAGAAAAGAGCTAGCCGTAGTCTCGTTTGTTAGGAAGATAAACGACGCTATTTTATTGACGCTTAGCAGGGAAACGGTAGAGGAGTTTTTGCTCCTGGTGGCTGTGGTCGTGGAATCATCAGCCGGACCACCTGTTACGAGGATGAAGAAACTGGTAAATGTTTGCGCAGAGCAGGTGCCCACTTTTGAAATGACAGCGATTGCCATTCAACTTTAATTGCTAGGATTAATCAATCCTCTTTATTTGATAAATATTTCAATATTTAACTTAAATTACATCTGAGTAATTAATTAGCCTGTTTGTGTATAATTAACTATTATATATATATTTTTTCTCTTTATTTCTGTATTTAATAATTTGAAATACAGTACAATCTCGATTATCCGGCCATTTAATAGTCCGACACCACCAGTAACAAGGCCCTCTCGCGAGATCCCTTTCTTGAACGGCCACTGCCGGCAAGTGCTTGTTTAATGTCCATTGTCTATGTATATGACTTCTAAAGAATTTGTTAAAGATGAACTTTTAATGAAAAGGCTCACGTTTTCTGAATAAACTATAATTACTATAAACCATCCATACTTAATATAATTTATAATTTGACTGATTTGTCAAAGTAATGTAACGCTTAGTGGGATTTCGGATAAAAAATACTCTACTTTTTATTTTTTCAAGTATTTTAAGGTAAACAGTTTATAAGATGAATTATTATCTATGTATCTGAAGATATCGGGTTTCATGTGATTATAATTTACGGAACTGCGTCTCAGAATGCGAAACTTACCCGCTTGGTAACAGTCAAGTTCTCCATCCTACACGATTTTGCCCATTCTGGATCCTATTGCCGTCGCGAGTGGTTTCTTTATAAACTTAAAGAATTGTGGCACCTAAAAGAAAACTATTAATTAATTAACTATGTCCGAAAGAATGTCCATTGTTAGAACGTCTTTGGAAAGGCGAATCCGGGAAAAAATCGACGGATGAGTTCTGTGTCGGAACATCCACGATTTCCTATATGTTAACTAAACTTTGTTATTACATAAATATAATTTTATAAACAGCAGCATTTTTAATTATTAATAAAATACATAGTTAAAACATTACATGTGTCTGTATTTTTTATCTTAATATCCTAATTCAATTGTAAATCTAATTATCCGGATTTTTGGGTATAGGGATCAGTTTTGGCCCCAATTGATCCGGATAGTCACTGAACTAATTTTTTTTTTTTCATCATTTCTTTTATATTATTAGTGCGTTTTTAAAATGAGAAATTTAATTCTTACAAATTTTTCTCTTTTAACTAAAAGCTTTTTGACATTATCGCTTTATTTATTACAGTTGAGTTTATTTGTATTCGAAATCATGTCATGAATTTTTGAAATAATAAAATAAAAAAAAAGATAAACCTACATAATTTTGTATATACTCCAATACTTTCCAAATGGAGAGAGTAACTCTCTGAGTAACTCAAGAAACGACTAAATATCCAAGCCTATATTACTTCTGTTAGATTATTTCACGTCCATCTGATACGAGTAATACACTGCTGAAAAATTACTCTTGCTCCCAGCAGTAGTAAAGTAAGTCTTAAAAGTTTCGCTCAGCTACATATGTGCACTTCTTTCCCTTCAACTGTCTACGTGAGGCAGGCAACCATAACTACTAGCAGATCGTATAGATGGATCCAAGCAGGAAGTAACTGGGAATTTTTTAGCATCCCTAAAAAGAAAAAAAAAATGTTTTTGCTATCTCACTTTATTAGCGACACGAGATTTTGATAACCAACATATTTTACAACTTTAAGGAATAAAATTTACCACCACGTCCCTAGGATATTTGTTTACAACATGCAAGTCGTAAATGACTTATCCCTTCTACTAGATCTATGTCCAGGAATGTAGAATAACTGCATCTTATTAAAGTAATAATTAAAAATCTTTTTTATTATTTTAAGCAAAATATGACTCTATTAAGAATATAATCATTAATTTTTTTATTCCGACCTGTTATTAAAGTAACAATAAGTGAATTAGCTGAAATGTTATAATAAGGCTTGTCGACGTGAGGGAGTGTAGCACTCGACAGAACCTCCTCCTGGCATGAATTTAAAAAAAAAAAAAAAAAAAAAAAAAAAAAAAAAAAAAAAAAAAAAAAAAAAAAAAAAAAAAGGATTTATCTAAGCAAAATTTCTCATATTTTTCAAAACTGAGCTTCTGACATGACATATCAGTAGTGGTCATGCCAATTATGATTATCTTATGTCCATGATGTCTGTCGTGAAATCATCTATAACGGTTATGTATATATTCGTTTACTGTGGGTTATTGTACGTCTGAGTGAAGTGTATGCTTTGAAATGTAGGTGATTTCGTGATTAGTCTAAGTATTTTTGATTGATCTTTTGCAGTTCCGTATATTTGTGTGGCGCATGTCAATATGGCTTTATGTAAATAATTGTATGTATTTAGCCGTTGTTGGAGTTTTAATGTCACCATATATGAAGGATTGGATACAAGAGTTTTAACCTCTTGGTTAAAGTGAGACACTTTTGTTTTACATGTGGGCAGGTCATTCTTTTATCAAATGTAAATACTAAGTAATGAATTCTGTTTGAATGTATTATGGGATGATTGTCATGTCTGAGTATAAAGGTACTGTGGTTTGATTTAATTGAGTTTTATTTTCCATTTTTTGAACCAGTCTTGTATTATTGTTAAGTGGTGTTAAAGAGTTAATGATGCAGTTGTGGGGTCTTTATGTCATGTTTATATAGCTTTATCATATATACAGTATTTACGATAGTATATGCTGTAACAAAAAATATACCAGTGAAACCGTAAATACAAAACAAAAAGAAAGAAAGAAAAATGATATTAAATAAAAATTCTTAAAAGAGAGAGAAAAGAATATATTTAAAATTTTTTAATATATAATAAATATTTTTTATTGATTAAATTGTATAATATATATTCTTACATTAAACAAATATATACAAAGTAGCGATGAAATAAATGAACAATAAATTAGCAGGATATCCTTCAATGGTGAATTTATAGTTCTTTTGAATACATTTCTTTTTGCTCTATTTTTTGTATAATTCCTTATATTTTTGTATATAAGGGGGTGCTTATTGCATTTGCACTTATTAAAGAATGTTTTACAAAGTTTAAAAAAATATTCTTTAATGTTAGTCATGTACAATTCTTTGAATTTTAATCATGCATATTTTAAGAATATGAGACAGTATATCAGTACTTCAGTAAATAAGCAGAAAAAATGTTGAGACAAAAATAATAATATAGTAATTCCCTAATTAATTAATAAGTAAATTAATGTTCCCTTTTTCAAAGGTTGGGTTTATTATTGTAAAATCTTTAGAAAACCCAATAGAATCATGTTTGGGTATTAGATATGGGAATTATTAGACATTGTGACTCCATTGTGAGGACAATGGGATGAATGTCAAAATTTATGCAAAATCATGCTTTTGGTAATTGTTCTATACATTTTTTCTGTTTTATGTTTCCCATGAATTAAAGCTACAATTCAACTTCAATCATTCTAGTTTTTCAGTTAACAATTAACAAAAAATCAATATAATTTTCATATTGTAATCAATCAAAGAAATAGTCATTTTTAAAATACTATTCAAAATAAAGAGTTATATTGGATAAGGATAAAAAATTTATCCGCATAAAAATTGTATTTTTACCTAAATATGAATATAATAAATACATAATTATCTGTTTTCTTTATAGATGGTTATTGTTCTTTACTCGTAAACTATACTCCCCGTCAAAAGTATTGCAACACCCATAATCCTCGAGATTTTCCTGGTTTTTACCTTAGTCTGAACTTGGTTTATATTTATATTAATATTATTCATTAAACGTGAGACATTAAGGATTAGAAACAATGCTTTTTTCCTGTTAATAACAAACGATGGAATTTTAGATTTTTTTTTTTTTTTTTTTTTTTTTTTTCAAATTTCCCTCAGCCCATGTTTATCATTAGTTTCGTTATTTACAAGCATGCCAATACTGGAAGCAGAATTCCAAAGCCAGAGAGGGCAATATATCTTATTAAATATAATTTTTTTTTTTTTATTCATTTATTGAAATTTACAACTGTACAAAATATATACATCAAGTAAATGTATTTGTATATATATGTTAGAGAGTGTTATGAAACAGGGCGATCCCCTGTTGCTTACACAATATATACAGATTGCTCAAAATCTGAAAACAATGTTGTGGCAGCAATAATAGAAGTAAACTCCAATTATCAATTGAAAATAAAATTATCAACCATAGCCACAATCTTTACAGCCAAAGCTCTTGAAACCTTAAAATATATAGAAAGCATCAGTCATGAAAAGGTGATAATTTTATCGGATTCGTTAAGCGTTTTAGCAGCACTAAATAGCTCCGAAATGACCGGCGGACCTATTATAACAAACATTAAATTACTCCTGTTTAAATTAAAAAGAGATTACAGAACCGTTCATTTTATATGGGTCAATGGCCATACCGAAAACCGCTTCAATAACAAAGTGGACCGCCTAGCCAAAGAAGCATCACTCACCGGAGACCCAACCTATGCTATCACAAGTACAGACATAATCGCCCATTGCAGGAGAATCCAAAATAAAAAATGGCAAATACAATATGATGACTCAAAACATATTAAGGGGCGTGTCTATTCTAGTGTTCAACCAAAAATTCAAACCAAAGCATGGTTTCAGAAAAGAAACAGACTTAGAAAATTTTTCACAATCCTGTGTTGACTTAGATTCAACCACAACCGCCTCCCCTACCATCTACATAAAATTGGCATTATAAACAACAATAGTTGCAGCTGCGATAATACTACAGTAGCTGACCTAGATCATGTAATATCGGCATGTAAAGTATACGAAGAAGGAAGAAAAAGCTAATGGAAACACTGGTGTACAACAAGGTACCGCTCCCCACGAAGGTGAGCCAACTGGTATCAAATACTAAAAATTTGGATGTGCTAGACAGTATTGTTCAGTATATCCTTCAACACCAAATCGAAATATAGATGAATAATAAAAAATGAATTTATTTTAGGTGGCAGATGTGGTTATACACAAAGCCAAAATAAATAAATTTATAAAAAATGTAAATGTATTGATAATGATCACAATAACATGTCAAAACTTGAAAAGAACTACTCATCTGCAGCACTTTATTTAAAAATTCTACACTATAGGCCTCGGAGGATTATTGTGAATGGAGTGGGAAGCGAGTTGGGAGACGTTGGGAGAAGTGGATTGGAGTGATTACAATGAAAGGATAGGTATCTGGTGTGGGCGAAATCAGCAACATATGGAAAATTAATATCTTTATGGATAAGTTTATTGGTGACAAAGTAAGAAGCATTGAAATATATCCATTGTGGAAAGGGGAAGGGGCACATTTTTTTTGGGAGAGTTTACTATAGGATTTCCCTTATGACTCATTGAATTTTCCGCTCCTATTGGAAATGAGGCTATTGGAAATGTTTGTACGGTACTTTAAACAGAAATCTGGATCGTTATTAAACGATTAAATTATTTCCAATGACTTATAAATTTAATTTACCTGCCCCTTTCCTCTTTCCACGATGGATATATTTCAGATATCTGTTAGATCTCCTCAGGTGAGTACCAATGTTTGATTCCTTGTCTTACATTTTTGAAAACTTTAGTATATATATATCCTTGTAAGGTAGTATTGATGTGCTGAAAATTTTAGAACTGAAGATGAATGTTTAGCATTCGAAATAATATAATAAAATAATTCCAATGAAAGTGGCAATTAATTCATCAATCCTAATTGATTGTCTTACCTTATCAGAAATTTAATTGAAAATATTATTTGTTATATAACATTTGTAGCTAGGACCTACAATTTAGAAGTTATATTGGATTGAATGAAAAAGAGTAACATTAGAAACCTCTATTTTATCTCAACTTATTAACTTATTAACTTTATTTAATCGAACAATCATTTATCACTGATTTAATTACTAATTTAAGTAATTTGATCCTTTTAATTCTTTTTTTTAAAATGAAATTTATTGTAATTTACAAATGCACAAATTTATATATCAAGAAATGAGCTTATTACGATCACAATAACGTGTAAAAACTTGAAAAGAACTTCTCATCAGTAGCACTTTAATAAAAATTTTACATTAGATGATCTCTAGGCTATCTTCTTTTCAAACGCCTCGGAGGATTATCGGGAATGGATTGGGAAGCCAGTTGAGAAACTAACGGATTTGAGTGGCTATGGAGCTTACTATGAAAGGATAGGTATCTGGTGTGGGCTAAATCAGCAACATATGGAAAATTAAGATCTTTATGGATAAGTGTATTGGTGACAAAGTAAGGAGCATTGAGGATTTTTCGAAGGATTTTGGATTGTAAGGATTGAATACGAGATGAATTGGATGGTTTAGCGGAGCCCCAAAGCTCAACTCCGTACGTCCAAATAGGTCTAATTACAGCCATGTAAATGAGTCTTTTGTAATTAATTGGGATCTCTGAACGTTTGTCTAGTAAACGTTGAAGTAGTCTATAACAACGAGCAGTTTCTTATCCTTTTATAAGAAACTAACGGATCTGAGTGGCTATGGAGCTTACTATGAAAGGATAGGTATCTGGTGTAGGCTAAATCAGCAACATATGGAAAATTAAGATCTTTATGGATAAGTTTATTGGTGACAAAGTAAGGAGCATTGAGGATTGAGGAGGGTTCAGTGGAGCCCCATAGTTCAACTCCGCACGTCCAAATAGGTCTAATCACAGTCATGTATATGAGTCTTTTGTAGTTAATTGCGAGCTTTGAACGTTTGTCTAGTAAATGTTGAAGTAGTCTGTAACAAACTAAGAATTTAAATGTTAAAATTGTAGTAAATAAAATTTTTTTAGTTTTTATTGGAAGAAATATAGTAATTTATTTTAATATAAACTGTTTATGTCTAGTTTAGGAATGTTTATTATAGATTTCAGAACCTTTCTTTATTGTGAAAAAAAAAGAAAGTTATTATTGAATTCAAATATTTCAAAGTGTTGCGATACTTTTGACGGGGAGTTCACTTTAAAAAAAAAAAAAAAAAAAAAAAAAAATTAAAATAATATCTTCAGAAAAAAAGCAATAGAAACGTGTTTGTCTATTAGGTATAAGCATTAGTATCAAATGTATAGTGAATCAAATGTAAGGGTAATCGGATCTATTTATAGGTATTTTGGGTTTTTACCAGAAGTCTATTATTCCCTTCAATATGTGAATAATGATTTAAAATTTGTAGCGGAATAGGTAAATTAAATTTAATTCTCATATCGTTTGGTTCACGTTGGTTACGAAATTGGACATTTTTACATTTTCAATGTTTTATGTTATTAAAGAACAAAGTTATTGGTTAAACGATAGTTCTAGAAGATATCGATAGCGATATAAAGAAGAGTAAAAAAAAACCTGTAGATTTGCCGCTAAGGTGAACAGGACTGATGGGACAACCCCTGAGCCGGATTGCCATTAAATTTGTTTGCATGAGGACTGCCCTCCAAAGGGTTTCCTTTTCCCAACTGAAGGGAGGAAAGAGGACCTTAGCTTCCTTTAATTTGGTATTGCCTCAGGGTTTCTTTTTTTTATTTTTTTTTTTATCTATCCTTACTCGATTTCTTTTCATTCTCATTTTTCCTCCTAGCCTTTAAAAGAAAAGGCAACAAGAAACGTAACTAAAACCTCAAAGCGTACCTCTTTCTTCCGTTCTCTTTGGTCCGCATTTCTCTGAGAAATTTAATTCCGGCCTGTTCCGAAACCAATATTCCCGAGCACTGACAGCTTTTCGCAGCGTTCCGGCTTTTAACTTATTGAAAAAAAAAACAAAAAAAAAAAAAACGAGGAATGAAATACGATCCGATGATATTAGCAATCAAAATGATGTTAAAAGAACCTCAATCTGAGTTCGGAGAAAACTGAATCGTAAGCTTGATCTATAAGTCATTGGAATACATCGAACATCAAAATTAATTTAAAAACACAACAAAAAAAAATTAAAAAACTACAAAGGAATGTATATATATTTAGGATTGATTGATAAAAAAATTAGGTTTAAACCCTGAATTTAAAATAGATAAACCATTGTCATCATACTTCCCTTAACCGAAAGACAAAATAGACCCTTTCCAAAAAAGCGGCGTATACGAATAAAATGTAATGACTGTGAAGCAAAATACACGGGAAAAACCGGACGATCAGTAAATCAAAGAGTAAATGAACATATAAGAGCATACACTAATAAGACCCAAAATTCCAATTTCGCTATCCATCTAAATGAAAATAACCACAAATTTAATAAAGAATCGGGAGTAAAAATATTACATGTCAAGTAGAAAATAGCCTAAAATTAAATACTTTTGAATCACTAGAAATAATAAAATCGTTTAAAACCGATCCAGATTTTTGTTTAAATGATCAGATTAACATATCCAATAGCCTCATTTTAAATTTGTTTCCCACAGGAACGGAAAAACCCAATGAGTCATAAGGGAAATCCCGTTGTAAATCTAAAACTTAACCTACCTGCCCCCTTTTACTTCTCACAAATTCAGTGTTTTAGTTACCTCGAAGCTGAGTGTCTATGCTTGATTTCTTGTCTTATCTTTTTTAAAAACTTTAGTATATATAATCTATGTAACATAGTACTGATGTGTTGAAAAAATTTTTGTATGTTTTAGAACTGAAGATGAATGTTTAGCATTCGAAACTAGTTTTCAAATAAAATAATCTCAATAGAACTGGCATTCATCAATCCTAATTCTATTGATCCTTCTATATCATCATGCGTACCTCAAGTGTATATATATATTTTTAATATACTCTTCATGACTGGGAAAACAATAAATCATATATATATAAAATCAATTGCTTTTCTCAATTTTATATTTTAGATTTAAAAGACTTCCTGTCCTACAGTATCCTTCCATGATATTCCACTAATTCCTGCTGAACAGATCCGCTACCTAGGACTCCACTTGGACAAACGTCTTACTTGGAATCCACATACAAGACTAAAGCGACACGAAACTGCTCGTCGTTATAGACTACTTCAACGTTTACTAGACAAACGTTCAGAGCTCCCAATAAATTACAAAAGACTAATATACATGACTGTGATTAGACCTATTTGGACGTACGGAGTTGAGCTTTGGGGCTCCGCTAAACCATCCAATTCATCCCGTATTCAATCCTTACAATCCAAAATCCTTCGAAAAATCCTCAATGCTCCTTACTTTGTCACCAATACACTTATCCATAAAGATCTTAATTTTCCATATGTTGCTGATTTAGCCCACACCAGATACCTATCCTTTCATAGTAAGCTCCAAGCCACTCAAATCCGTTAGTTTCTCAACTGGCTTCCCAATCCATTCCCGATAATCCTCCGAGGCGTTTGAAAAGAAGATAGCCTAGAGATCATCTAATGTAAAATTTTTATTAAAGTGCTACTGATGAGAAGTTCTTTTCAAGTTTTTACACGTTATTGTGATCGTAATAAGCTCATTTACTTGATATATAAATTTGTGCATTTGTAAATTACAATAAATTTTATTTTAAAAAAAAAGAATTAAAAGGATCAAATTACTTAAATTAGTAATTAAATCAGTGATAAATGATTGTTCGAAATAAACAAAGTTGAGATAAAATAGAGGTTTCTAATGTTACTCTTTTTTTCATTCAATCCAATATAACTTCTAAATTGTAGGTCCTAGCTACAAATGTTATATAACAAATAATATTTTCAATTAAATTTCTGATAAGGTAAGACAGAAGTACAATTAGGATTGATGAATTAATTGCCACTTTCATTGGAATTATTTTATTATATTATTTCGAATGCTAAACATTCATCTTCAGTTCTAAAATTTTCAGCACATCAATACTACCTTACAAGGACTATATATACTAAAGTTTTCAAAAATGTAAGACAAGGAATCAAACATTGGTACTCACCTGAGGAGATCTAACAGTATTTGAAATATATCCATCGTGGAAAGAGGAAAGGGGGCAGGTAAATTAAATTTATAATTCATTGGAAATAATTTATTCGTTTAATACCGATCCAGATTTCTGTTTAAATGACCGTATAAACATTTCCAATAGCCTCATTTCCAATAGGAACGGAAAAATCCAATGAGTCATAAGGGAAATCCTATAGTAAACTCCCCCAAAAAAATGTGCCCCCTTCCCCTTTCCACAATGGATATACTTCAGATATATCATAGATCTCCCTAGGTTATTATCAATTTATGATTTCTTATCTTACATTTTTGAAAACTTTAGTATTTATAATCCGTGTAACATAGTGCTCGAGTCTTGAAAATTTTGTATATTTTAGGATTGAAGATGAATGTTTAGCATTTGAAACTAGTGTTCTAATAAAGTAATTCCAATAGAAGTGGCAATTAATCCATCAATCCTAAAAAAAAAAAAAAAAAGTACTTTTAATATTTCGAAAGACATATCTCTGAAATTTGTCCATTACTATTGAATCTACTATTTTATATAATCAGTTTTTCACACCGCACTCTCACTCAACCTCCACTGGATTTGACTTTTCCCCTCCTTCTCCTTTTTCGAGAGAACAGACTTCGATCGAACAGAAGTTCGAAGTGTTGTTTTTTATATGCAAATATTCAGGGAAGATTGTGTGCCAAATCAGGAATAAGTAATATCAATTTTAAATTTAATGTCTTGTATACTTGGAAATACTGTTTCTTGTTAAATATTAGAGAATTTGCATTTCATCTTGCTGATAATATTTGGGAACTATTTGAAAGTAATTTAAATAATAGTTCATAGTTAGGGAGGAATATTAGAATATAGTTTAGCTGGTTGAGGGTCCTGATTTGGTTAGCAAATATGGATACTCATATGTATTCAGTAAAGTTCTGAGGTTAGCCTGATTTGATTATTTGATATAATATTTTGCAAACCGTAAAAAAATATTTAAAATTATTTTAATTTAATTTAACCTACAGTAACCATAGATTAATCTAAAACATTTTCAACATTTTAGATTAACCTAATTGAAAATTCATGTGCGCCTTTTTAATATTTTTAAACTATTTACTTATATAATATTGAATTAATACTGTTAAGTGGTTTTTATTTTACAGCAACTATAGTATTAAATTTTATTCTTTTATCCAGTAGTTTAATATTGTTGTAGAAAATTGAAATGATTAACTCTTTGGGCTAGCTCAACAACGCATGCCATGTAGAGGCATATCTATTTGCAGAATTTTATGAAAATTGTTCCCTTATTGAAGTGCATTCCGCCATTACTGCAAGTGGGTTCTGAAGCCCTGGCAAGTTCGATATGCCAGTGCTTAGTATCAAGCTGTTTTATATGTAAATATTCAGGAATGAGAGTGTGCCGAATGAGCAAGAAGTAATATCAATTGTAATCTTAAAAATTCTGTTATAATTAAATATTATAATTTAATTTTAAATGATAATATTGCATGAAATATTATTGGTTTAATGATAATTACAATTGCCTCTTCTTTGTGTTTGTATTTTCATTTATTGTATATAAATGGAAGTTGTATAAGTATCTCCTTATTAAAAAACTTTTATTACACATAGGGTAACGTTTCACCTATTTAAAATTATTTACTGTAGGAAAAGTTAAAAAAAAAACCTACAGAATAAAAAAGTCAATAAGATATAAATATGTACGTACAATTAAAATTTATAAATTAAAATAAACCAAATTAAAATAAACTCCTCATCAAAAGCATCGCAACACTTTGAAAGAAAGGTTCTGAAGTCTATAATAAACATTCATAAACTAGACGTAATTTTTTTTTTTTTTTTTTTTTTATTAAAATAAATTATAATATTTCTTCCAATAAATAAAAAAGATAAAAAACTTACATTTTAAAATTTTCATTTTTTACAATTTTAACATTTAAATTTTTAATTTGTATTTAATAAGACATATTACCTCCTCTGGCTTGAATGACTGCTTCCACTAGTCGTGGCATACTTGTAAATAACGAAACGAATAATTAACATGGGCTGAAGGAAATTTGAAAAAAAAATAATCTAAAATTCCATCGTTTGTTATCAACAGGGAAAAACATTGATGTGTCTAACCCTTAATGTCTCACGTTTAATAAATAATATGAATATCAATATAAACGAAGTATGGATTAAGTTAAAAACCAGGAAAATCTGGAGGATTATGGGTGTTGCAATACTTTTGACTGTGAGTTTACATGAATCTTTATTAGTTAAAATAAAATATTATCATAATTATTTTTATCTAAATCGATATATACGCCAGGTGTTAAATAAATTAATATGATGAAATTCACTGTAATTTCTGAAACTAAAGATTTATATCTAAGACATTATTCGTGGTATTATATACTAGTATCATTCCATAAATTGCTTTTCCATGGTCCCGAAATAATTCTTTTTTTTCAATACTCCAATTAGGAAATTGTCAGAAGCATTGGAAGGCCGACACAAGGCCATCGGGTACCTCAGAGAACACAACACAAGGAAAACCTCTCTTATTAGTACAAATATGGATCCAATGAAAATGCTTCTCCCTTTCATCACATTCATATTTCCCAAGTTTGGGAAAGGTTGGCTCCAAAAAACAAACACTTAACGAAAATGCTTTAACATACTTAATTTTAAGAGAAAATGATAGTATTAGTTCACATTCAAGTGATTCTGAGGAGGAATATAATTTTTTATTTGTAATTTTCTGTATGTTTTTTTTTTTTAAGTTTGTAAATGTCATATGCGAGTCTCTCTCTCTCTCTCTCTCTCTCTCTCTCTCTCTCTCTCTCTCTCTCTATATATAATATATATATATATATATATATATATATATATATATATATATATATATATAATGTAAGTTTATACAGTAGTAATGATAGTATATTATAGCAACCTAATGAAATAAAAAAACATTTTTGGTTTCTTGTCATAATATACTCGTAACACTGTGCGTTGGGTAATCTTCCGAGGGATAGACTGAGAAGAAGATGAATTTATCTAGGATATTTGGGTTTTGATTGGGTATGTCGGAGTGAGGTATTTAGTCAAAGGTTGGTAGAGTTGACATCTTAGTATTCGGGTTCGCAAAAACATTTTCTCTATTTATTATTAGTATACCCCTTCGTGGCATCGTTCGCTCTCATACCTTACAAGGGGACGTTTGCAGTAGTAACTCACAGATTTGAATGCCAATTTTTGTGTGGTTAGTAGAGACCTATAATAGTGCAAAACTAGAGTTATAGCCACCAATGAGCATTAGGAGCCGAGAAAAAAAATAAAATATGAAAATCACGTTTTATTTTTTTTCTCAGCTCTCAGTCAAGATAGAGAAATGATTCTTTCATGTTTAATTGCAGTTATGTATGTTATTAGATACAAAAATACTTTTGTTATGCTCAAGACACTATCCAGCTTTAGGGTGCTCAAAAATGAAAAAAAAAAGGACAAAATTCCAAGGAAATACGCTGTAAATCAGTGGAAACTTTTTTTCATGAACAACTGATCTCAAATCTCGTTTTAACACACCATAAAACCCGTATATGTGAAATTTTATCAAAAACAAAAAATATTGATTTTTTTGGCCCCTTTTGAGGAGGTAAAAACTTTGAAGTTGAGATTTCATCAACATCTTCTACCGGCAGTAACAAATGCTGTGCTCAACCGATTTCAACAATAATAGCATCATTAGAATCACCATACATTCTACTTTTCATCCATGCGTATAACATTGGATTTACTTTAGCTAAACTATGCAGTTTTAAAGCTTCTCGAAGACCTTAAAATTTGGTCTTAATCGGTGGCGAAATAGTTGAGATAGCGCAAACTATTTACATTTTTTCAGAAATTGACAGCCCCTTGCCTTCTAAAATCCTTCAAAATTTTAAAGGTAAAAAAAAATTATTTTTGATTTCGACAAAATTAAGTTTCTACATGTTTTTTGAGATGAGGAATCTGGAAAAAATATCAGTTTTTAGTTTAAAAATTTTCCTCACCTATATTATATAAATAATACGTTTTAAAATGATCTATTTCTATTATTATTTTGGTTTTCCACAATAAATGTCAAATAAGACTATTTAAAAAAATATGCATATTTTTTAACCAAAACCTGATATTAATTTTATATTATTCATCAATCTTAGAATTTCTACGAAATTTAAAATAAAAATATGTCATTTTAAAACGTCTTATTTACATAATATAGGTGAGGAAAATTTTTAAACTAAAAACTTATATTATCTCCAGATCCCTCATCTCAAAAAACATGCAGAAACTTAATTTCTACCTATAGTTTGCGCTATCTCAACTATTTCGCCACCGATTAAGACCAAATTTTAAGGTCTTCTAGAAGCCTTAAAACTGCATAGTTTAGCTTAAATTCGGAGGTCTCTAGATTTCCCCTTATTGAAATATCTTAAGATATAGCTGACCTTGGATTTTTTTTCATTAACATCAGTTTTTGTCCACTAAAACCGGAAGTAAATCCAATGTTATACGCATGGATAAAAAGTAGAATGTATGCTGATTCTAGTGATGCTATTATTGTTGTAACCGGTTGAATACAGCAGTTGTTATGGCCGGTAGAAAATGTTGATGAAATCTCAACTTCAAAGTTTTAAACCTCCTCGAAAGGGGCAAAAAAAATCAATATTTTTTGTTTTTGATAAAATTTCACATATACGGGTTTTATGGTGTGTTAAAAACGAGATTTGAGGTCAGTTGTACATGAAAAAAAGTTTCCACTGATTTACAGCGGATTTCCTTGAAATTTTGTCCTTTTTTTGTCATTTCTGAGCATTCTAAAGCCGGATAGTGTCTTGAGCATAACAAACGTATTTTTGTATCTAATAGCATACATTACTGCAATTAAACGTGAAAGAATCAATTCTGTATCTTGACTGAGAGCTGAGAAAAAAAATAAAACGTGATTTTCATATTTTATTTTTTGTCTCGGCTCATTGGCGTCTATAACTCTAGTTTTGCACTATTATAGGTCCCTACTACCCACACAAAAATCGTCATTCAAATCTGTGAGTTACAACTGCAAATGTCCCCTCGTAAGATTATTTTAACTAATAATTAAATTTCAGTTAACTTATCAATAAAAATCTTATATAAAAGTACGAAATTAAGATATATTTCTTTCTTCAATGAAATTTTCACTCATAGCTGTCATTTTAACATGTTATAAATTGCATTTATTAGGTTTTTTAAGAGTACGTCAAAACATAATTAGAAATCCACTTTGGCAGAAATAATTTTATCCATCCATCTGGTTGGATTTTAATTTCAAACCATAAAAGTATATCACAGTTTGGCTAACCTCGTTTCTGTTGGTCAACATCATACATTTTAATTATTATTATAAACTTTCCTAGAACTATGAAGATGTAGTTAAAATTAGGTGCAGTTGGGTTTAATATTTTTACCAATGCAAACTCTGTTGCAGAATGGCCACATATCGGTCGATTTTTGAACTGCACCGTACGATTTTTAAACCACATGTCGCTCCATAGATTTATAGATTTTTAATTAAAATTTGAATTGAAAATAAGTAATTTTTGTCATACATTTATTGCTCTATATAATACAGTAAATTTGTAACCTCTTTTTAATGGACTCGCCTCCTATCGGTCGATTAACAAACTTCACTCCGCACCACATAAATATCTCTTTTTTATGGAAATATAATTGAAAATATTTAAATTTAATTATCGCTAAACCTTCCTTGAACTATGGTGATGATATGGTTAAAATTTGGTTCCGATTGGTTCAGTAGTTTTCGCTGTTAGTGATCAAAAACGAAAAATGGCTTGTCCTTTCATATAATTGTATATATTTTGACATTAGAGTTTATCAACATTGCGGGGATATGTATTAATTTTGTCTATATCTTCACACTACCTTGTCTTGCTCGATTCTCAAATGACTCTCTTTAAATTCGGAATTTTATCATTCAAATTATTTTTGTATTATAAAGCTATTTTTTGCCTCAAAAGTAACTGTAGTAACTGATGTATTACTTTTTAACAATCTATAGAAAATTGTTCAGTCATGTTCTTACGTATTTGTAGGTTCCATACCAATATTTTACTATCACCGAGATACTCTTGAGTTATTGGGAACCTCAATCTTGGTTTAGTATCTCAGGTGATACCATTTATAATTAAAAAAAAAAAAATGTTGGTCAGAAGTTTTTATATCACTGTCTTATTTGATCTCCTTTTAAGGATTCTACTGAAAATTTTTCTTATTTTATTTTCTTTAAAAAAATATCTTGCCAAGAAAAGGGTTAATCGCAATTTGTTTTGAGAAAGTTGAAATTTTCTTTTTTTAAATAATAATGATCATAAATTAATATACCGAGTGCTCCAGAGACATAGTAATTCTTGGTTTTTGAAAAATGCTTCTCAATATTTCACAATATGTTATTAAAAAATTGGGGATTTCTCCAACGGTCACAAGTTTGGGGAGGTTTAAATGGTTCCCTTTTAGAGTTTGAGATGTTCTTGGTATTCAAAAAAAAGTATTGTAAAGAGATAAATAGAATTCTCATAATTTTTTTTTTTTTTTTTTTTTTTTAGAGTAGTAAAAATGCATCTTACAAATTAAACCTATCAAATCAACACCAATCTTAAAACATTTTAGTAACAAAAATATTAATAATAATTAATAATTATCTGAAAAATGATTACTTACCAGCAGAGTATAATAACAAGAATCAGTGCCATAGGTTGTAAAATTGCAAATATAAAAGTTAGTAAAATTGTTAGAACTCCTAATACACAACCACAGCCAGAAAAGAAGATCCGTGGAGGCATAAAATGAACTCTTATTAGAAACCACTATTTTAAACTATATGAAATTGTTATAGTTTAAACATGAAATCAGAACTCAAATTAGAATATTTAATTGGCACAATCCAGAAATCAAATGTTCATGAATGAAAGAAGAAAATAATGATTTATTTAAAGAATAAACATCAGTCTCTTCTGACCATTCATTAAAAATTGATTTGATAGTGTAAGCTATTAATAGTCGCAAACTCCCATACAAATTGACGTTACTGTCACGTGATAACTATTAAAATAGAGAAATTCAAATTGAACTAATTCATAAACATATCACGTATTCGAGCAGACACGTATAAATTTTAGTGGTCCTAAATGGTGCTGCATTTTATTGGCGTGTGTTTTATGTTTTGTACAGGTTCGTTGCCACCCTGGAGAACATCCCCGCCCCTCTCCCTCACCCTCAACTCTGCAGAATTTAGTTAGGAAGAGACGGCTGAGGAACGCACTAACTTCGAAAGCTGGTTCATTAGCTCCCCTGCTATGAAGGCGCAATAAATCACCAATTACCACACCATTTGCGCACTCCTATCAGCTTACAGTTCGGGGCCACTGCATTAAACTCCCGGCTCCCACCTACCCACTTACCTCTAATGTTGGTGGGGTGCTGAACCAGATCTCTATCTTGCTATGGAAGATTTGTATCAGTTTCGGCTTTGGTATGAGCAACTTCTACGTGGCATTCTTGCGAAATTCTTCACGAAGTTCTATTATTTATAAACATTGTGGACAAGAGAAAAATTTTTTCAGAAAAATATCTACCACATTTATTGGATCATCGATCAGTTTTAAAAACATACGAAAAACAAATTGTTACTAGTCAGTCAACCATTGAACAAATACCTCACACCACTAACCCCATCAAATACCCTAGATCAGCTCATCTTAATCTCAGTCTATCCCTCAGGAGATTACCCGACGCACCGGGTTATGAGAATATGGAATAAATATAGTAATAAATCAAAATTCATAATTTTGTCTCGACAAGGTTTCTTATTTTATTAGGTTTCTAAATAACACAAAGATAACAGATACAATAATTTATTACAGTATCAATTAAAATGAGCCAGAATGGCAGTGGGAACAAAGTGTTGTTATGCGATTGAGAAAGCTCTCCATTTTAAAAGTCTCTCTAGAAGGGCCAAAGTAACCATATACAAAACGGTAATAAGACCAGCAGTAGGTAGCGAAACATGGACTGTGAAAAAAAGTAATCAAAAGGCTCTTCTAGTTTGGGAGAGGAGAGTACTTCGAAAGATATATGACCCAACCAAAGAACAATAAGGTGGCTCATCGGAAGCAACGCAGAGCGCAGGGATCTCTATAATGAAACAGATATTGTCACTGTTGTGGAAAAAGCGAGGTTGCGAAAAGGCTGTCAAGAAAAATGTGGACGGGACCGCCAGGAGGAACAAGAAGAAGAGGCTGGCCCAGGCAAAGATGGATGATGTGGAAGGGGACGTACAGTAGCTAAATATCCAGAAGGAGTAACATGGCCGCTGACAGAGAGGAGTGCAGAAAGCTGTGAGCAGAGGCCCAGGTCCTTCATGGACTGTAGCGCCCGATATAGAATAGAATAAACTTAATGAAATGTATGTAGAGACTCACATATGACATTTACGATCGTACAAAAAATGCATACAGAAAATTACAAATGAAAAACTATTTCTTCCTCAGAATCGCTAAAATGTAAACAAACACTATCATATCTTTTGAAATTAAGTATGTTAAAGCGTTTTCGTAAAGTGTTTGTTTTTCGGAATCAACCTTTCTTAAGTTGAGAAATATGAATATGATGAAAGGAGAAGCATTTTCAATAGATCATATTTGCACTAATAAGAGAGGTTTCCCTTGTATTGTGTTCTCTGAGGTACCCAATGGCATTGTGTCGGCCTTCCAATCCTTCTGACGATATCCTTATTGGATTAATGAAAAAATAAATAATTTCTGGACAATGTAAAAGCAATTTATGGAAAGATACTGGCATATAATACCAGGAGTAATGCATTTGATACAAATCTTTAGTTTAAGCAATTAACTGAATATAAGGAAGTATGTTAACAAACGTGAATCTATTTTAAATGCAGGGATTTAACCTTTTTTTTTTTCCATTTAAAATAAATAAACCGTTGTCATTATACTTCCCTTCACCTAAAGACAAAATGGACTCTTTCCAAAAAAAGCGGTGAATACGAACAAAAATGTATTGACTATGAAGCAAAATGCACGGTAAAAACTGGACGATCGGTAAATCAAACAGTAATAGAACACATAAGAGTATACAATAATAAGACCCGAAATTTTTCTATCCATCTAAATGAAAATAACCATAAATTCAATGAAGTCTCGGTAGTAAAAATAACACATCAATTAAAAAATAGCCTAAAATTAAATATTTATGAATCATTAGAAATAATAAAATCGTTTAAAA